>OX101724.1:25037491-25392205 GCA_944452665.1 Stenoptilia bipunctidactyla
CATTGTCTATATGAGCGGTTGGCTTCCAGGATCTTACTTTGGTCGCCGTTAAGTGTGGTACATACTTGTTATCCTACATTACTTCTCACTTTTAATTTTTTATATACTTTACCCGATCATAATGATACACCAAACTTCTTATTACTGAAACATTTTTATTTATTTATGACAAACTTATTCAACTTTTACACCTTATACCTAATTAACATATTTTACAGTTTCTATCTTGCTTACAATAACTAACAACATAAAAACTGAATTTTTACATTTTAATTCCTTTTATCTATCTCTATTTCTACTTAATACTGTTTTTTCTATTTTTTCTAGGTACTCTATTACGGCTTCTTTTGTTAGACTTTCCGTAATACTTTGCATGTTGATATTAATGCCAAGTTCTTGTTCTAGGTCAAATTTTATCGTAGCTGTAATTGGGCATTCAGTGAGGATATGCGGTACCGATTCTTCTACCGCTGGGTTGCAGAGACAAGAAGGGCTGTCTCTGCATCGGAATCTATGTAAATATTGGGCGAAGCCTCCGTGCCCGGTAAGTATTTGCGTTAGTATACCTGCTGGTTTTAATTTTAAAATTGCTTTATAAGATTCTACCGGGTCCGGGAAAAACAGCTTGGTGGTAGACGCTGTTTCATCGTTATTATATCTGTCCGACCAAGCTACTAGGGAGTGTCCGCGTATTGTGCGCTTTATGTATGAATTTAATGCGGCCTCCTTTGCGAGTTCATCAGCCCTCTCATTTCCCGGCAGTCCCACGTGTTCTTTGATCCAGTGCAAAGTGACAGCTTTGCCCTGATCCATAGCCCCGCGCGGGTAGTTCCTTATATCCATGCCAGGGACTGAGTCGTGCTTCGGCAAGTGACCGACTCCAACGCCGCCCGTGAGTCGCTGAAGCTCGCACCCGAGCATTTGAGGATCTTGCGCACCGCTCTGTGTTTGGCCAAGTTCAGCCTGATAGACCGTGCAGTACGCGGAGAGCTTCAGTTTGATGGATCGGTACTCAGTCACCCCATCCCAAAAGGATAGGGCAGCCCCGACCTTTCCATAAATCCTGCTCCCGTCAGTAAATATTCTTACCGTCTGCACGCTCTGTAGGTCCAACTCCACCTGGATGTTTACGCAAGTAATATCCAGGGCTGGGTGCGGGAGATCCTCAAATTTTACCACTCTCTCTACTCTCTCGTGCTAGTCAACGTGGTGGGACGACCCTCTCCTCACTTCGTACTTGGCGGCCGCTTCTGGTACTCGGAGGTCGAGAGGAAGTATCCCGGCTACAGTCAGCACCGCGTGCAAGGAGACCGTCCTATATGATTTTCCATTTTTCTGCGCAAAACCTCTCTGAGCGCTGTCGAGAATTTTACTGATGTACACTTTAATGACAGCTGATGCCCATACGCCCGCCGCGTAGGTGATAACTGGTTCGACAGTAGCGCGGTAGATGATTTTAATCACCTCAGAATGGAGGCCCCAAGTTGACTTTGCGGCCCTGGACAGCTGTTTGTAAATGGTTAATGCTCTTCGCACCACGTTAACCACATGCTGTTTAAAGGTCATTTTGCTGTCAAGGGTAAGTCCAAGAATTTTGATGGCTTTAGACATACCAATGTCCACCCCTCCCATGTTTTATGGCTTTGGACATACCAATGTCCACCCCTCCCATTTTTGATGGCTTTGGACATACCGATGTCGTCATACCAATTGTCGACACCCCACTCCCATCCTCAGGAGTGGGGTGTCGACAAGCTTATTGAATTTAAATCGATTAACCTCTACCTGAGTAAAGATTATAAAGTAACAACACTCCATTTAACAACTTGTCTGATTGACTGTAGAACATAGATGCTTTAAGTCCCTGTTTTACGTTTGGTAAAAAGTTTAGCAAAGTTATCTTACGTTCTATGGTCAACTGTCAAATCGCACTTCTTAAATTAATCTCACTATAATGGACCTGTATGCCTTATTAATATAATTATAATTCCTATTGTGAAAATCCAGTAGGTAAGTTATTTATTTATTTTAAACCTCAGCTTACAGTACAGACAGACATAGTAAATTAAAAAATAACAAGTTTGCGGTCTTATTTATTCCAGACAACCACACTTGATCAACTTTCCTTAAAAAATAAATTTTGTATAGGTATGTATAAGTCGTGAGAAACGAATGGTCACCCAGAAACCTCCTCGTCACCCAGAGGAGAGACTCATGCCCTGCAGTGGGCTCATTACACGGAGTTGTGATGATGATGATGTATAAGTAGTTCAGCTTGAAATAGAGTCCTATAAATAGAATACTGAGGCAATTGGGATGTTTATAAATATTTTTATTCGGCACCAGTATTTTGAACCATTTCGTATTCATACATCGTAGGTGCTACGTATAAATCCTAATATTCCAAATCAGACAAAAATATCGACCACACATTTTGCGCAACCAGTAAGCGTAAGTACTTTATTTTCTTAATCCAACAATGGTCAAACCAAAATGTTATTTCGTCATAGTGACGTGCTTGGTAACAGAGTTCATTGAGATGTCAGATTCACCCCCATATCTCACCCCTTTCCGCCCCTTTTCACCCCGTGACGTCACAGCCCGACGACATTGGCATACTTTGGAAAATATCAATGGGCACGTAGTGAAGTGAGGCGCGAGACGTTACAATGTCTTCTTGCGAATTGCTAAAAATGCAATCCTGTATCTTGATATTATTTTAAGTGAAGTTCTTTCTTTAAAAGAATTTATCGCGAATAATTATTATATTTTAGATTTAACTCGACGTTCCGGTATCTTTACATACCTCGTGGGCACGAGCAAAACGTCGTTTAAAGAAATGTTTTATTTTAATTATATCTTGTTTTTATCAACCGACTTCCAAAAGGGAGGAGGTTCTCAATTCTTCTGTATTTTTTTGTGTCTTTGTTACACGATATTTCAGACAATTATGAATCGATTTTAAAAATTCTTGTGTCATATGATAGAGGATACTTCATAGTTAGTCCCATATAAATTTCATCGATAAATTTCAAATAGATTGTGTAGGCACTTCATTGAGAATTTCAAATTATTTTGTTAGAATGTTTACGTGGATGACACTATAAGTCGGCCAAAGTTTTGACGTGAAGTCGGTTTTTTTGATGCTCTGCATTCGTTGATTATTTCATATTATACTTCTGCTAATTTTATAAATGCGATCTTTTGACGAAAGAGTTCCGGGCTCTTTTTCACCAACCTTTTTATTCTCGGCCTTCCTTTTCTCGTTTTTAAAGTCAAGGGATGCATTATTTTACACCCAATAAGTGTATGAAGTGTTAGTATGTCGGTATACTAATTAGTAGCTACAAAATAAAATTTACATATGAAGGACAGAAACAAAAGACAGACATAGACCGAAAGATCTAAGCGTAGATATGAAACACTACTAAAAACAATCATTTGTACTGCAGTCTAAGTAAAAAAGCAGAATTCAATTCAATTAAATTAATTATTGCCATAAATGACAGTTACTTCAGAAGTATCATATAAATTTAAACTGTTCACTATTGTTGAGTGGCACCGTTCGATTCTCGGCGAAGACAACAATGTGTCCCATTGTTACAGCAGCACTATGCACTCATGGGAATGATTCTGTAGTTAATTAAGAGAGTAATCAATGTTCCAAATGATTTTAATTACTAGAACTTATTAATTTTATATTTATCTTTAAAAGCCTGCTGCTCAGTTTTCATAGTTTTGTTCGTTCTTGTTTTGTAGCGCTGTTTATTTTTTTTATTTGTAAGGATGGTTATTAACTATGGATATTTCCTGTTGTGAAGTTAGGATAACTTAGATTGGCTGACTTATACTTACCGAGGGGCGGAGGTATTTATAAAAGACTCTACATAAATTGCGAAAATGTTTTGTGTCTTTGAAAACTTGTTAAAATCAGGTTCATCCTACAATTTCGTTATTATAAGGATTGCAGCTTAGTTTTATGCAGAATATAGTGAAAAAGTTATCGAGAGTAACTTGAATAGTTTCTGATAAAACTTGCAATTTTGAGCGTCCTCTACTTTACTTAGAATTGCTTAAATAATCTTACTAGATTTTATACGTCAAAATATCTGAAATATATATACTTTTATATTATAACGCAACAGTTATTGCTTTGAAAATTCAGCCTATCAATAGGTACCCGAACACCCAAACATACAAACCACCAATTTGCCATACTACAATGAAAATCACCGTTTCAACAGAACATTATTACTCGAATGGTATAAAATACAAGTGTGTTGAATAAAACGCAGAGCGTCCGGCGGCGTGGGCTCGAATGGGAGCGGAAATGCGCGGTTACTCCACTTCCTGTTTCCTGTAGGGCCGAGCGACTGCGCGCGCGCAGCCGAGCGCGCCCGGAGACTGCCGAGAGCAGCCGAACGGTGCCGGAGGCTCCCGAGAGAAGCCGAGCTCTGCCGGAGGCTCCCGACTACCAGTAGAACGACGACTAGCGCTATTAGAAGACAGAGATTCTGTGGTGTTTAGAACTCGCATGATAAGTCATATAACTGGTTTTTGAAGTTATTCATGTACATTTAAAATATCACAGAATTGAAAATATAATATTACCCTTGGCAATATGTACCTTTTAATAGAAGATATTGGTACTTAACTATAATTATAAATTTGGTTTTGCCTATAATTGGCGAGTGTACAGCTATTTAATTTCTAGTTTTTTTTTTTATATTCATGTATGGGATTTTTTTTCTGTTCGTAATTAAGGAACGAATATATACATAAATGAGAATACATACATAAAAGTTTGTGAAGATGGGAGGATGTGACACTCTTGCGCTAAAACTATTGAACGAATTTTCAGGAACATTAACTGTTTTAAAGCTTCTAATAAATCATGAAATTGATAAAAGTAAAATCACCGTTCGTGGGTACAGACCAAATATTTTATACGATCGGGGTAACAAGTTAATTTAACTAATAACCAATTCTATATTCAGTTAGCATAACCTAATACTCAATAATATGAAGACGAGTTTTTCTGTTTTTTTTTTGTGGATAGAGTCATAATTAAGCAAAATTCAACAATGAATTTATCGACTGAACAAATAAATTACACTTATTGTGAATTATGTAGGTTTGTCTATTTTTAATAGTTTCTAAGTAAATAATTGTTTTAAACTATCGCGGTTATTTTCAATATGATTTAATGTATTTACGGGATTCTTACCACATCTGCCAGTCCGCGATCATGGTGCTTGTAACAGCATCGAAATATCGGACGTGCGAAAAATCTAAAATCGTGGTAAGAATCCCGTAAATACATTAAGTTTCTAAGTAAAGTCTAAACTCACCGAATCAATTAAGGATTGAAAAGAAACTTTACCTACTAAGAACAAAGTTGAAACACATATCAGTGGATCGATGCAAATAAGCGATAGATGTAGGGAAGCCACAAGGCAGGTTTACATTCTATGTTCTACATCATTCGGATATGTATCCTTTTCGACTTGTTCATTCATTCATTCATTATTTCTATTAGAAATGATTTTTCTCTTGCTATTATCGACAAAGCTTTTTACGTTTCCCTCCTACGTCACTGACGGCTACATTCATGGATTTCGTCTGCGAGCATCGATCGACTCCACCGCGAATGGTGTGAACTTTGTCAGATGGGCATGACGTTAGTTTACTCTACGTCAATTCAACCAACGCCCGAATATTTTCAATATTGGATAGTTGATTACAATTTTATCACAATGCTGTTTTTGCGGCTTTACTCCAATATATAGCGTTGGATCCCTAATGATGATTAGAGTATCCTTTGTGTAATAATAATGTTTTAAATTTTCGCGATATACCTAAAATGAAATTTTAAGTCGGATTTTTTTACGATATAGTCAGACGTCGTGGTCTATATTTAAAGTTTTACACGTAGACTTCCTTCTGTTGAAAAGTTTATTATTTAATATAATTTGTGAAAGTTTTTACGCATTCCAACAACTAAACAATCTTTGTTTGTTTTTTAATTTATATAAATGTTCATTTTGAATTCGAAAGTATAATAAAGTTAAAATTTTGAATATTTTTTTATTTAGTACTTAATCTTAATTTTAAATTACCTACTTATTTAGGAAAATTAATAGGCAAGTCAAAAAATACAAAACAGCTTAATACATACTGAGTTAATTGAATTCTACAAATGAAATAAAACTTCTACAAACCTACATCTAATATATAAAATTCTCGTGTCACAGTTTTCGTTGCCATACTCCTCCGAAACGGCTTGACCAATTTTGATGAAATTTTTTGTGCTTATCCGGTATCTATGAGAATCGGCCAACATCTATTTTTTTTTTATTTATATGGCAAAACAACGTTTGCCGGGTCAGCTAGTAATTACATAAAAATATCGCATTGCTTGTTACAGCTCATTGAAAACAGTAACTAGGTAATAAAGAGACTCTACACAACTGCAGCTCAATTTCCATTCAAAGCGAAAACTTTCATACAATGTCGTATTTCGGGGGCTATTTTCAGCGAGCGAAATTAAACCGCTCATGTGAAAAGGCAACAGTCATACTTTTATTTGTCCGCCCACGAATGATTTGAGGCGCCCAACAATAGATAGGTCATGTTTGGGCAGGTTGAATGCTATTCACTACCCACAAGTAAAATAACAAACAAAAAAATCTGATATTAAAACATGTAGTTATATAAAAAAAAACATATAAAATTTCATTGCCTGGGTAATAGGACAATGCTCAGCTTGTGCGAAATGCGCTAGTTTTCAGCATGTCCTTATTTGCATGCAAGCTACCCCGTGAAGACCTGAGGACCGTGAGGACCTGATGAACAGTGTGAAAGTTCTCAAGAATAAGCATACCGACCAAAAGCACCTCATTTGCTGACCGTCGTCTTGCCATGGACAGTTAGTTGTGAATGAAGCGACAGCCAATTGAAGTTAAAGGCTGAGCAGTAATCGCTCAGGCTGCAAACTGCAGCGATGGCGAGAGCGACAGCGGCGCGGGCAGCGACGCGGCGAATCTGGGCCGTTCTCGACGCCAGCGGGCGCTCGAGCGAAGGCCGCGGTTTCATATTATGGTTTGTAGCTGCCCGCGCCATTGTCGCTCTCGCTATCGCTGTCGCTGCCGTCCAGTTTGTAGCCTTATGGAATACGTATCCCTTAAATACTATGTTATAAAACATTCATAGAGAACGCTCAAACTCTAAATTGAAAGTATTGTTCTAGGTTTTACAATTTATTTGCTCAAATAACAGTTGTATATAAAGAGCATTACTTCCATGCTGGACTGGGAGCGAAAGAAAAACATAGAATGTACCAGCTGCTTCTCTTCCCGGGCATACTGTTAGAGTCAGTTAAGGGACAGAGGTTTAATTGGCATTTTTGTGGGATAGGCTGACCCACTGTCACAACAATAGCCTCTCGCCATTATTATAATACCGCATTTGTCAAACGTGACATCAAATGGTCTTATAGCCTCTGGTGTTCTGCCTACCCCATAAGGGATACAGGCGTGAAGTTATGTATGTATATAAGGAGAAAGACTGGAAACTTCACTGTCTTATAAGCGTAAAGGTAAAGTAAATAAAAACCAAAATTCATTGAATTTAAATTCTGGTTTGGTAGCTTTATCGCTGTAAGCGACTTCTCCGAGTTGCCTTAAACTCGATACAGATCTGTAAAGAATGTTTTCTATTTCGTCATTTTTATTAAGTATCTATCGTATCATCTTATTCTACTTTATTGATACTTTGATATAACCCGTTGTTAAGTGACGATTAAGTTAAAGATGAAGCAGATGCCGTCAAGTTAATATTACCTAACTCTACATAAAACATATGCATAATCGTCAGAACGATGATTTTAAGCAGACTTAAAGTTAAAGCTGAATAAATCATGTTTAAAAGCAATAGAAACATCCAATTATATTGTAGTAAGCTTTTATGATAATTTATAGTCAATTAAATACTTATTTAATACATTTTTGACTGGATTTCATCTTTTTTTTAAATAAAATTTTTACTCGGCATTAGACTTGACTCTTATGTCGTTAATACGAGGTCTGTAAAGGTACCGGGAAAACGTCGAGTTAAAAAGTAAAGACGCGATAAAATGCAGTGAAAAAGTATTTTGTTTCGTATAATACCAAATAACTCATATTTAATAAAATCATTACATATAATAAAATCATATTTCATTGAACATTGACTACTGCGAAGAGGGGCTTCTCGCTGGCCAGGCAGTACTAACTTTTCTGAACAATCTAGAAGCTTAAATAACTGAAAAATAAAACTCACCCGACCAGGACTCGAACTTGGGACCTCTCGTTTGCCAGACGAGTGCTCTTCCACTGAGGTACCGGGGCATGGCGGTATGACTTGAAATTACGTTTAAAATGCTCAATTATTCTTAAATAACTAAAAATATGTGATAAATAAAAATTTGAGATGCAAAAAAAACTAAAAAACATTATTAAACCATTGCAATGCTTCACTTAAACTGGGATTCACAATTTCTGTAAAGAAATTGATCTCGGGTGGTCTTAGCTGCAAATCTATACCATTAGATGGAGCTACGTTAGCAATATAACGTAAAAACAAAAAAGTGGTAAGTAATTTCGAGTCGTACCGCCAGGCCCCGGTAGCTCAGTGGAAGAGCACTCGTCCGGCAAACGATAGATCCCAGGTTCGAGGCCTGGTCGGGTAATTTTATTTAACACATTTTTTCATTTATTTAAGAGTAATTAAGCATTTTCAATGCAAAAAAAAAACTTAAAAACATTATTAAACATTGCTATGCTTCACTTTAACGGGGATTCACAATTTTTGAAAAGAAATTTGTCTCGGGTGGTCTTAGCTGCAAAGCTATACCATTAGCAAAGCTACGTTAGCAATATAAGTTGAAGAGCACTCGGGAAATTTTTATTTGTCACATTTTTTCAGTTATTTAAGAATAATTGAGCATTTTAAATGCAAAAACTAAGAACATTATTAATCTAGAAGCTTCACTGCACTGATTTCACAAAATTTACTTTTATATAAATTTACTTAGTAACTGCATTATTATTGTGTGTTCTAGCTGTTTATTACTAGCGAAACACCTCCACTTTGCGAGTGTAGCATTTAGTACGAGTTCTTTTATATCTTCAATTAACATTGTTATATTACAGCCAATTTACAGAAAGATTAATATTCTTCTTTTTTCTCTCTTACCATTTATGAAAACTGCAATAAAAGTCAATCAGTAGTTTTTGAGTTTATCGCATCTAAACAGACAGACACATATTAAGCAAAGTAAGCATATTTCAAATAATCTGCGATCACAGAACTTCATCGAATCGTTTGTTAACGAATGTTCGTATAGTATGGAGACGGTTTTTAAGAAAAAATTTAAATCTATCCATTGCCGCACGGCCAGTTTAAATAAATGTGTGCCTTGTTAATTTTGAATGTTTGTAAACATGTTGTACTCATAAATATCTTTAAAATAAAAAAATACAATGTTACTCAAAACTTGCAACCGACTCCATACTATACGAGCATTCGTAAACATTCGTTAATATACGATTCGATAAAGTTCTGTGATCGCACTGATGAATTGCATCGCTATCAAAAACAGATCAAACTTTGATAAACTATTTCGCGTGTGAATAACACCACTTTCTGAAATTGTATTGCGTCAATGGAGGTTTTAAAAGCAGAAGGCAGTAAGTGAGTTGGCTGGTAGTATAAGGCGGCCTACGCTCGGCCCACGCGCTGCCCACGCGCCGCCCACGCGCTCGCTAGCGCCGCGACGTCGGCTTTGCCCCCCTCTGCAGTAAAGAAGCTTTGGATGAGACACTAAATTAATGTCTCAGTCTGTTTATTTTATTCTATATACTTACACTACACAACAACAAGTACAAAGGCGAACTTGACCGCGAAAAGAGCTTTTTCCAGTTAATCTTTGAAGCTACTCGTAAAGACAGAGGTTAACTAGGTTAAGGTAATATTGTCTTAAGTTTTCGCGATTCATACTATTAAATAAAACACTTTTTAACCGGATTTATCGCGTATATTTACATTTTAAATTTTGACTCGACGTTTCGGTGTCTTTGCAGACCCCGTGGTCACGAGCGACTGACCACGTCGTTTTTTTAACGTGTTTTATTTAATAGGTTAAGGTAATTTGGTTAATTTGGAGAATTCGTAGACCTAGCTTAAATCATTTTTAATCCTTATGGCCAACGATGTAGTGGGTAGTGGGTGGTAGTGGGATTCAGTGAAACTCAACGTACGTAATTTATTAGGTAAGTAATTTGTCACCAGGTAAGCGTGAGATTAGTTACCAATAAACAAAACAAAAAGCAGTTTGTGTTGCCATAGTAAGAAGCCGTTGTCGTAAGTAACTGACGACTGCACATCGCTCCAGTTGCAAAAACAATTATGTTATTATTGACATTTAAAGTTTAAATACGTGAATCAACATAGCCGTTGAGTTTAACCGATT
The DNA here is from genome assembly GCA_944452665.1 of Stenoptilia bipunctidactyla. NCBI lineage: Eukaryota > Metazoa > Arthropoda > Insecta > Lepidoptera > Pterophoridae > Stenoptilia > Stenoptilia bipunctidactyla. The sequence goes on from OX101724.1 coordinate 25,048,002, forward strand.
TTTAACTGCTTTTTAACAGTTTATTAAGCGTGGGTTTGGCTTGATAATAAGTAATTTTTGATGACGAAATAATGAGGCGTTTAGTCTTACATCTCAAAGCAGCGATTAAGAAGAGATTACATGTTTCTCTACAAGATACCTTTTTATTAGACGTATAAAATAAACTTTTCTTCAATCAATAATAAACGCAGTCGATTTGCACCTTTACAAACACGGTACCAAAAAGGTACCATCAAATAGTTTTTCGGCTCTTGCTCCAGACAATCACACCAACTACATGTGATACCACTTAGAATATAAAGACATATACATATAGATAAACACCCAGACACGGAACATATTTTGTTCCGTGCGGAAATCGAACCCGCGACCTCACGGTTGGCGCAGTAGGGTGTAGACGACTGCACCACGGAGACCGTCATCGTCATCGTCACCAAGACTAATTCTCGTGCTCACTATAGCCTTTTAAACACAAGAATACATTTCCTACGTCTCGAGCTACCACAGTTTTCAACCGACTTCCAAGAAAGGAGGAGGTTCTCAATTCGTGTATATAATAATAATAATAAAGTCCCCAGACAATCACACTACTACAATCACAACTACATGGCCCCAAAGTAAGCATAGCTTGTGTTATGGAATACCATATAGCAAACTAGGGGGGAACCTAGAATATAAATACATAAATAGATAAACACCCAGACACGGAACATTTTTTTTTCTGGTTCCGTGCGGGGATCGAACCCGCATCCATTGGCGTCTGAGGCAGATAGGTTTACCCCAACTCCAAAGTGGTCGTCATATATGTTTTTCTTTTTGTGTTTTTAACACGATATTTCGGACAATTATGAATCGATTTAAAAAATTCTTGTTTCATATGTTAGAAGATACTTCAGAGTTGGTTCCATATAAATTTCATCGAAATCGAATAAGGACTTCATGGATAATTTAATTTTTTTTAAAAAGTATGTATGAACTCGGAGAATGTTTACATTGACGACATTATAAATCAACCAAAGTTTTGACGTGAAGTCGTTTTTTTTAATGCTCTGCATTCGTTGATTATTTATATTTTTGCCAATGTTCACTGCAATAAAGTCTGTGAAAATATCGATTTAAAAAGACATCAACTGCTAACAGAGTGATAACTTACAGCCAAAATTCACTATAATATAGTAATGCAAGCCTAGATCTGCCTCTAGTAGCTCGATGTTTGACGGTTTATTATCTAATAGTACAAGGCTGTTTGTTAAAAAGAGGAGGCGGGCACTCTCCGAAAAGTATTCTGCAATGTACAGCATACTATAATACTTAAGGGCCTCTGTAGCGTGATGCATACTTCCATATTTCCCGCCTAAATATCGTTAGCAAATTTCGCCGAAGTAAGCAAGCGAAAATACGTGTAACTGGTTTATTTTTCAAAAATTATAACCATTCAAAAGTTTTGCTTTACCCATCGGTTAAGAAAAGTCCGCTTTATCTTTTTGTGTAACTTTTACATGAATCCATTACGGCATTTCGTAGCAATATCCGTTTGAAATGACAAATTAGTGTTATGTTTGTGTTTTTTTTTTATGGAGCCAATTTTCATGAATTATGTTTTTTTCTTTACACAGCGGTTGATTATATGGTAAATTTTTGTGAATATTTTTTCAGACACAACATGTACACATTACTGGATATATTATCGTTCAAAAAAGTGTTAAAACGCTGCATCCTCGCCTTAAGGCAAGACCAAAATGGAAGCAACGGAAACAACTAGATAGAAACTAGCTCTTAAGTTAAGGATTCAAACAAGTTTAACATTTGACGACCGGCTGGTGTAGCGGTAACATACATTGCCTTCTATGCCAGAGGTGCTGGGTTCGAATCCCGGCGGCGGCGGATATTTGTGTGATGAACACAGATATTAGCATTCAAGTCATGGATGTTTATATGTTTATTTAAGTTTATTCTAATTAAAATATGTATTTATTCAATATGTATATTTATATATTTCCTAAGTATATTAGTTATCTAGTATCGGTAACACAAGTTCTTTAAGAAACTTAATTTGGGCTAGATAATTTTGTGTGAGTGTCAGAAATATTTATTTATTTATTTATTATTTATTATTTTGTTTGCATACATATGAACCGAATTCAAACTCTTATTATGAATTAATAGCTTTTTAAACATCCATTAGACTACTGATGTTATAAGCTGTATGCTTGCTTGAACACGCTTGTCTCATAAACTATCGATTCGATTTGATTAATTGTTATTGCGTTAGATAGGCCGTTTATTAAGTAAGGCTCTAGCTAACTCGCTATTATTTCGGAATGAAAAGTAGCCTAGATGTGTTCAGGGTTGTGTAATGTTTGTACATTTTTAACCGACTTCAAATAAAAGAAGGAGGTACCTACTCAATTCTTCTGTATGTTTTTTTATGTTTGTTACCTCATAACTTTTGACAGGGTGCACCGATTTTGTGAATGATTCTTGTTTCATATGATAGAGGATACTTCCCAATTGGTCCCATATAAATTTCATCGAAATCGATTGAGTACTTCATGTTTTTTTTTGTATCAAATATGTATGTATTCGGAGATCGTTTACCTTGACGACCTACTTCTTCCAAAGTTTCGACGTGAAGTCGGTTTTTTAAGGGTCTGCATTCGTTGATTATAATAGTTTAATTGCTTGACTAGTTCAAATTCTGATTAAAGGCGAATAAGATAATACCGTATAATTTACGTATCTTCTACTAATTTCAGTCTAATATTTTAAACCATTTCGTATAAATGACACTAAAATTCACAATATTAATAGAATATCACAGATATACGATTTTCATTAAAATGCAGCTGTCTATTACCAAAGCATAAAATACTAAAATAACACAATATACGTATCATAAAAGACAGTAACAATTAATAAGAAAGTATTCTTAATCGAGTTTCGAAAGAAATCGAATATACCAAAACATTTCATTCAAAAACCTTTTCCCTTAAACTTGTGATTACGCGGTTGATTATGAAACCCCTCGTCGAGTATGTCTCAATCGGCGAGGGGGGCGCTGGAGTGCGCCGCCATTCATGCCGGCATTACGTTACCAATACACGGTATTTGCATAAACACATTCGAAAAACCCAATTCTTTACGTTCACCGATGGTCAATGAACGGTATCACATTCGATTATCGATAAGCTCGTGTTCTGTTTTTGATTTTTGCAGATTTGAGTTTTAATTATCGATTGTTTTACGATATGATAATACGGATTTTTTTTAATGTCAGCTGATTTACCCGTGTATAGGTATACCTAATTTACAACCGAATCATTTTATATGTGATTATAAATATTGTATTTGTAAGTCTAGTACTTATAGGTATTCATTATTTTTGTCTGCTGGTTCGTTTGGATGTGATTCAAACAGAATCGCAATTATCATCTTATAAGTACCCCTTCGATTTCCAATTAGTGAGACTTCGTTTTACATCGGAGCATAGTACCTATTTAGTGATATAAAAATTGTTTAACCAAATTTTCATTCTTATTGCATATAACTAGTATCAATACATCTTCAAAATAATAGAATACAGTTATAATATTTCTAGTAATAATAGTAGAAGGATTTAGCAATTTGTTTTGTAATTTCACCAATATGGAAATCAATAACATAAATTTTGAAATCTCATTTGAAAAAATACTTACAATTCACACTTAAAAAGACACATAATCAACAAAATATTCATATCCAAATGATACAAATCTCGGTTCTAATAAAATAGTAGTAGTTTCTAAACCGTGGAATGCTCAAGTGCCGTGGGTGGTGGGAGCACCGGCGGCATGGGCCGCGGGGAGGTATGGGCTGGCACTACTATGAATGAACCTCGAACAGCCTCGTCTACGCTAAACGAACGATGTTTCAACACAATAACGATTAATAAAAGCCAAAGTAGAAAGTGCCCAATAGGTTTGCGCACGCTGTGACGCGAACCTTTGTAAGCAAGTTACAGGGGGGACGCTGATTAGACTTGCGTGGGTTCGCTTGCCTCATGGCTCGAAGTGAAACAGTAAACGATGTTTCTATGTCAGTTTATTTAGGATTAAGAGACTATGTTTTATTAATTTGGTGAAATAAACTTATTGGAAAGAAAAAACGCTATCTCTAATATATAAAATTCTCGTGTCACAGTTTTCGTTGCCATACTCCTCCGAAACGGCTTGACCGATTTTGATGAAATTTTTTGTGCTTATCCGGTATCTATGAGAATCGGCCAACATCTATTTTTTTTTATTTATATGGCAAAACAACGTTTGCCGGGTCAGCTAGTATTCTATAAAACAAAGTCATTCGTTTGTCTGTCTCACTGAGTGCTAAAAAGTCAAAAATGACTGAATGGTTTTAATTAGATCCACGAGTATTATTTTATGAAGGTTTTTTGTAAAATTGCAACTATGAAGACTATTCTTGAAGATATCAGAGATAGAGTCATATCTGCTATACATGCGATAGTATTCAGTAAATTAAATATCTCTTCCTATACACGCCTGGGCCTGCGTATAAGCACGGAAAATGCTTTGTCAACATACTGATGTATACTTATGCAATCGCTGTAGTCTATACAATCAGAAAATTAATTAGTTTTTCGTCTGCAGTCCAACATGTGACGGCATCGCTGGTTTTCAGCTGTGCCGGTGTAATTTATAAACAGTTTGTAAGTGTTTACAAATTGTACCGTCGGAAATTTAGAATTAGTGTTGATGTTATTGATTTACATTTTTTATGAAAATCAAATCTAGCATAATTGTATCGGATCTACCCGATCTTAGGTGGCATTTTTTTATTTAAGTTGCACGAATTAGGGATTCGTTGCCAACCAAATTTTCTGACAGGAATTTACTTTTGTTGCTGTAATTCCATTTTTCACAACTTAGTTTTCGTTCTAAGGGATTGTAGATCGATAATTGATATAAGAAGTAAAATATCATTTATTTGAAATCGTTCATAAAGATGAGCTAACCGAAATCGTATTTGAATGTTTTTTTACAGGTAATTTTCGCGTAGGTAATTACTTAAACATTATACAAACACCGTGATCACGAGTGACTGCCATGTCCAGTTAATAAAGTGTACTTCTGGATTAGAATAATCAACGAAAGCAGGGCATTAATAAACCGACTTCACGTCAAAACTTTGGCTTAGTTGAGAATGTCATCAACGTTAACATTCTCCGAAATCATACATATTTTTTCAAAAGTTTGAAATTTTCATTGAAGTACTCAACCGATTTCGATGAAATTTCAATGGGACCAACTATGAAGTATCCTCTATCATATGAAACAACAGTTTTCAAAATCAATTCATAATTGACCGAAATATTGTGTAACAAAGACACAAAAAAAAAGTCGGTAGAGATGACATCTCAGCTGTACCTACGTAAGTTTTCATTCCTGAACTATTGATGCCGATAAACAAACCTTCAATTCTCTCACCTAATCACCTTCCATCATCCTCAATCCTACATCAGTATTTCACTAAGGATGTCGATAGCCGACAAAAGCGAATTCCACCGGCCATCGGATGCGGAGTCTGCGGCGGACGTGCGCGCGCGCCGTCGGATAACGCCGCGTACGACCCGCATCCGTCCGTCGGAATACCTACCAGCAGCGCCGGGGATTGAGTGGGATTTAGCTGTCGGCAAACTGAGGTGTCAAGGATTCGGATTAGATTAAGGCCCTCTTGTGACGTGATGTGCAGATATTCAAACGCGTGTACTCCCGCCCAGATATAGCTTACGAGCTTCGCCGACGTCATCAAGACAAATACTTTTACTTGGTTTATTTTTCAAGAATTAACAATTTTTTTGAAGGTTTTTTTTTCAAGGTCGGTTAAGAGATTTACGCTTTATTTTTTTATGTAATATTTACATGAATCCATGATGGCATTTCGTAGCAACATCCGTTTGAAATTGTAAGTTGGTGTTATTTTTGTGAATTTGTTTTATCAAGAAAATTTTCATAAATCATGTTTCTATCATCGGATGGGTACATGTTACATTTTTGCGAATATTTTTTTCACGCACAACATCTATATAGAACATGTACCTACTTAGAGGTTTTTACTGGGTTGATAATCGTTCAAAAAGGTGAAAAACGCTGCAACTCGCCTTAAGGAGTCGAGGACGGAAAATCATATACACTTTTTTTGTACGGATAGGATAACAGTCATCTGTAAAGGGTCGAAATGTCGAGTTGAATTGTAAAATATAAGAATGAAATGGGTCCAATTCGTGTTGAATAATAATTAATTGTAACAATAGCAGATATTTGTAACGGATATTTCTCAGTTTGTTAAAGATTAAAAATATAAAAAACAATTAATTTTCTCAACTGCAGTTTTTTTTTTCAAAATCAGAGGCAATGATCCGTGTAGTTATCACAATTGGCATACCATGTGTAGTACAGATTAACATATTAAAAGTCCTTGAGGGTGGAGGGTGTGCTGAGGGTATAGGGGGATGAAGATCCCCATACAGATTTTTACTCATATCTCAAAAATCGGTACAAATAGCGTAACTATTGCTTGAAACTAAAATTTCTACATAGAATTTCCTACTGATTCAATTGATTTTCTCTGATTATTACAAAATTTGCAAATAAGAATCCCCTAGACCCTCAACACCTACACCTTCAGTATAGTTCCCACCATCGAGAACTTTTAATAGGTACGATCATTTGGACTTCGTAAGGTATAACTATGCCCATTTTCAAAACTTCACAAATTATGGCTGCACCGTGCAGCCGCCGCCGGTAGTAAATAAATAAATAAACAAAACACTCGAATCGCGAAAACTTAAGACAATATTAAATAAATGCACATTTATTTTCCAGAATGTGCGTTAAATATTATGATGTTATGTTTAAAATAAAATAATATTGTCTTGAGTGTTCACGATTCATAATTTATAACGCGATTAATCTGGTTAAAAAGTAGTTTTATTTCAAGCATATATTTTGTTCCTCCAAGCGCTTTTATTTTTTAACGTTATTGAAAGAATATGTTTTTTTGTTTAGAATGTCAGAAGAGAATTGTACGCCATCGACCTCACAAAATAACTGTGGGGAGCTAACGATTACTCAGAGGAATGGTGGTGCAGTTTTAATACAAGCTGGTTACCAGTATACAAAAAAAAGACGCGGAGAATAAATTGTATATGAAAGAAAAATAAAAAAATTGATTTGTATCTAGTCCTTAATATTAATATTGGAACGGTGTTGGTGACGATTCTATCTACTTTTATCTGTATATCTGTAATCATGACTCAAATAAATGAATGTTGATTTCTGACGATATGTTTTTTTTTCTGACTGTACTTATACACGTATTTAATTTGTAAAAATATAGGTGGATCAATCCGGACGAACAAAACATAAGGGGGATCAATCCGGAAATTGTTAAAAATAATAACGAAAGGTGGACCACGACAAGGTGGATCGGACCGGAATAACTCAATTTGACTGGGCTATTTACAAAATGAAAGAATCTTAATATTCTTAATTCTCAGTTTGCGGTACCATCACAAACTCCTAACTATGGCTCTAGATGGCGTTGTATAAAGGATCCAAGTTCGATATCACTGCAGCTAGTTTCAAATGAGTACTAAGCTCTACCGTAATAATAGTACTTAACTAAAATCATACTAAATTACTGCGATAGCCTAATGAATGAACATATTTTCTAATTATGTTCTCATTCATTGATAACGAAGTGTTTATTTTAGATAAATTATTTGGTAATATTTTACTCAGCATTCATGTAATAATACCTACATGCAAAAGTAGGTATTATTACAGGATGTTTATACTTTATCCAAATCCTGTAATACAGCGTTGTACCATCATTCCTCGTTTCTTCTTTAAAAAGCTACATTATCAAGAAATTAGATAGATCAATCCAGAAATTCTCTCGGGATCAGGTAAAAACTCAAGTTACTTCGCGTTTGACCTCAATCTTACCTAACTGTAATTGCATAAGTGGCCCGCTATTACTACTGTATTTTTATTATAGTTATGATGGCTGTTGGTCTTCTTAAAGTAAATACACTCAGAAAACATGCTTTAGAAGGAACTTGCTCTTCATAGACCACTGCTGGAACACTTCACCGACGATGACGGAGCGGTGATTTTGGCAGCAGACTTATACATGTGACCTGATGCGGCTACTAGGGCTATGGTGGGGAAATGGTGTTGTGTACTGGACCATTTCCGTCGCCGGAGGGCGCTCGGCTGAGGCTGAGCGCATCCCGCCGGGGCTCACGGGTAATGCCAATGGCGGTACCGTGAGCTCCACTTATGGCGGATGAGGTACACCTGGAGGTTTTTGGTGGGTGGGTCCGGCCTTCTGCCGGATCATCCCCACATACCCCACTGCTCCCCCTTACTGCACGTTTTCCTCAAGTCAAAAAAAAAGGGACATCAAGGGGAAGTACTTTAAAAATCGTAGATAGGGTATTTAGCTGAAAGAAGCCTTTATTTAATTTTTAAATATTAGTCATTCTGCATTTAAAGATTTCACGTCTATTTCCACTTTTTCGACTGCAGCAGTTTCATGTGTGTTTTTAATTTGATTGAAATGATTAATTTCACGATGTTCCTTTCTTTTAAAATACTAGGTTACATTTTATATTGAATAAATCTTTAAACGCAAAATTACTTACTTATATTTAAAAATCATATTAAGTCCTTTTTCAGTAACATACTCTATCTGCGATATACCTAGTCGGGTCATTAGTTCTGTCAAAACCTCATATTTTTAATTTTCGAATACTGGCCAGAAATACGTTTACTAATTTAAAAAGAATTACGACTAGGTATAACGTACTTTTCCTTTATGTCCCATAGCCATAGGATGCTCCGTGTTAAGGAGGTTCCGACCTTTAAGGGTTCTAAACAAGCTTAGGTAGGTCCCATAAATTAATCGCCCTTGACGACAAGCTTATACTAAGGGCGATAGTACGCGGCTAATAACGAAAACCAGGATAGCTATTAATCACTTATAGCGATCTATGAATCGTTCGATTACATATTCAAACCCGCCGTAAACCTGTAATGATGACGTCATCAGATTAAACTGCAAATATTTTAAAGTGATTCCGCTTCCAATTAATAATTGTCGCAAGTAGGTAGGTAAGTAGGTGTTGTAACTTGAGCTCTTCCTGTTCACTTCACTCGACACTGTCGTAACTTGACGCGGTTGCGTTGCGCTTGCAAACTCACCCACGTTTACTTGGTACAGCAGTTACTTGGTAAAGATTAGTTCAAGATCTAACCTTATTGACGTCTGAATATAAACTGTAATAAAAATAATCAACGAATGCAGCAGGGCTAGCATGCAGCCATCGATAAATAGTTGAATCGACAAGATCAATATTATTTTGTTATTTTATCCTATTATGTAAGCTAATATGCGCACCATAATAGATAGAATTACTCGATTTGATACCATGATTAAGACCACAGAACCAAATATGTCATAATCTTAATAAATTACATACACTAAATACCATATTCTAAGAAAATATCGATAAAAGGCCCGATTTATCGTTGTCGACGGTAGCATGCGAGCCACGCTGGACATTAAAAAAACCGACTTCGATAACATTTTTAAAGCCTAGTCAAAGCATTGGCTGAAGGATTAGGTCATCATCGTATCTAAAATTCAACGTATTGATACATGTATGATACATATATCAGTCCATGCTGGATTGGGAGCGAAAAAAACATCGAATGTACCAGCTGCTTCTCTTCCCGGGCATACTGTAAAAGTCAGTTAAGGGACCGAGGTTTTATGAGCGATTTTGTGGGCGATGGGCTGACTCCCTGTCACTACAATAGGCTCTCTCCATCATTATAATACCTCCAAATTCGTCAAATGTGACATCAGATGGTTTTAAAGCCTCTGTTGTTCTGCCTACCCCATAAGGGATAAAAGCGTGAAGATATGTATGTATGTATGTATGATACATATTTTTTTCGAAAATATCAAAAGTTTCAAAAAGTACTCAATAGATTTCTATGAAATTTATCAGAGACCACCTATGAAGTATCCTCATAATATTGTATCATATGAAACAATAATATTCATAATTGTCAGTAAAATCGAGTATCAAAGACACAAAAAAACATACACACGAATTGAGAACCTCCTCCTATTGGAAGTCGGTTAAAAATACGAGTAAGTACTATATTGAAATTCAAATTCAAATTCAAATTATATATTGCTTCATAGTGTCGTACATACAAGTTGTTATATAATCATTTCAAGTTCTACTTACTATGCTGTCCATCAGCATGCAATATTGTTGTTAACATAAAAATAATAAATTTATAATCTCAATACAATTTACATATTATTCATGTCATTTTATTAGTAGTATTCTATTTATTACAATTTTATTTCATGTTCAGATGTTTTCATTTTTACATTTATAAAATTCCTCTAGTGAATAGAAACATTTATTTTTAAGACATTTTGTAAGTTGAACTTTTAATTTATTATTCGGAAGATTTTTAAATTCTTTAGGCAAGGCGATATAAATTTTTGTACACATCGCATAACACTGACGGTGATATAGTTCCAGCCGCGGCATATCTTTATAAATTAACCTTTCTGCATGACGTGTTGCTCTCATGACATCTCTGGCGCGAGTGAAATAATGAGGATTACATTTAACAAACATGGCAGCCTCAAAGATATACATATTGAATATTGTATGAATATTGTCGTGGTAAAGTGGCTCTAGTGGAATACCTACAGATATTTGGTATGGGTATGATTTTTATCCGTTATCCAGTTACGAGAAAATTGATTTGGGTAATTTTAAAAACAATGTTTTGTGAATATTTTAGAATATTCATTATTTATTGATTACCTTTAGCTACAAACACTGTTATAGGTCAATATTGTCGCACAACAGTTTCAGCGTCTGTGTCGGTGACTTCGATTACCAATCGGGCTATTCAGACTTTTGTTAATAGGATCTCTCTGAAAAGGTGAAGGTCCTTAAATATTTTAATTTTAGATATTTGACCATTCCTGGGATGTGGTTTTACGGACAGGCAGGTAAAATTGCTCTATATTGGTTTCTTATAAAACCAAATACTAGTGAAAACGAGCATGAAACCAATTTGGTTCTTCATAGACTCGAGTCTCATACACGGCACTTGTGCTTATTGCAAATGTATACAACACTAGAGATTCAACTATCAACACTTTGGCTTCCAATACACAAAACCAAAAGATAGCGCACAATAACAAATGAACATCAAAATACATGCATTCACTGAAAATCAAACAACCACAACTATCACAGATGATACTCGCCTTAAAATTTTAAGTTTTATTTGCACAATCATAGGTCTTAAAGCAAGATCCAGGTTTTATTTTATCAAAAACTAAGCCCGCGTTTGACGTCACTCTCACCTGATGGTAAGTGGAGATGAGGTCGAAGATGACAGCACACGCATGCATTTTTCGGTCGCAAATTTATAAGACCGATTTGCTATTCAAACGTAAACATGGTTTTTTGACACAAAACGTATTTTTGTTGAACACTTCCTATTCAATTTACAAAGTATTTTATTTGTTTATATAAAAAAAAGTATATTTGCAGTCACAAAACTAAATGGAAAAAAAACACTAAGTAGGCAAATGTAATTTAAACGCTGAAGGCGGGCAGCCCTGTCACATGTGAACGGACCGCGGCGCTGTAGGCATTTATTTCAAATTTTTGCCCGAGTTGAATTACTGTATATATCTGTACTGTGATATTAGACTTAAGAGTTGTCTTAATTAAGGTGGATATTAGAGTTAAGAGCTGGAGTTGCAGTACATCCACCTAGTTGACGAGATATAAAAATTGCTTTTGATGGGTGCAGTTTTGCCGCTCACAAATTCGGAACGTAACAAGCCTGCCCTAAGACAGCTAAGACTGCAACAGCATACGATTTGTCATATAGAGTCGGCAATAGCCCTACCTTCCCCGAAAAAGCATATTGTTAAAGGCGTAATTTAAACTGAGTTGAGTAAAACTCCATTACGTTCCTTTTCCAGACTATTTTTGAGATGTTTCGCAGCTATATTTTATTACGAGTTAGTTATTTTCTCATCCCGTGTGCTGTCTTCAGTATCAAGTGAGATTGAAGTTAAACCAAGATTCTATTTAAGATTTTTTTAGATTTTTTAGTACGCTTAAAGGCTGAGTCAAAGACTACCAGAGTGTAAGGTGTTTCTAACGTTACCTACATATTTTTCACTACAACGTTTAAAGCTGAGAACTCTTGTTCACTGTTAGCAAGATGACGTGGAGAATACATATATAAGTTAAGCCGCCAAATACCACCAAGTAGATACTAACTCTTTTATGATTACTCGTAGTCGAATATCTAGAAAATCATAACGCCTGAGTAAAATGAGTCTTTAATTACCTCCAACTTACTTCTAAGGCTAGTCGAAGCCACGCGCCAAGCGCCCGCGCATTTCGATTCTGTAATAAAAGTGTCCCCACTAAACCTGTTTTATTGACAAACTGGCTCCCATAAACATGATAAATCCGTCTTGGGAAACAATTAAAGTAGCATTGCAGTGTAGGTGGTGCATTCAGTTAAATAGATTTTAGTCTAATTCTATGTTTTAAAAAGATGTCTTAAGCTACGACTTGCCAAATTAACACAGCTATTACAAAATCATTTTAAGCTAAGCTTTCAGTATAATTTTTTTATTTCCATAACATGGAATAAATTGTGCTGGCATCTACAGGCTGTTCCAGTGATTCTTGATGGATATCAGTTTTTTTAGGGTTTTGACGTTGCTTTTGATACACGCTACAGTTCACGACGCGTTCATTCCTGCCGATGGTTTCATGAGCCTATAATACCCCAATGTTTTAGAAGTAAGATAAACTTAAGAAAGTAAACATAGAAATCGACCTCAAGAGCATAATATGAATATTACTTATATTAATATTATGATATTAATAAAGCGACTCCTATAAGAACTACAAAACGTTGAAAGATGCGCCATGTCATAGGATTTTTCATTGATTTGTATGCTACACAATCAATACCATTACCACACCAGAACCACAAACTATCTTTAGCAAGTTAGCTTTATTTCATTAATGGACAATTATTTAATTCATCAACAATAAGTACTTACGTACTTACATATAAATATTGACATCGAACAAGTGATAACAATAAGGAAAATGTCCAAAAAATGCCAAATAAAAATGCCTTTAACAAAATCAAAATATAATTCGATAATAAAAGATAAAAAAATTACATAAAAATGGACTGATGTCAAAATCATCTTAAGTTTTGGCTCTTCATCTAATCATTTCTTCCCATATTGTAGAGTCAGTAGTCCTATCGGCCCTGTGTGTGCCAGTTTGAGCTGCGATCACTAATTCAAGTGACCCCTGCTTGTATAGGACATCCTCAGGTTCAACCTCTCAGCCAAATATCGTCGCTCCTACGATTATGTGTTCGGCACATGTTGTATGAAGACCGAAGTATCCTCTGAAATCGTGTCAAAAGATATTCATTACAATTTTAGCAGTTATTGAAATTACTATTTTGCTGTCAATAACCTTCATTAAGAACAGATTTGCAACAAAAATGTACTTTGGTTACCCAACACGCAAAAATCGACGTATTACCAATATTAGTTCAAATTTCAAATGACCAATGCTTTTATATCTGTACGAAAATAACTTCCAAATAAAAAGATATCCGCAATAAACGTAATTTTCCTTCCTATGGTATTCGATTACGTATCAATTACTACTTTAATTTAAAAAATGTATGACTATAATTATTACTTTAACAACTACTTGGTCAGCTGTTTTCATTTAACTATAAGTAGTGGCAGCGTGCGTGTACTATTTCATCAAATCTTTTGATAAATTCTACGAACTGTAATGAATGGGAGTTTGTCAACCGGTGCGTAGGCGCAGTTGAGACTTTTGGCGTTCCGTGTCTCAAAATCAACTAGGATTGAGGATTTTTAATCGCCTAATAAATTACTTTATGCGACAAGAGATTCGAGTTTCTGTGATATAGAAGTAAGGCCGTTAAATAACTTTTGTTTCGAGCATATAAGTTTTTAGGCTCATTACAATATGTTCCTCTAACTTATCACCGAATATGCTCTATCTGTGCTTACAAAGTTTCAAAGCGAGCTGTTTCACCGGATAGAGAGTCAAACATTTAATCGCCCATCCTCACAAACGTTTTCGTTTATAATAATAGTAGTTATCGGGATAGAGAGGGAGCGCTTTATAAACTTTATTAAACAACCCAAAATTACTTACCATAAAGTATAAAGTTTGGAATTATTTAACTCCGTTCCAAAAAAGTAAGGATCCTTCAAAGTCACTTTCAGTTGCAAACTAACGGCCGCTTTCAATAACTCACTAAAAAGTGAAGTAAAAGAAAAGATTCCTATACTATTTTGTGTCATATATTTCACAAACATGTCACTTGTGCTCAAGATACTGTAGGAATATCTATCTTTACTTTTACTGTAGAGTTAAAGTTATTGAGGGCCCAAAGTCATACGCAAATAAAATCCTCGTAGTCAGAACCCACCAAACTATAGAACTCACACTTGTGTATATTTTTTTATCACTAACACATGACCCGTTGACTTTTTGCAACGTTCGCCAATTTGTATGAGATATCGCTATACCTAAGCCCGCCGATAACTTACTCATTCTTCATAGACTTCATTTGACACGAACTGTTCACTTTATCAACGAAAAGCGTAGCCGATAGACCATTAAAAAAATAAAATAGGTGGAATGATATTATAGTTACTGCTTATTCGGTTTTTGGTGATTCTTTTTTTTAATTTTTGGCTAACTTCAGAACTGGGCTCGCTTGAGTGCAGTTTGGTTTTAAGTGGTAGCTATATTTGCAGTAGAAGTCTCTTTAAAATCAATTCATCCAGATTTCGTTCACAAAAACTGTAATTACTGGACTCGTAGGTGCATCCAGGTCCAAAGCGAAACCCGAGAATGATTCCAGGTGCGAACCTGAACAAAATTGATTGAGTAGTTCAGAACAAGCTGACTGGGATGATTGGTGATATGTAGAGCGCCAAGAATTATACTGCCGATTGGCTGGGGCTCCAATGCAGGACCCTCATGCCATCTAATAGTTGAGACGTCGAAATAGTATTTAACTAAGTATAACGCAAGCTATAAGCTAACTATATGGTTTGATGTCGTTGAACAATATACAGGGCTGATTTGCAGTCACCGGCCATATTTTTTGTTACAAAATAAGTATCATTTATAGAAACGATTTTTGCAAAAAAAGTATTTTTTTTACAAAGAAATAAATATATCCACTAACATATTAAGTAAACCATGGTCACTGTAAATTACCATTAAAATAAAGGCAACTACTACAAAACATCTTGTAGTACTACGTCGTAGTATTATCAATGAAATGCCGCTTCGTAGTAGGTATGTTCATCAACAGCGACTATTTTTTTAAAAGTTGTGGTTCCATATTTCCACTTTTTTGTACTGAGCGACGCTTAAATAAATATGCAGGAACGTTTACATTGTATCAAAGAAACTAACATTTAAATTTGGCTGGTGACTACAAATCAACCCTATATAATAACCCTACCCTATACCCTATATTTTTCATCAAAATAATTAATGTGAAATCAAAAGTTTTATTAACTTACTTTACAGATCGTTGGTAATATCCATTGTAAAGCCCAGTGACATAGAATTATGGTAACCCCTATCCTTTCTTCTAGATAAATAAAATAAAATCGACGTTCCAATGTTTTTTAAAACTCCAAGGACATAAGTGACTGTAAGTTAAAATTAATTATATAACACGATACAATCCGATTTTTCGATCTGATATTCAATTTAATTTAAGCTTGTCCGTCACATACCTACAAAGTTACAAGTTAAATCTTTTCTTCAATCAAAATATTTTTAATCAGCTAAAAATATTTTAAATTAAACACTATTATGTATGTAATATTGTTTTTTAGTATTATGTTTGTCTATTATTTAAAATAACACCGAAATTCAATGGTTCCTAAGTCAAAATCAGTTTAGAAAAATATCATTAATTCTTTTATGTAACTCAACCTCCAATTCTAAATATAATTTCCCCCACAATCTATCATAAAATAACAAACATGTTTTTGACAAAATACGACGTTATAATTCAACAACAAATGTTTGTAAACAACGAACAAAAAACTTTTTCGTATTTGAAATTTGGAATTCGAATGAGAGAAAAAAGGTGGAGGTGGCTTTGTATGACGTCATGGTGGGAGCAGAGCTGAGTTTTGCTTCCATCCATCTTTTATTTATAGTCTATTGATTGATGAAACGAAACGTCGTATGAATGAATCGATTTATGGTTTTGTGAATGTTTGTGTGCGAGTCTGACGACAAGAATGCAGAATGATACAATAATGATCCCTAAGAGTGATGAAGTCTCCGGATTTAACTACGCGTAATATCGTGCTGGGCCTTTTATGGCTGAAGTGAGACATGCTGTCTATGGTTTAAATATCTATATGCTGTGATGGATATGAAACTCAATTCTTAGTAAGCTTTAAGTATATCTATTTATTTTCAAATAGAACCTTGTGGTATAAATTTTCAGTAATTATGATAAAAGTGTTCTCTTTTTAAATAATTTGTGTAGGTGAAAGTTTAGGAAAGACAATAAGCAAGGTTTAGAACTGAAGGATGAGCTGGTCTTCACAGTAAGCACTACGCAACAGCCTCAACCTACGCGACAGCCTCAAAGCCCGTTTTTTCATAATTTGCAGTGTATTTTGCTCAACAATCCTTAATTAAGTTAAAATATTACTTTTATTTTAATTAGACATGAGAACCAAAATTCAGATTTTTAAGAAAAAAACATTGATTAATATTTTGGATTCATTTCTTTATCAACGAACAGTCTTATCTCTATATCTTAAAGAGGAACGTCTGTCTGATTGCCTGTTCGGGATAATCTACGAACCTACTGAACAGACTTCGATCTGATTTACACAAGAATAAGAGTAATTCTCAAGGCTTAGCTGTTGGTTCTTAAACATTGCGACGAATTTCCTATACAAGCTGAGTTATTACATTTTTGCCAAGAAAATCAGGGAAAATATGAAAAGGACTTCAACTGCATAAACAAAAGTAACTTATAGCCCAAATGCAGCTGAGTGGAGCCAGGTGCAATAGCTAGTTTCAAAATAACAAAATCTTTAAAGAAGATAATGAAAGCTGAGTATCTATACCCAAAATGATGGTCGCTGTCTATGCTGACCAAAGAGTAATGTTCATAGCTGACCTGTCAGATTTTTGTCAATTCATGAAATGTATTAAAACAACATATACCTAGTACAAATAATAGCTCATGTTTGGTTAATTCCAAATCATTTACTTATATTAGAAACCGCAGCAAGGATTATAATATTTTACCCTCTCAAGTCACTCAATAGACTACTAGTACCATCCACTTGTACTGATATACCGATCGTTTCAAAGAAATTTAATCAAGTCTGTACCACTAGTTTAGATATAAACAGGCAGCATTTCAATGGCAGAATCGTACATTCACATACCTGTCAAAAAGTAGTTTGACAGGTCAGAGACTATGGACCGTGACCATTACTCTTATAGGTGCGACAGGGATGTCCTAAGCCTAGTCCACAAGCTTGTGTGTCACACACACACACATCTCCCAGTCATCGCTGAGTATCGTCAGGTTACCCAACATGCTGTTATCATTTTCGGCAGTGTTTAAAGCGCCGCTGCTTCCTGTTGAATGACCCGCGTTATCGCTGTTTGCTAGTTGCACTTAAAGATGCGTGCCCATGCGCAGTTATTGAGGCTATTTTGTGATTTATTTTAGATTTTTTTTTTCGAGAATGAGGTTTGTTTCGTAAGGTTTGTTAATATTAATATTTTTCTGAAGTCCTTACTATTTAAAAAGATTTAATAATAATAATAATAATAATAAAATCAGTTTATTTGCTCACAAAAAAAAAAGGGACTTAGAACTAATACAATATAAAATAATAAATTGAATGATAGTGCGAGCAAAAAGGCTTTGGCTCAGCTTGATGTTGATGCTGGAACAAGTTCAGCAACAACGCTGTTTATTCTGCCAAATTGTTGTTACTTTTTGTTTAATTTAGAAAGTTTCCAGTGGTATGAGCTATACGAGCATTACATGGTAGAAACAAGCTGGATAGTGGAACTCTACGTCCGTTTACTACAAAAAGCGGTTCTTTATCATCATTCAATTCAGTTGAGTTAGTATTGTGATGATACAGCTTATTTAAATCGATAACATATACATAAAAAAATATGAAATTATGTCAGATAAAACATACACTGATATATTTTTGGGTGCCATACCCTCAAAGAAATAATCTTCTGTCTGTTAAGACACTCTTTCACTCAAGAACACATTGATACCTCTGCTGCTGAAAATAATATCAAATACTGAAATCTGAATCCCATGGAAAAGGAAAAACACAAATTTCTTAAATAACGCAATCAAAATATACAGCCGTTTATGTTCCTTTTAAAAATTAAACATTTTACAATCGCAAGATCAAATGCTTTTTATAATTAACTAGCTGTTGCGCGTGGTTCTACCCGCGCAATTTCGATTCCCGTGGGATTTTCGGGATAAAAAGTAGCCTATACGGATTCGGAAGAATCCCTCTAAGTAATGGTAAAAGAAATTTTGAAATCGGTTCAGTAGTTTTTGAGCCTATTCAATACAAACATACAAAAAAAAAGGTTTCCTCTTTATAATATTAGTATATATATATGAAAAAACTAAATAACCATCTAGTCATATACCTGTAACGAAATAGAAGAAAATACAACCGGTTTTATTGCTGTAGAGAGATTTCTTCCACGTAACCTTATATTTTTAAAATGTATATTTGTGAAAAGTATTTTAAATCAGTCTGTTTTTTTCCAGCCTCGATATATGCAAGTTTTTTGTGCAACGAATATCCCCGATGAGATGACCTGTAACCAGATTTTTACAAAGTGTTAGATAGTATCAATCACAACTTGCGTATAGAAAGACTCTGAATTATATGAATACAGAGTGAAACGTTTCGTTTCGATCACAAAAAGTGTCTATAGGTATCTGTAAGTGTCAGGTAAGTGTCTATTAGATTATCTTATAATTTTGCTTTCAAAAAACTTGGGAATTTCTCAGGGAAGCCATATTGGTCCGTTACTCGTAATACTACATATTATTGAAATATTAAGTATTCGTCAGAAATCAAATGACTGATGAAGCAATATTTTCATTGCTTACAGCTATCTTCTATTTATTTGAATAACCAAATTCAGTGACAACTCACCGAATATACCGATCGAGATATATTAACCTTGATAAATATTAAAAAATAATCAACACGCGCAAACATAACCCTGTCACCTTTGCTTACTAAGTCAAAGATACACATCTAAGTAAAATTACATCAGTTTGGGAGTTAAGCATAATTACGAATTTCTAATTGACATACAACTTAAATATCGATAACTAGTATAGTAAGAGGAGCTTTAAGATAAAAGACGTTTAAGCAATATCAAAATATATACTATACTCATCGCTACTTATAAGAACCGTTATAAGAATATAGAATGTATAATATTTTTGTGTTGTAATTTTTATGTCAGTACCTATTACTTACTAGTAATACAACTTGAAACTATAAAGTTTGAAAAAAATATAAGACTTATAAAGACATAAAGTGCTTCCATATTGAAAGCTCCATTAGCAAATATTTTCACAGCTAATTAACCATAGTGCACACGATATAATATTTTTTTAAATAAAAACCTCTAAATGTTGTGCAGAGTCTCAATGTTCGGTATTAAAGCAAAAAAAAACCTTTTATTGCCTTTGTTCCTTTATTGTCCCGTGTGCTTCGATCCCATTTTCACTTACCATATTTAATATTTGAACTGCCTGCATGGTAGAATGTTTATGGCATCATGATTTTTGAAGATGCAGTTTTGAGCATTACAACCTGCAGTCCTAGGACCACATTGACATGATGCGTTGCTCGCCCAAGGTTCTCCACGAAACTTGATCCCTCTGTCCTCACCTAGTGTTTACCGACGACCTTGACTAGACCGTCAGCACACATTCGTGGTTGCCAATCAAGAAATCATCATCATAGCAAAGATTCCGAACAAGGTACCTCTAAGGGTTAAAAACAATAGGCAAGACTCTACATTCAGGAGCCACAAGTACTCATATTTTCTATATAGGCAAATACATACCAAAGTGCATCACATAACTGTGTGCACGCAGCTTTACCGGTAACGACTGGCCTCTTTTTGATATCGTTTATATCTACAGCTTCCACATCACAAGAAAACATGTGATACTACCATTATTTGCTTGTTTTAATTCGTCTTAAGTGTTAGATAAATTTAATTTATTGTTCTCAAATTATAAGATAACAAGACACATTTAACCTACCTTTTTATTTATTATTAATTTAATAGACTTTTATTATTTGTGTACGCATGATATAAATAAAGAAAATGATTAAAAAGGGATAGAGATAATTAGCGAATTTCTCCAATGGAAGATGTTAATGAATTTAAAGGTATTTGGCAGTTGCACTCAAATTCTCTTAAATAAGCACTACATTAGGATACTACAATAATGCCTGATATAAAGCCTGTATTAAAAAAGCTTTTAGTGTTCTTCCTGACTCTATTTATCTGTTCTCTAGTACCTAAAACACAAGCTTATACACTTTCTGTAGGGCGAGATGACGCTATGTGATAGATATATACTCACTAAAAAAGGAATGTGTTTATTGTCCAAGTCAGCACATATTTCGCGTCGCGGTGGGTGAAATGGCAGCTATTGCGAGAGGATTTGCGGGTTCGATTCCCGATCCTAGAACAGATTTATGATCCTGTTTTAAGCAGTCAATGATTGGATTATTCTAACCTTCACTTAGTTTTCGTCGTTTGTAGACAAAAGTTGCGTTTGACATCAATTTCACCTATTGGTAAGTGAAGATGAGATGACAGCACTGGTCTTAAGAATTAACTCGCTCTTCATGAAGCATTGCAGGCACACATCACCATCAGAGGGGGGATTTTTGATTTCATATAAAGGAACCAATCAGGAGACCAAGCATTATTTATTATCAACTACGTTTGTTCTTATGTCGTGAAATAATTAGGGTGGATTAAGTTCATATAATGATAATCCGCACAGTATCTTCCTGCCCAGGGAAGTTTAAGCGTTCTGGACTCTTCTATGATAGACAAATTTATTTGTAATCTCTACTATTTTTACCCTAGAAAAAATATACAGGGTGACTGGTGACAAATTTGCAATACTGAAGGAGAACTCTGTACTCGATTCTGATCATAATTATGTAATAAAAGTAGGTACTTAATTTTTCACCAGAAATCCCTATGAATAAATAAAGAGACTTTACTACACTTATACCCGATGCACTGCCTCAGTCAACACGCACACAGCAATATTCCCGCCACATGCACTCCACCACCCGCTAAGTATTTATTATATTACGCGAATGTAACCATGCGTTGCGTAATGAATTCTTTAACTTCCGGAGAAGTTTACTCAGTAAATAATTAACATTTATTTTTTAATTTATTTTTCTCTTCATGTATGAATTTAAACTATCACGTCCTGGAATTTTTAAAGTGATCCACCAGTCACCCTGTATATTTATTTAATATAATTTCATCTTTGAGTTCAACTTGTGTAACCGAATTCAGCAGATTTAGGCATTGAGTGACCAACATATGAAGAAGATTTAAGAATTGTAGAATATTTTTAATCCACATAAATGAAATTTAGAAGGGCAGGCTAGTAACTAACTAGTCAGCCAAAAACCTTAAATTATAAACAAGTTTGTAAAAATTTTGTATGCGAAACGTACCTACTAAAGTTAGCCAATTTTCCTTTTCTAAGAAGAAAATAAAACTCTACATACTCAAGTACAACTTTAATATTTTGATTTATATCAAAATATTGCAATAGCAAAACCTTGCTATTTTGAAGAATCCACCATTTATTTACAGAAAATAACAAAAGTAGAGTTCGGTTTTCCGTATTATATCTATTCTGAGCATGACGGGTTTTTCAAAGTTTATACTTTGAGTATGCTAACTTTGCTCTCAATATCAATCATCTGGAATGCAAATTACGTGTCAAACATCAGCATACTTCTCTGCCTACACATATTTTGCAACGATGAATTCTTTATGTCCTAGGCACAAAAATCACTGTAAACAAGATGTAAGCTACAGGAATGTGTTCCGGCATTAGGTCTTTACTTAGCCCATGTGCCATCTTAAGTTATCATCAGGCGAGATTGAGTTCAAATGCGGATTCAGTTAACAATAAAAAAAACCGACATTTTAACTATACAGCCCTAAACATTGTTTATGGAGATACGAAGACGACGGGACATGTAAGAGTAGGTATGTACGTAAGTATTGTCTTATGTTACAAATGTATACTGGCTGGGTTGCCTGGCAGGAATCGCGCTTCGGCGATAAGGCCGCCCTTTTGTATGTTAATTGTGATCATTATTTTTATTTTTTTCGTCGTTCCTTTGAAGTCGTCGTGGCGCCGTGGTTACTGTGTGTATCATACGATATCACAGGTTAAGCAACGTTCGGCGCGGTCGGTACTTGGATGGGTGACCGCCGACCATTCATATCTCACGACGACTTCCGTGCTTCGGAGGGCACGTTAAGCAGTTGGTCCCGGGTGCTGTATACTTGTATACAGTAGTCGTTAGGGTTTGTCAGAAGCCATCTAGGCGCCCTAAAAATTCTGGCATCCACCACCCAGCACTGGGCCAGCTTGGTGGATTATGGCCTATACCTCCTCTTCACCCAGGGGAGAGACTCATGCCCTGCAGTGGGCTCATTACAAAGAGTTGCGATGATGACGATGATGATGATGATTTTTATTTTTTAACTGTGTAACCATGTTGGTGTACAATAAAGAGTTTTATCATTATTATTTAAATTTATATACGAATAAATCTCCTTTTTTACGCGGGCATTAATACCAAGCGCAAAAGTATTTTTATGTTGTGATTTGATTATGATTGTTATTGATTAGTGATAATGGAGTGAGAAATTTTTTGGTGATACGACAGGTGTTTAAAATTATTGCATTTTGTATGGTGTGTAGAATGTTATAAGGAAGGTTAAGGGCAGTGAAACTATTTTTGATGGACTTAGGCATAATGTGAACAAGATCGGCTCTTCACTGTTTTTTTATTTCGATAGCATCTTGATATTTAGCCAGTTTTTCGGTATTATTATTATGTTTTCGCGATTCATAAAATTCAAGAAAACACTTTTTAACCGGATTGTATTTTAAATTTTAAACTCGACGTTTCGGTGTTTGCAGGCCCCGTGGCGGGACCACTGAGGTTTCAGGCGTCAGATTGATAGGTGGAAAAAGTTATATCTACATCATCACTTCCATCTGTCTCTCAGTCCTCAAGCGTAGCGTTCTGGATTGGACTGGAGTGTTAAAAACTATTAAATAAAACACTTTTTAACCGGATTTATCGCGTATATTAACATTTTAAATTTTAACTCGACGTTTCGATGTCTTTGCAGACCCCGTGGTCACGAGCGACTGAATTTTTAAAATGTTAATGTACGCGATAAATCCAGTTAAAAAGTGTTTTATTTAATAGGCACGTAGAGTTGAAACAGTAGTGTTCCTGGAATTGGAACTCGAACCCAGAGCCAGGCAGAGGTACCACTGGTCTTTTGTGCAGCTCACGAACGATGAACTATAAAGAGACGCAACTTTATAGTGAACTAAAATAATCATTTCCTTCGAAGATCTGCAGGACTATTCGCCTAACTAAATTAACAGTGCTGTACTCAACGACGAGTTCGTCGACGAAACGTCAAACAGTTCGACGAACGTCAATTATTACTCGCGAGGTCATCAGCTTATATCACTCTTTGCTGATGCATCGATGAACTTGACGCTGTTGTTTAGGAGAATAGCCCTGGATTCAGTTATTTAGCGCCTGATTGCTTTAAAATTCAAATTTTGAATTTGACTGTATTTTTACCTACAAATTTTTTGTTCTTTCTCGACCTCAAGGAACTAAGTCGCAAGCTAAATAGAAACTAACTTATCTTTTTAAAATAAATAAATAACAATAGTAACTAAATAGGTTTACTGTTACGACCAATACTTTTACATTTTCAGACAAAAATTACTAGGAGATAGCGAAAACGTTAGAAGACCCAATCACCCGATGCAACCAAACTCCGACCAGACTTATAATATAACATATCACACTCTTAAATATTTTTAAGTCATATCTTCATCTAAAAATGGCATATGTTGGTCGCTGTAACAACTTCAAATATAAGTAAAATAAACGGTAAGTGCCTATCAATAATAATTTAATTTTCTCTTCTTTATTAGATCCATAGGACTGTCAACGTTAGAAGGTGCTATACAGTCACAATATTGCAATGGCTAAGAAAATAGCTGTGCTGTCTGCTCTATGTCCAAGTAGCATCCTCGACTTTGCAATTTTCATTAAACTAATTTCAGCTTAGTATTCTCAGCAGATTTCAAAAAAATGAAATTCAATTGTACGGGCATTCAATTCGAATGTATATTTTTTACGATTTTGATGATTACTTTATTTTGGTAGATCACATTTCAGAGGTGGCCCCATGTAAATCTCATCAAAATTAAGATAGCGCTTTCCGAAAACAAACTTTATACTTAGATGATACATTATCTTCAGCAAAAGTAGAGTCAGGAAGATTTACTAATAAGAGCCTTTATTTACATGTTGTCTTTAAATTTTGAGGAGAATTGGTTAAATTTTGTGGGCAATTGGCTGACCCTCTGTCACTGCAATAGTGTCTCTCCATCATTATAATACCTCCAAAGTCAAACGTGACATCAGATGGTCTAATAATCTCTGTTGCTCTGCCTACCCAATAAGGGATAAAAGCGTGAAGTTATGTATGTATGTCATTTTGAGTGCTTGATATTTAGGCAATTTTGCAAGTTCCATGATCACGAAGACTCATTCTTCATTCTTAAGTACCTAATTTCAAATTTAAATGACCGTTATAAAATATCGTTATTGTAAATATCTTTGAGATTGCTTTATAGAGAGCTGAAATATCTGCCATCGCCTGCCACTGATCCATTGTTGACTGCATGAGGTGGATATCTCCAGTTATCTTTGTTTATTCCTACACAACCTTTTCATAAAGTTCCAAAAGTGGCGTGTAATTACATAACTACCTTACTCTTTATCTGATTCATATTTATTTAGTTTTTTAACTTAAATGATAACAAGCAAAAACTTATGCGAGTGAAGTTGAATAAATATTTTATACACATTTACTAATTTAAATTTATTTTTTTTTTAATCCGATTTGTCACGCTTGTTTTGTGCCCACGTGACAGTAACTTATGACCATGGTGACACAAAAGGCATAGAATTTAAGGACGAGTTAAAAAATGCTCATAAGTTTGGATTAAAATGCAATTCTTGTAATATTTTTGATCTCGCGAAATTTTTCTATCACATGCTGAAATATTTTTAAAATTAGTCTTGTAGTTTCATAGATTAGCGCGTTCAAATAAACATAATATAAGCTATTTAGGGGTTTTAAACGATGTTATTATTATTGAATAACAAATCTGATTTTAAAATGTATTATTAAAATATGTATTATTATTTCTGAATCTTTTATAAATCAATAAATAATAAGCTAATCTGAGAAGATTTTAGTACGTTGCGTCGTATCTCCGAAAGCACAAACATTTGACTACCAACTTATAGGCTTATTTGAAAATAACGTTTCATCTAAAAAACCCCATCTAACTGTATATCACATATTACTATTGAGGAGTGGGCCCAAGCTCCATACACTCGTTTCCCATTGGCCTTTGTAAAAGAATTTGGTTACTTAATAATAAATTGTCATCTATGTATTTATATAAATATAGATGGTTCTTACACCCAAGAATTTATAATGAAACAGGAAAATACAAAAATATTTTTGATAATATGTAACTTTATAATCGACCTCAGCTGCTGACGGTACTGAAGCAAATATAGCATACTGGTCGTCGCTTGCGCTTACGCATCTTGTAAATAAATGGCAACAACTTACACACAGGCTTAAATACTAACAAACTAAATATATCGATAGCAAATCCAAGTCTTAAATATGCGCTGACAAATCGGGCTTCCAAATTATATTTAGGACGACATACTCCTTTACTGAGGATGATCAGATTGTTGTGAGATCACTGTAGGACGACATCTGTTGCTCCCATTTCGAAGTACTCTCGGTACGACACGATCTTTAAATTAAACATTCGGATGCAAACAAGTCTTAGTGCACAAACACTTTTTCAGTCAGAGAACTTCTTACATATTAGTTTTTAATGGATAAAATTTGTCGTTGTATTATGTAACTCGATGATGCTTTATTGCAGTCTTATTTAATGACGTAATTTTTGCTATTAAAATGCAATGATGATAATTATCCGGACTTCGGTGACAGTGAAAGGGAATGCATCAACTTTGCTACCGGTCGTCAATTTATAGACCATAACTTGTAAACATTAAAAATATTATTCATTTAAAAACTTTACTGCCAATTTAATAAGATTTAAAGTTACAGCAGTTGGCTTCTTGTTTGTTTTTGCATGTTTCATTTATTTTATGTTATGAGATCGTCGGTGATATCGATTGCTAAGTAAATTGCCGAGCATGCTAAAGTCATTAGCATAACAATTTATTCTTTATATTTTTTTGTTAGTCTCGCTGCAGTCATCTGTCCGCAACGTGTCGCGCGCGGCTCGAGTGACTGCACGCAGCGCGACACATCACACTAGCCAGTATTGACACAGCACTTGTCCGCAGAGGAAAGAAAAAAACAAGCATCATGTAGTAAACATTCGTATTTATAATATGTTGTTGTTTTATTTACAAATAAATACAAATTCAGTTAATAAATAAATGGTAAATTATCTACATCTTAATAAGTATGTTTTATATCTCATTTCTTAATCTTCATGGATCGTTTGGAATCCAAAATACTAAACGTTAACGTTTTCATATGACACGTTCCGGTCTCAAGAAAATTTGAGACTTTCGGCGTTCGGGCGACACGTTCACGTACATTCACACTATACGACTATATTTACAAGGTACTCGTAGACGATTCACTCAGAGCGCGGAGCCAGGTCCGGGGCCCCGCGCTCGCACCACACTCTCAGGCACAGATCACTGCGTCCACCCCGCGCGCCGGAGCTCGCCGCCGCCAATAAATATTTGTACAACGCGGTCGCGGGCGGCGCGCCGGACTAGATAATACTGAGGCGCGGCGCCGGCACCGGGTCCGGGCAGCGGCAGCCGGTGCGGCCGGCGCGCGCCCACAGCGCCGCGCCCGCCGCCGCGCACGCGCGCAGCGGCCAGTACAGCAGCAGGCACGGCAGCGGCAGCGCCAGCGCCGCCACGCCCGCCGCGCGCGCGCCGCCCGCGCACACGTCGCCCGCCTCCTCCTCGCCGCAGTGGTACAGCAGCGCCTTCACGCAGCACATGCACGACGCGTAGTCCACGCACGCCTCCGCCGAGCACAGGCACGAGCCGCACAGCCAGCGCGCCGGCAGCGCCCGCCCGCGCGCGCACTGCCCGCAGCGGCAGCGCCCGCAGCGCGCGCACAGGATGGACTCGCCGAACGCCTTGTCCGCGCCCGCGCCGTGCGCGTCCGTGCCGCGCGCGCCGGGCTGCGCCGTGACCGGCTTGAGCGGCGCGTGCGGCGGCGGCGGCGGCGGCGGGGGCGCGGCGGCGCGGCGCGGGGCCTCCACGTAGGCGTTGCGCTCGCGCTCGGCCTCGGGCCGCGGCCGCAGCAGCGACACGCCGCCGCCGGCCGCGCGCTCGTCGCCGCGCGCGCGCAGCAGCGCCGCGCCGCCGCCGCGGTGCACGCGCGCCGCCGGCTTGGGCGGCCGGGGCGGCGCCGCCGGCCCGCCATACTCATCCATTGAGTCCGGCTAACGGCTCTCTGGGCCGTCGCCTTCCTGTTCCCTCATCGTCCCCACCTAGGCAAAGAAAACTCAACGTTAATACAGTATCAGACATACAACATTTTATTAGGGACTATCATTCGTTCATCAGTTCATTCAGCAAGTAACATGTGGCAAACCAATACGTCCAACAGTATTCTGTATCGAAACCTATCTTTGAAACGGATCATGTGCGAGCTTGTTCATAGGTAAGCTAATAAATAGGTAAGAGATCGTTCAGGAAAAGCAAAAATCAAGAAGTGTTGGAAAAGTTTTAGATATCGAACACAGAAAATCATATAGCCTATACGCAAATCACCAAAACTCAAACGGGAATCTTGTTTAATTTAACAGAATCTAACTGAATTTAATCATTTGGTGGTCTGGCTTATCAAAGGCCTAATGAAGTTCCGCAATTGCAAAACCAGGTACTTTTATTCTTCCAGAAAATCACAGCGATTTAGAGAATTCTAAAATCTGTTCAAACCGCAACACGAAATCATGTTTTTCCAAACATTCAAAGATATACCAACATGTATTTGAACTGGGTATAAATGGAACATGCGAAGTTTTCGGGCTTGTAATCGTTGTTGCTAAAGCAGCAAAACAGACAACCTAGTCATATGCTTTCATAAAAACGAATAGTCGTGCTCTTAGATTGCTTAATCGTAATGGACCCATTTCCAGCCAAAACTTAAAAAACGAAGGGTTTGAGAATCGCGATCGAGAGACATTTCTTTGGGAATGAGAAAAATTAATGCATTTGTAGTGTTCCCAGAAGAAGATTACGTATTTCAAAATGAGTGTCCGTTGTTTGATGGACCTAGGATAAATTTAGGATCTTCTAAAATTTAAGAATGTTTTTAGTCTCTGTTCTTTCGATTACGGACATCGTTATTCTTTATTCTGATAAGCATTTCGTTCTTTTTTATCTGTGTTAACTAAATATCGAACAAAAAGATGTACTATTTCGTGAGAATAATGAAAATTATAATGTTTTTGCCGTAGCGTTATTATTTCTTTTTAGTAACCCCATTCGTTCCCTTGAATGTCTCCTCTAGTAGCTGGATACTACATATAGTGTAAATAAGACAAGTGGTTGAGATTATCCAATTTAGAATAAAAATAAGAATATACAAGTATTTACACAGAAAATCGAGATCCAAACCTGCTAAGTATCAAATGCATTTTGGTCTGTATGTTTATATGGATTGATAACTTTTTTGTCGGGTCGATCTCGACTTAATAGCGATGTAATTTAGGTATTCATATTTAGGAGTGTTTG
The DNA here is from genome assembly GCA_944452665.1 of Stenoptilia bipunctidactyla. Taxonomy (NCBI): domain Eukaryota; kingdom Metazoa; phylum Arthropoda; class Insecta; order Lepidoptera; family Pterophoridae; genus Stenoptilia; species Stenoptilia bipunctidactyla. Next base: position 25,077,453 of record OX101724.1, read on the forward strand.
CTCATATTACATTTGAGAATTTGTGTTTATGTGACATATTTTATAGATTAACAATTCAAATAGCAACTGAAACAACTGCCATATGAACTTATTTTTCTAGCAGAAGTTTCAGTTATCTCTATTAATACTCTTTATACGTATGTTGTTTTGTCTAAATATACTTCACTATCAAAGAGTTCGTTATAAGATATAACAGCTATTTTGCCTTTGTTTACAATTCATAATATTCTTTATCGCCTTTTGAAGTTATCAACTATTGTCGAAATTCAGACCACTGTTGCTATAATAATAATTTCAAATGAATATTTCTTTTATTAAAATGACAAATTACGGGGTAAACTTCGTATTAACTGGGATTTTATTTATTCTTCGCACTTTGAGGCTGGGCCATGCCAGGTAGTTATTCAGAGAATTACGGTCACAGTACAATTCAAGTTTTTTTCTGAATGGAATATCTCGTCATTGAAGTGACACTGTTTATAAAATTCGTCGGTTTATGTCGTTACCGAAGTGTCTGCGACTACAGAAGAGTGAAACGTTGGCTAGCGGTGCTTCGGGCCGGATGCACGTGTTCCCGCCGGAGTTGGATGAACCCTATTTCTCATTGCTCTCATCAACGTCGGTTCAGTTTCCTCCGTCAGCATTATTGCCACCTACGTTTATCAAGATTAATTTATGTTTTTAACTAAGACAAGGCAGTTCGGTCCAGCCCAATTTGATTCGATCTCAAGAACCTACGCTGCGATGGTAACGACCATGTTGTGGGCGACAAGCCCACGTTAGTATGCCACATGTACTTACAGACCGCCGTTCCAAGATCACACATTTCCTACGATCATCGCTACACAAGGGCACTGGGGCCGAGTGGCCTCACACACAACACACGGGGGAACCGTCAGGCCGGTGCCGGGCCGCACCAGAGCCGTGCCGGTAGATTCGCTGACACACTAAAATACGGTACAAACACCGAATTTCGGTCGCGCAAATCCACGGGAAGGCTCATATGAGCGGCGTCCGGCACCTGGCGCGCGGGCGGGGGGCGGCCCACGCACCGGCCTCGATTCTCGCCCGCCGCGCGGTTATCACTGCAATATGGCCGCTACTCACTTCCTCGCTGAAGTTCTTCGTTGATTTCTACTCCTAATCTCGACGACGACGTTTTCTGTAACCGTTCCGAACTCGTGCGGATTCACTGCACTTATTCTTATACACATTTTAATGGAAAACTGGGAGCGCTACCGCTACGCTCCGACGAAACGACCGTTCCGTTCGCTGGCACATTCCGCACTGGCGTCGGTGAGGGCGCGGGCCGGCGGGAGAGCCGCACCCCCCCGCGCGCCTCCACCCGCGCCTCGCCTTTTTATGAATGGAAGGCGGCCATACTGAATGAACGGCGTACACAGAGCGGTCGGCCGCTATTTTCGCGGGCGAATACGGGGCGGTGGGGGACGGAGGCCGGAAGCGCGCTGCGAGCGCTCGCGGTGCCAAATTTTGCGGCGCGGGCGGCGGCAGCGGATGTGCTCGTTTATCAAGCTTCCGGCGAGACCCCTCCCCGCGCGGCCGCATCCGGGAATTGGATTTCCGGTCGGCGAGAGTCGCCCCACCGGGAAGACGCCCACTTTCGTCCTGGAACACTAACGTCTCCTGATGTTGAACTAGGGGCTTCCACCATGGGAGAGAAGAATACGCGTCGTCTGAGTTGAACGGTGTAAACATGAGGTGGATCGAGCTCATGGCTCGCAGGCTCGTGTTATCGGCGAGGGTTTCGCAAGGTTGCGCGACAAAGGCACTTTGTGCTGCGTCTCTGTGTCAAGGACGAGAGATAACGGCTCGACACGAAGTCTATCAACGGCCATCACCACTCACATTAGATACACGTGGTTTAAGCGCCATCAATGTCACTCTACGGCAAAAACTGCGTAATCGCATATGTTTTTTGCTATAATTTAAAGTAACTCAAACTTTTTTTCTTGATGTAACCTCACTATTTGAAACAAGCTCAATTATACTTCTAGTATTTTTGCGACAAAGTTTACACAACTATTTGCAGTGAGACTTTTTCAACTCATGTACAAATGATAGGTATAGTAGAGAAAATGGTTTATGTTTTGGAAAACATTTGGGTAGCATATTTTTGTGCAAAATTTACCTACTAGGAATATATGTTATTCAGCGATACTTTATGATTTATTGAAACATAGTTTTTGGGAATCCCAAAACACTTTTAGCCTAAACAACTATAAACAAAATACACATTCAAAAACTACGTAAATCAGAATTATCGGAAGGCAAAGATGAATAACAAAAACATAATAAAAATAACTATATAATAAAATCTACTAATCTACTCATATTATTGTTCCATCAGTTATACAACTTCCGCTCACAATAATCCAGCAGTTAATAAATTAAAACTAAGCATTGTTAAACTGAATGAGTTGTCGGTTGGAAGAATCAAGCAAATTCTCGCCCAAGAAGAAACAAAGGCCGAGAAACCATCGTGAATGGACACCCTGCAAGAATCATTGTATACGGAAATGAAAAAACTCTCTACCTGCGCCTGTTGGTCCGTATTAAATCTATTGTAGAAATGCAGCCGACACGAGCAGGCGGAGCCGAGCTCTTTTAATATTCATCTCGTTTTAGGATTTGCCAGACGGGATATTTTTAGTTGGCATCAATTGCTGAAATATTTGGAGATTTATTTGTTATACACTCAGCGAATATATCTCGAAGCACTTCATGACCTTTGCTAGGTGATGTGTGAATCATAGGGAATTCTCGTTTAAGCATGTTTTAAAGTATACATGAAAACTATTATTAGGGTTAAGCTCAATACTTTTTACAGTCTTAAAACAAAAAATACGCTAACCTAACACACAATATTTCCTCAGTAGAAGTTCCAATATAGCAAACTCCGGTAGAAAGATCTTATACGCAGAAGATCTTTCAAAATGTTCTTAAATTTCTGTGAAGTTTCACCGTCATTTAATGCGCATTGATAAAGGTGACAATTATGCTTTATCTTACTTAAATTAAGTAACCTAAAGTGATTTGAAATAATCAGCTAATGTCAGGTAATAGTTATATTTATAAGGTTTCCAAGATCAAGATTTGCGATGTCCCAATATTTGGCGATTTTGCAAAAACTCTGTCTGCGATCTGGATTCTAATTCAATATTTTTTATAAATGCCTTCCAAAGCTTAAAACTTTCAACAACATAGTAATTGGGTTTGTGTTCTGGTTATTAAAATGAGGATGCAAACTTAATGCGATTCGAGGCAAGAAATGCAGAAGTAGTCTCAGTTTTTTATTCGACTGTGACGGTTTTACAACTTCCGCTGGCAGATGCGGAAAAATAACAATTTCAAATCGTTGTTTCAAATTATAATTTACTAACTTTGCTGACGCAAATATTTTAGTTTCGTAACAATAGTTTTTTTAGAAGAGATGAAGTATAAAACCTCGAATTCTAAAATTTTCAAACGTTAATTTTTTCATACCTTTGCCTTTTGTTATACATCGGTAATTCTTTAAGTTTTGTTCTGTGGAATACAGAGATTACAAATTAAATCATCAACATAAGTCATAGATACTAATAAGTAATAAAAATACCGCAGTTACAAAACAAGTGTTAACGTTACTTGTAGATCAGAATAAGATATGTTTTATTTAACATAGTATAAAACTGATGGCCAAATGGATGTTCTACTAGTCAACAATGTTAGTAACTCCCAATTACAAGAGTTTTCAATCAAAGCCGATAAGGCTTTGATCGTTCGAAAAGCGGAAAGTATTGGTGAAGTGCGAGCGGTGGATAGAAATCGGGTTTCGTTTGTTATTCTGGAGGCGGTCGCCGTCGAAGCGGAAGCCAGCTTGCCTCCGCTCACACTTTCCATCCGCCGCCGCCAGCGCACGCGCTGCACTCTGCAACTAAATCGATACCAAGTGACTTGGCAACACTCACTCAACTTGTATTTAGAAAACGCTTAACATTACTGAACTTAATTGCTTGTAAAATGACGGTGAGCTCTCAAATGTTACAGATTAGGGTATAGTGACAACATTTCTGGGTAAGGACTTTTAATTTTAAGAAAGAAAATTTTTAGGAAATGGTAGAAGCTTCACGTCTTTAACATCGTCGACAGGACGCAGGTTGGCTTTTAAAGTATACAAATCGGTTTGGCTGTACCTTTTAGTGTGGGTCGCATATGTGGGAAAGGAATTTAAAGTTAAGAGTGAGTAGGTAACTTGCAACATGTAATGTAACTTGTGTAGTTGAAATAATATCCTTTCCACCGGGACATATAGTTAGTAGACACAAGTGACATCTATTATAGAAAAGGCAACTTTAGAACGACATCTTATCTAAAGGAAGTCTTGTGTTAACAGACATTCAGTTTCCTTATTATTTGAGAAAACGACCGTTCTGCAATGGAGTCTTTGTGGCGCTTGCCTTATCTACCGTTGTGGATTGTTTTCTGAAAATATTTTGTTATCGTTGAACTTCCTTCTGGAGTCACACGGTGTTATCACTGTGTATTGGATAACTTCCAAATTATAGCAAAGAAATATTGTACTATCAATCACTTACAAGCATTTTATGAGTATTTAATTTAGAGAATGGTTAAAACTATAAAGATTCACATAAAGGAAACCAAAACAGAAATAAACTTTTAGAGTCTGCATTATTTAGTTCTCTTAATAAGCGATTACATAATTATAACCAAGTACCTAATAGAATGCCAATTCAATATTTTTTTCTTGGCTCAGCTTTAATACTTAGTTGTAATCATGTACATATGAGTAATAGACACCTGGTAATACATATCTAGATCTATCGCGGACCTATTTACGGCGCAAATACCTAAGTGTTACGAAACAGTTCCGTCCAGTGACTCCAAAATGATGAATGATTCTGTTTTCAACTCAATTATCTCCGCGGGTTTATGCTACTGATAAAACGTGAATTTAAATGGTCTGTTTGTCTAAACTGATATTTATATAGTACACAGTAATCGTTTTGATTACTATGTCGTGGCGAGTATTGACATAGTATTCGAACGTTGAAAAATAATAGGTGCGGATGTTTTGTGCTGATAGCAATGGCATGAATGAGCACTTATTAAAACAAACTATGCCTAGTACTGTTACGAAACATTGCATATAACATATTCATTCATATTTACAATGTGCCAGTATAATGTTTGCCACAAAACTAGAGATAAAACTATCACACAGGAAGTTTCGCTTGGAATGCTAGCAACTATGTGAACAGCATTTATTCGACACGTGCCCGCTACATGTTGGTATTTGACGCCAAAAATCAAATAACATTGCCAAAACATCGTTCAGATACGAGAGAAATTACTAGAACTTATTTCATATCCAAATAACATTGTTGATTTAAAAGTGTGACTCTCAGATAAACGTAAGTAAGTACCTACGTGTGGATTTAAAAACGACACATCAATTGAATGTTATTATACAAGATCAGCGTGCATAAACCTCGTGATGGGTACGCGCGCTCAATAGAGTAACATTTTTAATTGATCGCAGCAAGCAAGCGGGTATTGCGTAAGAACACAACCTAGAATGAAGGATGTCTGAATGAGTGGGTGCGGCTACGATCCATTCATGTGACAGCGCGGGCGACCTCACGGCATGCGGCACACAACCGCCCGTAGGCTGCAAATAATTCCTCGGCCCATTTGGCACGATTAAACAAATTACGTATGCTGATTGATCAAATTGAAACACTCGTACATACTCAAATTGGGATATTAAGCAGACTTAGGTATAGTGAATAACAAATCGATATTTATAGACTTCCTGTCTGTGAGTGAGAAGTGGATTTTGGTCGATATACACAGTAACTGTTAATTCCTATACATGTTTGTGTCAATTGCAAAATCACTAAAGTGAAATAAACTTACGGAGTTTAATATATCGAACGTTTTAGCATTTTAAGCGTTTTAGGTAGGCGCCAAGATTTGAGTCCGATAATAACGCAGCTGTAAGTGTGTAGTCCTGTACAAAATTGGAAGTGGTTTGTGGCAGTTATACCATAAGTCGACATTTTATTTTATGACTGCCTGTGTGATTGTGTCATCGCACGTCGGAGTGGCCTTGGATAGTGAAAAAGTCAAAGTTAAAAGCAAAAGTTATGGTTATTGTACCATTCAACTCAAAGGTATTTTATAAAGAGTTCAAACTGAATATTTTCTGCCTGTGCAGCGCAACGGGTTCTCACTAATGAAATGAACGATAGGAGCACTTGTTTGAATATTTTTTTTTGTGCATTTGTTCAGTTTGCTCCTAGGGTGCCCTTTGATGACGTCATCTCATCCATTTGATTGTAACCCATTACGACGAGTGGACTAAGATCTGTTACGAACAACTGAAACGATCAATTCTAGAATATAACTTATGTTTAAATAATCTATTTCGTTTCTCAGAGGCCAGAATTAACTCCGACGGACATACCTTAATATTTACAGTAAACAAACACCTAGTACAGACGTTTTACTATGTCTGATCTATTTACATGATTATACATAAGGACTGGAACCTTCCGAAGTTAACCTACTGTTCGAAGGACACAGGCATTAGCTGTACCTCGAGGAATTCATACAAATACCAAGCTTAGTTATCTGCAGATAAAGGCAATGTTTAGAAAACACAATAGTCGACTGATGCAGCCGCCACGATGCACTGTCCACCTCGATTCGACACGGATGTATTTACAAACTCTCTATTACGTGTGCTTTGAGAATTGAAAATATTTACGTATTTCGAAATCAGGATATTCCAGAGTTTATAGCGTAACGTGCGTCATGCATGGATCGCAATGGTTTCTAAACTTTATGCTCTTCGACTATGACGTAGGGTAAGTAATATTCAGTAGTACATTTTAATCATAGATCAGTCTTTTGAGCAAAGTTGACGACAATAATCAAAATATTAGCGTTATGAACAAAACTTCTTCTAAAAGAGATTTCTATGAATATTTGTCATTGTTATTGGGGGATACAATACATTTCTCACTATGATAATGATCACTAAACTTATGGTAACCTTTATGTCCGAATAGTTGCATAATGTTGGTGTTGAATTTGCTTAATCTTGGGCGACTGTTCCATTCAACTCGAGCATTATTTCGAGAAGAAGAAAATTTTGCAGTTCATAGAGCTAGAAAAATGTTTCTGACTTTAGAAAAATACTGAAATAAAAAGGGCTTTGAGTATTATCATCCGAGGTCAACCCCTGAAACTTCCAAAACATTCCTCAAGAGCACATTACTTTGTACAAAATTTCGTAAAACAAACATCGTCACAAACGTCATTCCTTAATATTAATGAACTGCATTTAAAATATGCCAAGGAATTCTATAGGTAAATGTAGAATGAATAACGCAAATATGTACGGTACAGTATCATGGTGACGGATTAATAATTAAAATAGTTGTGTTTTTCCTTCCGTGTTGTGATCATACACAGCTCGGTTTGTATTCACACAAGGCACTCTGTGCATAATTATCTATTATGCCAAGTTAGTGCCTACTTAGTGCTATGAGCGAGTCTACTGTGTTTTATAAGTACTTGAATAACTGACAGTCGAATGTACTCGATAGACAGTTCAAATTCATTAGGACACGTCCCGTTTTTATCTAACCTACAAAAGGAAGTTCTGAATGAAAAGTTTCCTTCGCTGCTGTTACAAATTATTAGTAACTACTTAAATTTTGAATAAATAAACTAGATTTTCTATCCAGCAAATTCTTATTACATTTCGGGAAAATAATTTAGGATATGTAATTATTTAAATCTTTACACTAACTTAAACTTTCTTGTCACGTTTCCATATTCGATTAGGAAAGGTTAATCATTAACACCAAGGTTTGTTAGAGATTTAAAATAGGTTATTTTCAGAAATATGAGAAAAACATGGTTGTGTTTAATCTATTTTATTTCATTACAGGTAATATATTTTAAGCATTTTATGACCTTATTTTACGAGGGGATATTTTGAAAATCAGCGTTTTAACTGATTTGAGATCGTAAGGGAAATATTTTAAAACATTCATCAGGTAAGTAGAAAGCCTTTCTAGAAGAAGTTGCAAAGTAAACTTATTCAATAAAATTAAAGATCGCGATTAAAAATCTCCCTTTATACTCAGCTGTGTGAAGGCTCTGGCATTCCTTGTTCTATCTGAAGTTGTGATTAGTGAATACCATCGCTGTGACGTGCAGCCAGGATGTAAGGACACGCCGGAGAACTATAATTTACTTAATCCAGACGAAAATAACTCTTCAGCGACAAACATAAGAGTCATAGTTGACGATTAAGGAAATGAGCACGTAGCTATAAGTAGGTAGGTTGAAGTAAGTAGAAAGATTCGAAATTGAAAGTTTACATTTATTTGTGAAGCTGTCAAAAGTAATGTGTAACTGTCAAAGTCAAAGTCAAAAGAATCTTTATTTCGTAAGTATTTAAATACATTTGAAATAAGTCACAATTTACAAATTGAACTGAATCTACCACCACTTCGGAAAGTCGACTATAATATTCTATACATATTATACAAAATTCAAAATTATGTATTGCTTTATAGTATGGTATTAAAATATGTAGATGTTTTACAGAAAATAGTTCCACACATTATGCTGTACAACAGCATGCAATATTAGATATTATAATGTCTTACTCTAAGGTTGATAATTGTTCATTATTCACGCAACACCATATACATATTATTATAAAATAGGTACTATTTACAATTAAATAGACACACGGAATTATTTTTCTACATTTTAAATATTATGTAAAAGCACTTTACTTTAGACTATTTTGATAATTCTAATGTCAATTGAATTTTAGGTACCTAACAATTTCAATGGTCTGGGTAAAGCATTAAAGATTTTAACACACATTGCGTAACTCTTTCTGTGGTAAAGTTGTAATCGAGGCATATACTTACTACAAATATACAGGGTTGTTTTTCGGTCACCAGCCAAATTTAAATGTTAGTTTCTTTGATACAATATAAACGAACCTGCATATTTGTTTTAATGATGCTCAGTACAAAAAAGTAGAAATATGGAACCACAAACGTTTTTGAAAACAGTCGCTGTTGATGTACATAGCTACTACGACACGGCATTTCATTGTTAATAGTACGACGTAGTACTACGAGCTGTTTTGTAGTAGTGCGTAGTCTACTTTATTTTAATGGTAATTTAGAGTGACCATGCTTAGCTTAACATTTTAGCGGATATATTAACTTCCATGTAAAAAAAAATACCTTTTTTTGCAAAAATCGTTTCTATAAATGATACTGTGTAAAAAAAATTGGCCGACGACCACAAATCAACCCTGTATATAATATATACTACAACTTGAATAGGTTTAGAAGGCGCCTTGCCTAACATTGCCCTTAATATTTTTTTTAACTATGAGATATTTCACACGATCTGTTGAGTTTCCCCTAAACGAGTAAGCCATGCCTAAGCGACGAAGCTATAAAGCCGTGGTAAGCCTTAAGTACCGTCATCAAGGAGCAGGTCTTTCTCAGTCTACTAAGAACGTAAACGTAACGATTTATAACTGTGTCAATATGAAAATTCGAATCTCTACATCGTTTGAAAAAGGAACGTCTGTCTATAAGCTTGGGGTAATTTTCGGAAATACAGATTTATAGAGCGATTATATTTTGATCTGGCTTGCACAAGTCTAAGAATAGGTCTCGAGGTTTACTATATGCAACATAATGAAAAATTAGGTAATGAATTCTTAATTTATTAGACAACAACAATATAAAGCGTAATTATAATCAACGAATGCAGAGCATTCAAAAAACCGACTTCACGTCAAAACTTTGGCCGAGTTGAGAATGTCATCAACGTAAACATTTCCGAAATCATACATATTTTTTCAAAAGTTTGAAATTTTCAATGAAGTACTCAACCGATTTTGATGAAATTTCAATGAGACCAACTATGAAGTATCCTCTATCATACGAAACAAGAATTTTCAAAATCAATTCATAATTGACTGATATATCGTGTAACAAAGACACAAAAAAACATACAGACGAATTGAGAATCTCCTCCTATTTTGGAAGTCGGTTGAAAACTGCACCCGACCGAAGCTATGTACTACAGTTAGTATTTTATAAAAGAAAGTCCTAAACAAGTTTACCATACATTAGTGTAATCAACACGATTCATCAAGACACCGATAGAAAGAACATGATATAATATTCTACCACAAGTGGGGTTCAGTAACCAAACCACCGTTCCTCCACCGCAGAGTCAACACAAATGCAATCCCAACGTACATTTACTCATGATCTTTCGAAAAGCAAAAGTATCAACCTGGGACACCCGTGGCCAGTCGTTCTCTGATAGTACACTATACACCACTTATAGGCACCTACTTGACTAGGAAGTTGCAGTGTCGTTTGCGCTGTAATTGTTGTTAGTTGCTCTGGTAGGCAGGCCAATGACACGGGGCCATCGATACGCAGGTACCATCGCAATGGTGTATAACGTTGAATACTCTACACTTTATATCGAATCGCCATAGATCACTGGGTTTCGGTCTAATTTCGACACGTATCGACTAAGTGTCGAGTATCTTACCTGCCAGTTACCACATAGGCTTTCGAAAACTTTGTTTATGGGATGCGTGTTGCGAAGTTTTTGTTTATGGGCTCGGAAGCAAGACTAATCATTAATGATGGTGCAATTATGGGTTTGAATATACATTTTTAAGTGTATGTTGAGATTCTTTGATGGATTGATCGAAATTTGTCGGAATTATAATTGTTTTTGGAAATTAATAGGCTGAATAATTTCTAGAGTTATCCAAATCAGTGAGACGATAATTTTAAGCCCCAGTATCTAAGAGAATAATGAAATGGATTGAGTTATATAACACCTATGAGTACTCAAAAAATCCTTTAAGGTAGGTACTCAGACTATAGGAAACCTCCAGTATAACTCATCAACTAAATTATACTTTACTAGGTTCACAGATGTGGTACATATCACTAAGTGGAATAGTAGGAAGGATTTGACTTTCCTTAAAGAATTTCCCTTTCATACCTTGAAAGGGTACTTCAAGACCACTGTGGAATTTATTAATAAAATCATCTAAATTGAATATCTTACATTATATCCTCTCAAGAACCCAATAGTAGTTCTAAACAAAACCCCATACATCATTGTATAGCAGCAAAACCAGCTATCATTTTGAGATTCATCGTTAACAAAACACCTAGCTAAAATTTTAAGAAAACTTGAATCTATGTATGTACTACTCAACCGCCGCCGCCGTGTCGCACGTAGGCAGATAGGAACAGCCTACAGCCTATAGAAACATCAGCGGGTTTTTGATACCAACAGCGGGTTAGCGGCGTCTCGTCGGCTGGCTAGGTGTGCCTTGTGGGCGAACCGCCGCCGCCCACGCGCCGCCCGCGCTCCGCTCCGCTACGTCATGTCGGTGGACTAATCACTACCCACTACTGAGGTCGCCATGGTCTAGTGTTTGTGGAGATTTCAACGCATGACGTTTTATTTGATTTTGTGATATATCTAAAACCTGATTGGAAAAATGTTTTGTCAAAAAATCTACGGGAACAAATATTACGTTGGTAAAAGCCAGACTAACGAGCACCAGAGAAAAAGTGTTATCCGAGAATATGGAAAATATTAATTAAAAGAGTAGCATTAATTACAATTATACAGCAGAGGCTTACACTGCTTCTAATTCTTGTACATTATGAAGGCACCTTAAGCTGTCGATCCCAGATACTGGTATAAAAGCCTATTTCAGAAATTTCTACTTCCACTAACCATCACTTGGCTAGCTTAATAGTGTAGAGCTTAAACCTTATCGCCACCCTCCCTGGGGAGAAACTCATGGCCCTGCAATGGGCTCAGTATAACTAAAATAAGAGGTTGGGATGATGTCGAAACACCACAAACACTATTAGGAATAAGGGTTTACGTAGGTAATATAGGTAAAAAAAATGTGTATTACATTTTGTCCCAAATACATAAGGGTGACCCTACTCGTCCCACACCTGCGCTCTCTAAGGCCCTCGAGTTGCACGGCATACATTCAACATCGCCCTCTTGCGCCGGCTTACTACAAACTACACAATCAACCAAATACTGCCCGTGTTGGAGATATATTGAGATATACTGGCATATTTAGAAATATTTGACGACCGGCTGGTGTAGTGGTAACATACAATGCCTTCTATGCCAAAGGTCCTGGGTTCGAATCCCGGCGGTGGCGGATATTTGTGTGATGTACACAGATATTAGCCGTTTTTCTAATAAAAAAATATTTATTTATTCACTATGTATGTTTATATATTTCTTAAGTAGGTATATCAGTTATCTAGTATCCATAACACAAGTTCTTTAAGAAACTTAATTTGGGCTAGATAATGCTGTGTGAGTGTCAGAAAAAAAAAGTTTCTATCAATACTTGTTTAACTCTTGAATAAACTTGTCTTAATAAAGATTAACAAGATTAATTAATTAATAATTCTAACACTCTCTGAGCGTAGGCTCAATTGAAACTTGTAATATCGATACTAAATGATGGATAACAACATAATTATAAACAGTAGCTACACACGTAATGCAACTTCGTCTTATAAACTTGAAATGAGAAATATTATTTACAAGTTGAAAAGTATCTACCTCTATTTAAGATCGATCTATGCAGAAGACATGACATAGCATTTTTCACACAACTTTTGTTAATAGAATCTTCAAATTTATCAAGTAGCAATTCTTTAATTTTGAATATTTGTACCTTATTATAAAAGCTTATAAACTGACACCTCGCTCGCTTTCGAAGCGTTATATACATCTGCATCAAAAATGGCCTTGACATTACCACATTAGTGAAACCATCGTCTCTCAACTCGCTTATAAGAATTATTTTAACGACCGGCTGGTGTAGAGGTAACATACATTGCCTTCTATGCCAGAGGTCCTGGGTTCGAATCCCGGCAGCGGCGGATATTTGTGTGATGAACACACAGATATTAATCGTCAAGTCATGGATGTTTATATGTTTATTTAAGTTTATTCTAATAAAAAATATGTATTTATTCAATATGTATGTTTATATATTTTTTAAGTATATCAGTTATCTAGTATTCATAAAACAAGTTCTTTAAGAAACTTAATTTGGGCTAGATAATGTTGTATAAGTGTCAGAAATATTTATTATATTTATTTATTTATAATATTTATTACTAGCTGTAGCACCCGATTCCGCCTTAAGTTGTAGGCGTTGAAGTCTTTTTAAATATTTTAACGACTTCGTTTACAAAAACTGTAATAACTCGGCCCGTAGTTAATGTATCGTGAATATGTAGAGATGTTTTTGAAAAAGAACAGTGACGGCTTTATAACATCAAATTCAGCACTTTTCAAAACCGCCTTAAGACGACATTATTACTTGCACAAATCGAGCTAAAAAATTAATAAAGTATGCAGATTTTATAGTCTTAATTTGTACCTATAATTTTATAGTATCTATAATAATATTTTCTAATTTTGTATTATGCATTCTTGATTTTATAGTTATACTTAATTCTAATTCTAATACTGTACCTTAATTAATATTATAGTTGGTTCGAATATACTTGTAATCGTATAAATTAATTCCTTTCTGTACTATTATGTTCAATTATAGTTTTAAATTAATGTATTAATTGTAATTAGTCTAGTAATTATTCAAATTATTAATCTAAAAATGTATGATATTCTTTTCTCGCATTGTTTTGTAATATTTTTTTATGCCTAATTATTTAAATGCTATAATTATATCCTGAAATTTAATTATTTGAATAACGGCTTGGAGCAAATAGGTATTTTGAAAATCAGCGTTGCTAGCTAACAGCAACACTAAGCTGAAACTACCCCTTTGACACATAAACTATTAAATTTTATATTATTGTATGTATTTTCGTGTTTTATTCTTAAGTTCGTGTGTCAATAAATATTTTATTATTTATTGATAGTGAAAATTCGTGATACGTTTGATCATCTGTTATAATATTTATAAGCCTCAATGGAAAAGTCTTTTTTTATTGAAGGGGCCTCTTGGATTTGTGGCCTCTTACGATAGAACTTCTCTAAGCCTTTACCCCACAATTATCCCATGAATATAGCATTCTTTAATTAAGAAATAGTAATAGTTATTTGGCCTAAATGCAATATAATAAACTCGATGAAGTTTCACGATTTAATAAATTTAAGTACTAACTCTTAATCTCTACTTTATACTATACTACCATCTTGATTTATTGCTTTAGCTAAACTAACTATAATCACAGCACATTCCTTAAATTTTGACGTTGTTTTTTACTTACCTACATCTTATGTGAGTGTCAGCAAATTGTACCTGTAAATAAATTGACACATTAAATCGCTGCAAGTGGAAACTAACTGGGCAGAGTTTCCTACAGGGACAATTTACAGTTGCATTGACAATTTATCTTTTTCCACTCTATCGACTACAAAAAATACTTCTTAAACAATTAATATCTTCAAGTTATAGATGAATATTAAATAATAAATTATTTTGCAAATCTTCGAAAATCTCTCCACATTTAAAAATTTGTGAGTGATTAACTATTGAAGACAAAACCTTATCATTCTTAAAATAGAGCTTAAACCTAGCATCTTCGAAGCAATTTATTTTTTGCGCTGCTGTATGTTAAGGTGAACCAGTGTCGGCAACCAACAAAAACGCTGATTTGAAATAAAAATATTCATCATGAATGAATAAACAATTCCACGTTCATAGCGTTAATCAATGAGTTGCATGCAGGCAAGAGTCGGTTCGATGTCGTGCTCATTGATCGATCGAGTCGATACCACGCACACAGGCGCCCGTGTGCGCGCGCGCCGGTCACGCACACAGGCGCGCGTAGAACCGGATGGCGCACACTTACACGACTGCGCTGGTGTGCGTTCGTGCGCAAAGGATTTCCTACCGCCCCCTCCCGCCGCTCCCTCCCCGCCCGGCCCCGCCGACCTGTTGCGCGGCTACCGGACTTACACCGCATAGTTACCAGACTCGATATGCGCTCTTACAGCCTCGGCCCACGCACACACCACCGCCATCGAACACTTAATTATCATGGTGCACTCGTGAAATTGCCCTGCACCTCGACTGCTGGCATCGACATCTTTTATTAATCTGATATCTTCCATTACCGGTCGCGAGTACGCCGCGGCCCGACCCGCCTCGGAGCCGGATGCGTGACATCATGAGATGCTAATTCGCCACGACCGGCGCTATCATTTGAGAATATAAATCTTTTGAAGATTTGAAACATTGCGTTGACCGTTTTATAACTTTCAAACTCTAATTTGATATATTTTTTATTTAATATTCAGGTCAGCTTTCTATGCTGCTGGGTTTTTTTGTAAATGAGTTGTTTATCAAATTAAACCTTTTAAAAACACAATGTAGGAGGAGAATTTAAGCGACATGCATCATGTCATGTTCTGGCAATAATCCATTATGGCGGTTGAAATACATGTTAATTTTATTTATTTTTATTTTGAATGCATGTTAAAACATTGTCTGTGAAATCATTTACGGGCAGTCGTGCTACCGACACGCAGATCGTAAATAAGCGGTGGCCGCGAGCCCTCTGGCCGCGAACTGGCGCGGGCGCAGAGAAACACAGGTAGCGCCCGCTCACTGGATCGATCTTTATGTTATTTTTCTTATTTATCTTTTTTATCTGGGTCTCGGTCCGAGTCTCCGAACCGAACGGAAGTTGTAACGATTTTTAATCGTAGCAAGTATCTCGGCCGGTCGGTGTAGCGTCGGTCGAGTTTATATATATTTTTTTGTAAACAACCACCACCGGAAACGGGCGAGAGAACGCACAGTTCTGGAACACATATCTTCCATTACGTCTGTCTTTACGTTCCCAGTAATAATGATAAGAGGTGCAGATAAGCTCGGACGTATGAGATCTACGAGCCGCGTTTGAGAAAAACTTGGGAGATTGAATTACGCACTTGTGTCATAGTTTATTGTGGCGAATACCGCTCTATGTGCTACTCGTGCGGCATGGCTGAGGTTTGAGCAGCGTCAGTGTCAGCGGATGTCCTCGCAGAAGACATATGGTTTATTGCGACGATGTGTATTTTTGTAACATTTTTCTGCCAATAGGGCGGCGTGGGCGCGATAATGACCCGAAATAAACACGTTCCACCCGCCCACCCGCACTATCGCGAATGTTACTCTACAGATAAATTATTCTCATCCGAAGCTTTACAGATGGGTCGCGCTTTCTTTGAACACTTCGTTATTTAGCACGCACTTGATTGTGTAGGATAGTATTTCTGGTTGCGCTTACGTTGCGTCTTAAAAAATGGATCATTACAATCTTGATGTTTGCAATCATTTAAATATTGGCAAACGTCAGTGAACTTACCATCTGTAAAAACATCGGCGCAGGTTTGAGAACATTAGAGAAAAATACTCTTTAAAGTAATAATAGAGATGGTTAAGTGTTGATTTGACGACATTCGAGTTACAATTACGTGGAGTTCGAAATTGCAGCGCAAACAGAAAGTTTGGACATCCAATTTTGGTGATTGACCAATTTGAGTGAAAGTAAGCAGAACCAAGAGGAATTCTAAGATAATTTCTAAGAAAAAATACATTTGTGTTATTAAATGTTACATTCTGTAATTACATTTGAATATTTCTATAATAGACACGTTGTTTAGAGAAAATTATGAGTCAGTTTTAGAAAAAATACGAAATTCTACTAAAATTACTTCAAAATAAACCCTTGTTAGAGTCTTTAAGCATATACATACTTTTTAGAAGACTCTTGAAGGTCCCAATAGGTCCTAATTTATTTACCAGAGACAAGACAGTTCTGTTCATTCAGAAGTTCAATGAATGAGTTATTATCTGTGATTCTAAATATTTTTCAAATCATCTGTCAAGTAGGTACAAGGGTTCTGTCGTCAGCATGGCGCTGGCGCCGGCTGCTTTTAGATCCCTTTGAAGCCACCGCCCTTCGCAAGATCTAAACATAGTTTACGTAAGCGTCAAAAATCTGGTTGGAAGAATATTTCTCGAACCCTTCTTAAAATATGTACTTCTGTTTTTTATGGAAACTATAATTGCTTGCATGATAAAATTTAACTTTTTTGTAGAGAAATATCAGAAAAGTACGTCTTACTTCCGAATTGCCTAAATGTTTATTTCTTTAAAATACTCTTCGGCTTTTGTTTAAGTTTTCATACGTTTCCACTCTTTCAAATCGAACAAGTAGGTACAGCTGGACAGAGAGACAAATTCATTTAGACCAATAAAACAGAGTCCCGTGCATCATTACGGCTGAAACCTACAAAATAATCAATATGGGAGTGAAACCCTTCATTTTCAAGATGGAATTTTTAAATCATTGCAGTATAACTAGTTTGTACAGGTTCTTCATTACCAAGTTGTATAAAATAGAAAATAATTACTTTATGTTCTGAGAGTTATCAACAGGAAATTGTAATAGCTGACTTATAATAACAAGATCCGTTCGCGCTCGTTTTATTACTCCTTTTACAATAATGCGGGTATTTATTAAATGTGAGTAGCTTTTTCTAAATATTAATGGTTTAAGTTGAGTTCGTTATATTTTAACGTCACAGATATGTAAATATTAAATATTAAAATAATGGAAGTATTAACATAAAGCTTTGGTGTAGGTAATTAATAAAAGTCTTCTAGAGATTTCATTAGTAATTGAGTATTCATTACTCTAGGGAAGATAAATGACGTTTTAACGATTTCTCAAGACAGTTAATAAAACTGTAAGTTGACTAAATAGTTACTTTCATCAACCCACTAGTCACACTATATTGTCTCCAGTTACGGCTTGTAAAGTAATCGATAATCATCGCTTTACATTTAACAGTTGCCTACGGTATAAAGCGGTTGCGCTTAGGCCTGCGCTTGCGCATGCAAGTCAAATTGAACTCTATGCAGAGGGAATTAAGGTTGATGTAAGTAGTTTTATAGTATGGAGTATTGACATCCCGGCAGCAGCGAATGGTCGTAGTGGAACCAGTTTGGTTTAATCATCATAATTGTGCGCGTCCTCCGGTAAACCTAGCCCTCGTGTCTGTGTGCTAGTAGCCGTGTGTGCGCACCGATCACATGCATACAGGTTCTTGATGGGATTAAAAAAAAAGAAAATAGAGGTTCATATTAGAACTCTTTGACAGATAGAAGATATGAGTGTTCGGAGTATGTTTGTTTTGTTTTTTCTTTTTTTTTTAATCAAAGTTACAGAGAGTTTTTGTGTTTATTATCTAAACCTTGATAGGTAGTAAATTTAGCTTATTATTGAAAATATTTCAGGAATTCACACACTATCGAGCCTTATCTTATTTGTGGAGACGAGAAAAAAAACATTTGGTCAACATTGTACAAGGCCGTGCTTTACACGGAACTGAGAATCCACAATCAGACGCTTTGTGGACGGGAGCAGCTCGCACTCTTAACATAACAAGAGTTAAACCAATGTCAAATAAGGTATTCAGGACACCGGGACGATACTTGGATTTATATGACACACTGATACGACGTAACGTATCACCCGAGGTTTATCTCCAAATCGAAAATATATTTGAGTAAGTCAATAAGCTATCAGATAAGCCTTGTTGATAGTCAAATTCTACTGGTTAAGGAATTGAAACTGACATTTATGATTCGAAACTTAATTTGAATCCAAATGGTTACGTGATACGTCGAGTCTGCGGATGGTAAGGCGTTAAATTTTCACATATAGGGAATTGAAACATAATAATATCTTCAATCGTATTGTTTCTTAAATATGGGTTCCGATCTCTCAATAATGATCGTCAGTGTTGCCAAAATATGTTAAAAGCTTTTCAAAGCCGCTCGAAGAGGTACCTAATAAATGAAAATACTGAGGCTGCATGTGATGATTGGTAAAATTGTTGCACATACAAAAATATCCACTATTTATAATAATAGTAAATACGTTTTCAATTACCTTTGCATTGCAAAAAATATTCATAGAAGCTATACCTACAGTTACTTTTATATGTTTTCATTTTTTCAGATTGATTGCAACAGAAATATTGCAACTGCAATTTTTTAATTCCAGGGTAGCCTGGTAGCCATGATACCAGTGTCACGTTGCATACCCCGACATCCAATACCTATCTAAGCTTTTCCACGTGCCTTTCTGCAAAACCAATTTGCTTTTCCATCCGCCCCAGCCCAGGATGATTGCTTCATACCTTTTTCACTCACGGAGTTCAAAAAAACTGATTTTGTTTGGCTTATCAGATCACAGTAATCATTAATTTTTAATCTTAGACATTATTTCTTTCTAATTAAACATATTAATCTTATTTAATTTACTATATTTCATCGTATCTTACTAATATTATAAATGTGAAAGTTTGGATGTATGGATGTTTGTTCCTCAATCACGGGAAAACGGTTCAACGGATTTGGATGAAATTTGGCATAGTGATAGAGTACAGTCTGGAATAGCACATATGCTACCTTTTATCCTGAAATTCGCGCGGGATTCGAAATTGCGCGGGTAAAACCGCGCGCAATAGGTGGTTTCATTATAATTGTTTTTTATATAATTAGTTTTATTGTGTTTAATTCTGCTACGTGCTAAATGATTGAAATATTTTATTCTAAATTGTTAATTTAATGTATAGATGTAATTTATAAATTTAATTGATAGATGCAATTTGTTAGTTTAATTTGTTGATTTAATTGTTTTATTATTGTACTTTGATTACAGTTTTTATTATTATTTTGGTTCTTATGTACAGAAGGCTGCAGATCAAGCGTTCCAAATCTGTCAAAAAAAATGTAATTGAATCTGAACTCTATGCCCTCGATATTAAGTAAAAAATTTGTTGGAGAAATCTGATAGGTTTGAACTGCTGCTTCTGTACTTCATTCCCTTTTTTATGTAAGTCTTATTTTATTTATTTATTTATTTACACTTCAGTTTATAAAGGTACAGTAAAAGAAAAAAGAACACTTACATTAAACATAAAAACTTGGCGGTCTTATCGCTGAGTAGCGATTTCTACCAGACAACCATGTCTTATTGTTGTTTTTAGTGAATGTTGTACATGCCTGTAACTGATATGCATTCTAGAACTGTAGTAATTGAAATGTTTTTTATATGTAACAGTGGAATTTCATCCATGCTGGACTGGGAGCAATGGAAAAACATAGAATGTGCCAGGTGTTTCTCTTCCCGGGCATATTGTAAAAGTCAGTTAAGAGACAGAGGTTTTATTGGAGGCTTTTTTGTGGGCGATAGACTGACCCCATATCACACTTATCTGCAATAGTCTCTCTCCTCCATTATAATGCCTCGAAATTTGTCAAACGTGACATCAGACAGTTTTATAACCTCTGGTGTTCTGCCTGCCCCATAAGGGATACGGGCGTGAATAAAACTACTTTTCACTTTAACTCGACGTTTCGGTGTCTTTGCAGACCCCGTGGTCACGAGCAAAAGTCTGCAAAGACACCGAAACGTCGAGTTAAAATATAAAATGTAAGTTATACGCGATTAATCCGGTTAAAAAGTAGTTTTATTTAAATTATGAATCGTGAAAACTTAAGCCAATACGGGCGTGAAGTTATGTATGTATGTAACAACTGGGTACCTGAAATGTCCGAGTTATTTCCATGAACTGTAAAAAAAAAATGAAATAGATAGAACCACAGGATATTTTCACAGCTACTTTAGGAGAATCATTAGTTGACACCCCTTTATATACATCCTACAGTTAGAAAAACAAGATGAAAAAGAAATTATGGCAACGGAAAGTTTAGTTCATTTGGTTCAAGTAACTGGGAGCAAAAAAAATATAAAAGATATACTAGAGCAAGAGTACTAGTTTTGGATTTGAGACACCAGTCAACAGCAACTTCATCGTGCACGTTTCATAAACGGATGAAACATTAAACGCCATTAAACTTTCATACAGATGAACTAAAGAAACAAAAAGCTATTTCTATTTTATGTTAACTTTGGCAATGAAGAGTTGGTTGAAGAGGCTTAATTTATGTTATCAATGACGCTGTTTCTTTATGGTAATTTGTTGATGGCGAATTTCACCACTGATTGACATGTTTGACATATTGTCTTAAGTTTTCGCGATTCATACTATTAAATAAAACACTTTTTAACCGGATTTATCGCGTATATTTACATTTTAAATTTTAACTCGACGTTTCGGTGTCTTTGCAGACCCCGTGGTCACGAGCGACTGTTTTTGACGTAGCTCAAAACTTTGGCCATTTTTTTTTTCCAACCGCTTTTCTAAGTCGAAGTTTCCAGAAAAGCTTGTTGAGCATAAGTCCTTAGTCAAGGTTCGCACACTTTTGGTTGCCCTTACATAATTTATTAGGCATAGAATCTAATCGAGATCGAGACGTCGATCAAAATACCTGAAAGCTATCAATATAAGAACATATTGAAAACTATCAAAGACGCTTTTTTAAAAGTGGAACCTTCAGAAACATTTGATCCACATGCAACTCCTAACGATGTTGATATTCAAATGAAAGTTGATTGTCTTGATAAATGTAAGTGAATTCTAGGTCAATGTTGCCTGCGCTCGGTTCATTAAGGTGGATTTGTTAGTATTAAATGTTTTCATCTGTGCGGCACGAAGCTATCATGCAAATTTTACATGTCCTTGTTAATTATGGTTTATTGCTCTCAGCGAATCTTGTAAAGTAGGTTTTATTTAGAACGATTATCTGCACTTTATATTTAAATACTCTAATTAGTAAGTTATGCTGAAGCCTGTTCATCTTTATGGTGACATTTTTGCATATTAATAGTATAGGTGATTAGCATTCCGAAGATTTTTTAAATTCGTTATTATGTTGTTGTAGGTTGTTTTCAATCTGATTACTAAGATTGATAAAGTGTGTTTTATATTGAGAAATGATGTTGAAACCTGGATTTAAATCGTAAAAGAGTTGTAATGTTGTTTTTTATTTATTAGATTAGAAAAAAAACTAAAACGACGCAAAATAAAGCAAACAAAATAATTAGAGCTTCCTTCATTACCAAATAACTATACCTACCTACCTAATTCTAAATTGTACTTCACTATTGATTTATCTTTATAGTATTACCATTACCCCGTATAAAATTAAGTTCATTGCACTGTAAGCATTTAATTAGCTTTCTCCAAGCTGGATTCGAGACTAATCGGCAGTATTTCGTCCAGTAAGGAGGTAAAGTTGGTTCCAAGGGTCCCGAGTCACGACATAATACGTTCGTGAAGTCCCCGCTGCGTGTCCCGCGTGTTAAGATCCCTCGGCATTCAAACACTTGTTTTACACTTATTTTTATCGAAAATTGTCGTGTAAGGTTTACTGATTTATCTATAAAAACCTTCTATATCTTGGTTATCGGGATAATTTTAAGCTAAGGTCGATGTTTAATCAGAAATAACTTCAGTATTTGCTGGTTGCTGGCAAATCTCTCTACATCATCACAATACCTCCAAATTTGTCAAACGTGACATCAGATGGTTTTATAGCGTCTGGTGTTCTGCCTACCCCATTAAGGATACAGGCGTGCGTGACGTTATGTATGTATGTATTCCGTTTCTAAAGTTATTATTTATATTAATATTTAAGTCCTATTCCAGACTTTTAGCCTACCTACCTGTTTACTAAATTTCAGCCCTATATAGCAAGCCTGAAAGAGAAACATACATCCTAACCTTTCACAAACTTTTACGTTAATAATATTTGTTCGGTAAAGATAAACACACGACTAGTAGCGATAAGTAAATGCCCACTCTTCGATACACACTTCCATACAATCCTTCCAATCCTTATCTTTCTAACACGACCATAATTTTGATATTAAATAAGTACCTGCTTAGATCAAATGTTTGCACATCTATAAAATATCATTTTTTATCTGTATTTTTAAAAGTTAATTTTGGATCTATAAAAACTACTTTCTGGTAACCTCTTTTCTAATTATGAAAGATTATGAAATGTGGTGGTTCTATTAAAGATCTGACACGGACTGGATTGATAACTGTTTAGTTATCACGCGAACTGATATTGATTAATTTGTCTTTATTGCTTAAAGACTCAACCAAATAATATTGAGAGCAAAATCAATCATTAACTATTTATTAAGTGGTTTGGTTCGTTACTAAGATATTGTTCATAGAATAATCTCAGACCCCATATTATCAATCATGTAATATATTCTATTTTAAACTGTTAGTATTACGAATATTTACGAATTATATCTTAAACTAAACATAGAAACTTAAAAATTGTCCCATAAATCAACGCACGCGCAAATTACTGACGCATAAAATCATATTTAAACGTAACACACAGCTGAACTACGCCGCTTCCTAGATAATAATAATAAATATTTTTTACAGGAATTAATCTACTAAAAAACTAGAAGGGTGTGTCCTTAAGACACTCAAGTCCCAAGTGGCATGTCGGTTCACGGCGTGCGTAAACAGGAAGTTCGAGTTGGCAGAGTTTCCACTACCACGTGTGATGATCGCGAAGAGTCGCGTCGCAGAGTCGCGAAGCGGAGACACTGCGCACTTAGACTTGTATTAATAGCTCTAAGAGCGGTTTTAAGCTGCGCTCTACACTACGATATAATTCGTAGATCGCCCAATGGGTGGTTTAACTTCAGTCTCACCTGATGGTTAGTGAATATGTGGTCGAAGATGGGTTCAGAATGGGACTGGTTCTTAATAAGATGTTGGTTGCATACTTTATATCGAGGGTGGTTACTAGCAAGGCGATTCCTATAGAGCTTACTCTACATGTATTACAGAGGAGCGATAGAAGTCGATGAAAAAAAAAATTATATACGTTACATTAAATTCGTTAT
Organism: Stenoptilia bipunctidactyla; assembly: GCA_944452665.1. Taxonomy (NCBI): domain Eukaryota; kingdom Metazoa; phylum Arthropoda; class Insecta; order Lepidoptera; family Pterophoridae; genus Stenoptilia; species Stenoptilia bipunctidactyla. The sequence continues at coordinate 25,101,440 of OX101724.1, forward strand.
ATATTTTTTGTCTTTCAGTTTTACACGCGTGGCTCCTGCTCCAGGAAGCTTTTTTTATGAGAATATCCTATTTTTCTCCTGAGTAATATAGCTTTCTATTAGGTATTACAAAATTCTACTAATCTCTGCCTGAAATCAGCTAGTAAGTACACGGATCATTCAACGAAGAGCACAACAGATTGTAATGAAAATAGCCTATATTTTGGATTAACACTTATTTGTGTGGAATTTAACGCAAGATTACAGTTGGGTGCCCACTAATACGTAGTAGAAGTTGTCGATTGAACGAACGTAGATACCAGATGATAATGATCTTTTGGTCCTTCCTTGGATGTCATGAACTACCTAACACTTTAGGGATTACCCACTTTGGGCTTAAGTAAAATTATGTAATGTTTTGTTTTAGTAATTGTGATTCAATCGCATCAAAGTTCGCCGTTTTTGTTTGAAACCGTGCGCCTACACCTGCCTAACGAAGAGACTTTCAGTATAGAAGCATAGTATAAGAATATTAATTTCATTGCCACGTCATCGCTGAAACGATATTTGGCGCAGTCCAAATTAGCCTTTTCTCCGGTAGTTCAACCAAAAGCCACTCGGTTATTCATTATTTCCTTTACCAAAACAAAAACGTTGGCTATAGGGTCGAAGAATGTCCATAGCTGAGCTATTCTTTAACAACGACATCGCCTACACACATAAACTCTACGTAAATAAACTCTAGGAAAACTATTTCATGATACCAACCCGATTACCTAACAATTCACAATAAATTTGAATTAAATAGTGACTCATCACGTTGGTATAGGACTAGTAATGCGTAATCACGTCTAGAACCAAATACGTAATAATCAATATCGAAAACAAAATTTTAATTCACAGTAGGTATTTGACATACCTACACTTAATGAACCTCTGAAGTCTTGATAAGTAAGTGCTTTAACATTTTTTATAGTTAAACTAAAAAAACTTGACAAAAAATGATGTGTTCCGAGCTATGAACACATGGTCAGAATAGGAACAAAAGCAAGATGAATATGTTTCACAGATGTTCACTACACATGTTCCAGACAACGATTCTCTTTTACTAAACTATAGAAATCGCTAGTCCACGAGGGAATCTATTATTACAATTATATAACAAAGCCCTCATTTACATTCAAATGGCATAAAAACATTTTTAAAGACCTTGCCTTTAAACACAACTTTGTTAAATTATTTCTGTTTCTGTGAATGAGTTTTTCTTTTAAACTCATATTCCGACGAATAACCCGTGGGAATTCGAAGGGTCAAGCTTGAATCGAGTAAAATACCAGGGATTCCTGGATAATCTTCAATCTTTAACTCGTATGAATTCGTTTCTGTTCTCGGTAATTTAGAAAATTTTCTACGCTCATTAACAAAAATAAAAATAAAACGCACTTAACGAGCAAGTTGCAAAATGTTTTTGCCCTTTATAAATAACTTTAACCATGCAGATATGGAATAGTGCTGCAACTTTTATTTTACAAATTCTTGTCTCAAAATTAACCTTCAAAACATAGCTTATTCCTACATACGTACCGATTGAATAGTAGCGATACGACAGAGTTGACTGTCTAATAGGTATGTTAAACTTTATGTATTACCACAGGCACTTAAATGAGACATCATTAGAGTTCGTCAAATACAATGTTGTTTATGAATGAATTAGTGAATGACAGTTCCGCCATATTGTTTGTTTACGCTTGCGCTCGGGGAAGTTCGGTCGCGTTCGGTTGCGCTCGCGACTCGAAATAGCACGGAGCAACGATGAAAAGAACGGTCGTCGACCCGGCCGTCACCGAAATATTGAAACTTGTAGGTACCTTGTTCACTCGCACTTATTATTAGTAGTAATGATTACAACCACTTTGGCTAGAGGCGAAACAAGATGTCATAACTATCCACTGACGAAAGTTCAAGCAAATTAAAATTCCTTTCCAGTTTTCCCTACGGAAAGTTATGTCCGACCTACTTATTTCTCAGGTGTTTGACTATTTTAAAATACCCTAGACACACTATGTTTTTAAGCAAATGTGTTCCAAAACCACGTTTGAATATTGTATAATGAGTAAGAGCACATTAAATTGATAAATGTATTCCCATTTACTATATAAACAAACTTTATCCAATGTTAATAAAAATAGATAAAAAGGGTAACTAGCGCGATCTAGCGGTATCGATCTGAACTTATGTAGAATCGTTTCGTATAGATCGTTACAAACTCCAGATCACCAGCGAGTATTGGTAAAACCTGCTTCACCTTTTTCAAGCAGGTAACTACCACAATTAAATAATTACTAGTAGATAATCCACTTTAGAAAACAGGCTATATCAAGACGGGAGATAACAATCTTACATTACATGTCGCCGATTCGAGATAAGTGTAGCAAGAGATATTTATGTCGTTTTATAAAATAAAAACATAGCGTATATACATATACACTGAGGAGATGATCTATGAATAATGACACAGATCAATCGATGATCGATAGGTGATTTAAATAATTAGTAAAAAGTTTCTAGTAAGTATGTGTTTGTTTCTTACAGTAACGCAATGAAATCGATTGAGATAAATATTAGAAAGACAGAAAAGAGTGTACTTATACTGTATACAAAATATATGTTATGTTTATTTTTTATATTAACTAGGTTTCTAAAGATAACAAGTATGAAAGTACAACTTTTGATGCTGATTTAATCCCAGCACACTATATCCAGGAAATGAAAACTCAACATTTATATTTAGATGATTCAATTTAGGTTTTCACAACTTTTGTCAAAACTCTACCAAAATAATTGTCGGTGCGTTGGTAAAAAATAACTTCTTTATTGTAAGAGTGGTTAGGCACTACATCCTTTTATTATCCGATCCAAATCCGAGCAGATAAGAACTCTTGTACGAAATGACGTATGATATGACGGATGCCGGATGTACAGTTCAAAGCAGTAAAATGACAGTTCCAGTGTGCCCACTGTAGGGTAGAAAAAAATAGGGATGCGGTTTAAGTGAACGAATGTTCTTTTTTATTAAATAATATCGTCAAGTAGGAAAAAAAATATTTTGACTCACAAAATATTTTAAATTTTCATTTTCCTATTCTAGAGTAGGAATGCTTTACATGACTTTAAAAAAGTGCAAAAAAATACTAATTTTACTTCTGCTGTGACCATTTTTAAGCACTAAACATGTTTGGTAATTAAATAATTTCATTAAAGTTACTGTGAAGATAAAGTACATCCTTAAATTCAAGTATTCGTGCATTGCGTTAAAATTTTTAGCATAGAATGAAAAATGAAAAAGTACCATTCAATTTTAATCATTCTCATTCAGTACCTTACTTACACTACGAAGATTTTCACTGGTATCATTATTTTTCTGTTTGACATTTCGACCTGTCTGTTTACTGCATTGAATTATTTGCCAGAGTATAGTGCGTAAGCTACCATTGAAATAGTTCAACGGCAATGCGCCGGACCGCGATTTCTCGGATAAGAATCGGATGTAGCACGAAACCACTCTTAGATTCAGGAGTTTTAGGACTAAAATTCTATAAATTTATTATGAAAAAAAAATCAAGTATTTATCCGGTATGCCAATGTTTTATTAGCCATCTTAAAATTACGCGCACGCTATGCCGGGGCGCATCGCAGCGCAATAATCCGCCTGCGTCATTCTCATACATTTTATATGAAATGCGGTCCGCCCCGCCCCGGCATAGTATGCGATAGTTCATATAAAATGTATAAGAGGCTCGCACGCGGTTTTTTGCGCTGCGATGCAATGCAACCCGTCATAATGTGCGCGTATGTTTAAGCTGAATGCTCCATATTCGACTCCTCATATTCGATGAATCTATACTAATATATAAAGCTGAAGAGTTTGTTTTTTTGTTTGTTTGTTTGTTTGAACGCGCTAATCTCAGAAACTACAAGTGGGATCTGAAAAATTCTTTTTGCATTTGATAGCCCAACTCTTGAGGAAGGTTATAGGCTATATTTTATCCCGAAATTCCCACGGGATCAAAAGTTACGCGGGTAAAACCGCGCGCGGTGGCTAGTATCAGATAAGATTGAGGTTAAACGTGGGCAGTACCGATAACTACCAAAAAGGCCTTTGTTTTAAACGACCATCGCTTAATTCTTTTATAATATCGGAGTTTATCATCACTGTTTTACTATGAATTTCATTAGCAGTTTCGCGCGGTTTTTCCGAGTAATGTGTGATCCCGTAGGAATTCCTGAATACTTAATCTATACTAATATATAAAGCTGAAGAGTTTGTTTTTTGTTTGTTTGTTTGTTTGAACGCGCTAACCTCAGAAACTACAAGTGGGATTTGAAAAATTCTTTTTGCGTTTGATAGCCCAACTCTTGAGGAAGGTCCACGGAATCAAAAGTTACGTGGGTAAAACCGCGCGCGGTGGCTAGTAGGTAAATATAATAGTAAAAAAATAGAAAATACCCTAAGAATTAGGCTTTCAAAGTTTTTTTTTAATAAGACTGCTTGTTACAGATTAGCGCGTTCATTGAAACAAGCAAACAAACTCTTCAGCTTCATCATATTAGAATAGATTAGATTTATCAATTCATTAAAAATAGAGAACACGTATGTCTTTTGCACATTTTCTGCAGCCTTCTACGCTTGTCTCTATCGTCATTGCAAAACTTAACAAATTACTGACAAATCAATGTTACCAGGTACCATAAACATATATTACACGACCGTCAAATTGTGGCAACATTAATGCCCACTCAAAGATTTACTGTGAAGAAAACGGCGCGGGCGCAGGCAAGACAGCGTGCGTGAGCGCATTCCTGGATTATGACTGTGCGGACAGGGAACTCTTTTTTGTTTTTAAAGTCGCCGATATGTCAAGATACGGAGTAGGCTTAAATTCGTAAAATTGTGACTGAATTTTGTTAAATAAATAGATACTTACAAGTTAAAAAAGTGATTTTTCGGTTTATGAAAACATAAAATAGTTTAATAATTTGGGTTGCCTGGTAGAAATCGCTTCCAAGCGATGCGGCCGCCCTTTATACATAATGTGTTCTTTTATTTGTGTTATTTTTTTTCTAGATTTCTGGATGTTTTTGTGTATAATAAAGGGTAAATAAATAAATAATACATACATAACTTCACGCCCGTATCCCTTATGGGGTAGGCAGAACACCAGAGGTTATAGACCATCTGATGCCACGTTTGACTTTGGAGGTACTATAATGGGGGATAGAGACTATTGCAGTGACAGGGGATCAGCCTGTCGCCAACAAAAACGCCAATAAAACCTCTGTCCCTTAACTGACTTTCACAGCATGCCCGGTAAGAGAAGCGGCTTTTACATTCTATGTTTTTCTATCGCCCCCAGTCCAGCATGGAAGCAAAGAGCTTCTGATGTTTTATCAATGCAAAATAACGAGATTACATAATGTACGATGCAGCAGTGCGATCACAGAACTTTATCGAATCATTTGTTAACGAATGTTCGTATATTATGGAGACGGTTTCTAAGAAAAAATGGAAATCTATCCATTGCCGCACGGCCAGCTTAAATAAATTTGTGCCTTGTTAATTTTGAATGTTTGTAAACATGTTGTACTCATAAATATCTGTAAAATAAAAAATTACAATGTTACTCAAAACTTGCAACCGACTCCATACTATACGAGCATTCGTAATCATTCGTTAATATACGATTCGATAAAGTTCTGTGATCGCACTGTTCGTTATAGCTGTTGATAGTTAAGTTTTAGTGCTAGAACTGAAAAGTTTTAGTAAAGTTAAAACGAAAGTAAACCTTTTTTAGTAAGTTGAGTAATAAGCTTAATAGTAAGTAATCATACGTTACACTTTATTACTCAAAATGATTCAGTTTAAGTCAAAGATGACTATCTTTATCAATTACATTTTTTTTCACTAAATCATGTGTAGATATTGTAATAAAGTTTTGTTCTTCTGCAGGTTTAATATAGAAAGCTAAGTAATTAATAACTTTTACTCATACATTTAATAACGTAGTTTTATAAAATACAAAATCATTTCCCTTTCGTAATTTTTCTTAAATTACTACCTAAATCTGGTTACCCTCTCTTTTCGGTCTCAAAGGTTTTGCTGGAAGAAAACTCCCTTTAGAATTAAGTTTACACATACAATTTATTGCGTAAATTTGTGTTATATAAAAAATGTGCATAAATAAAAAAATAGAAAAAGAATAACCAACAAGTGATCACATACGTAACTAATGGAATATTCTAGATGATGGCCGCCCGTGGGTCGTCGTTACCCACATACTTGCCCACTACTGACACACTATATTCAAGAAAATCGAAAATTTATACATTATAAATTGTTATTACACATAATGGAAGTGCTATGGTATGTTTGCTATATAAGTTTTGAATTTAGATACTATTTTTGTTTTCAAAATGATCATGCATGTTATAAGTGACACCTTCATTTGTTTTTAATTTAACCAGGTCTGATGAAAATTTAATGTCAGGTCTAAATCGAGGGTTCAAAGCCTACCTAAGGTTGCTGTTAAAAATAGTCGTCTAGTGAGTGATACCAAAAAGGAACATAATTGAATTTTTACTCTTCGAAAAGCGCCGCCTCGTGTTTCAGTAGAGCATCGAAAACTCAATAGGAACCAACAAAAAAGAAAAATAAGCATACTTATAATCGCCCAGTTCGCCAGATAGAAGGCCGAAATCATTTGATTTACCTATTTGGACAGTGAAAGGGTAAAAAACTTACATCACCCTAGAGATATGCCTCCGCCGCCGGGTCACCGAAAATTTCACGCCGATCTCGAATTATTTCAATTTCGCGAGCACCCGAAAGCTGTGGCACCCCACTCTGGGGCAAAATTTGACACCTAGGGACGACTCTGCTATATCTAGCAGTGCTATTCAGAGCTCCTTGACGTCTTCTTCTACTAGAATCTTTCCCGATCCGTCTCAGCTGCCTCCTTCTTAAACATTACAGTATCACCGGTGCGGCTGCATCTCACCAGGAACTACTTTCCACCATCTTCGGATTTAATTGAGATAGCGATAGATCCGTACCCAGTTTTTGCGTCAGGATCTGCTGTTTCCCTGAAGTCCATGCGGGACATTCCTTGAGCGAAGTTATGTGCAGAATCCACAATGATAGTATATGGCCATTTGCTCTCTTCCAATCCTATGAAGGTACCCACTGAAGCAGTCATGTTCTAGTAAGCACCTGAGTGAGACAGAAAGTAAATCTACCCTTTCGCGTTAGCTATGCCTAAAAAGTAGGAAGTATGGAAGCGATGACTCTTTACAGTTTGGCTCATGTAGACGCTCACATTCATTATTTATAGAACTCTGAAGCTCTCTAAGGAATCAATCCTTTTTCTACAGATTTTGTAACGGCCCTCTCGCGGATAGCGCTATAAACTCTAGCGTCAATCTCAGTCAAAGTATTTTTCTCGTACAATGGCGGGATCCATATAGGCTTGTCAGGCCAAAATAGCACAGCGCTTCATAGAGTGTGACGGAATGTATCACCCCTGCATTGAGGCGTCAAACTCCCTCAATACGGCGTCTTAAATTTGGCAGCAGATATTCTTTATAAATTAAGGATGGGACGTTTGTCTTCAATGACACTTGATAGTAAGTGAACATGAAGACACGTCCATCCACGAGAAACCTATTCAGTCGACGCTTATTAGTACCGGGACTACACTGGTCAGGAAAAATAGACTCAGGCAGTACATTTCAAACCTTGGCGACCCGTGTCAAAAGGACGGAGTCCAGCACTTCCAGTTGGTATTCGGCTGAACCATCGCAAAGATGACTGCAGTAGGTACTCTATGCATGCTCGCACTTGAGCTGTACAAATTAAGAAGCTGTGCAGGTCTGAAGTACCGCCGGACCTTCAAGATGATTCCCAACTTTTTTGAAGCTGACATTCAAATTGGATGTTACAGTTACGCCAAAAAGCCCTAGATAGTCGGTGATTTAGACAGAAACATTTTGGAAAATGGGAGTTTCAACCTGCCACCTTTTGTATCTACGGAGTCAGAATATTAAAATGGTCTTTGAAATTGAAGCGTCCGCCTACAATGAGACCCGGGTATTTTATAGATCGACTCACGTGGATCTCTCCGTTTCCTACTGGAATTTTCAAAAGTGGCGGTTTCTGACTACGGTCTATTGAACCACAAAGCCTCGGTTAACCCCTTCTAGAATTGTCATGTCACGCCGACGGCGGCGCCGCGCCACGCCGGGTTCACAGTTCACACATCGGCGCGCCGCCGCCGCTGGCTTTCTAGGCCGCGGCGCGGATCTCTATATAAGCTTGCGCAGACGAGGGATTTTTGTCCGCGGACTTTTTTGTCCGCTAAAATAGATCGCATACAACTGTATCGAGTAACGCAAACGAGGGATTAAAAGTACCGTAGTAAAAGTACGAAGTTTTTATTCGCGGAGCGTACTTTTTACTCCGCCGCGGAGAAAAGTCCGCCGTCTCCGCAGGCCATATCACCCATATATATGTACAGGGTGGAATTTTTCAATGCCACCTAGACTGGAGGGAAAGTACCCTAAATAATAGAGATAGCAAACATTGCTTCATCCTAGAAAACTGTCACGATTATTTTGTGACCGGAGACGTAAAATAATTGCCTTATATGCCAGAGGTCTTGAGTTCTCAAATCGCGGCTGTGGTGAATACTTATTTGTGCAGTGAACAGAGATATTATCAGGCAAGACATAAGCTTTTATAAATTTATTTAAGTTTATTTCTATACATATACCTGCGCGCGGTTTTAACATGTTATCCCTTAAGAATTCTGGGCTGTCAAATGAGAAAAAATAATTTGCTTGCTTAATTTTATTTATAATTCGATATGTAAGTTTATGTATTTCAAGTTATCTAAGTAGTATCCGTAACGCAAAGTCTATTAAACTTAATTTGGGCTTGATAATGGTTAGATTGGTTAGAGATATTTATTTAATTATGTTTATTATTTACTTATATTAGAACAATTGGTTGGAAGTAAGTTAATTAAGGGTAACTCCCACGTGTAGACTTCCAACTTCGGTGTCATTCGTTTTATAGTCAGTTGTGGAGGTAAAGTCATCCTATATGGTCAAAGGTACGTCTTACTTTAGCATTTGCATATTATGATATTTTTTCAAGTATACGCATGTCCTTTAAGTGGACATGCGACCTAGATTATAATAAAATACTAGTTTCGATTTGTAAGCAATTCGTAGGAAGAGACGTTGTCCAAAAAACCTTAATATTAGTATATCTTACTAATATTACATACGTGAAAGTTTGAGTTGACGTATGGATGTTTGTTCCTCAATCACAGCTGAATAGCTCAACAGCTTTGTATAGACTGGAATAGCACATAAGCTACGCTTTTTAAACGCGCGAAATAGCTAGTTATACATATATTTGTTTCATATAATCCTATTAGGTACGTATTCTGCGGCGATACTTGAATTATGAAAATGAGTAGCAGAGAATTTTAACTACTTATTCAAAAAATATTCATAATAATATTTAACACTCGCCGAAACAAGACAGATTTGAAATCGTTCACTACATACGGTAGTGTATACAGTTTAGTGTAGTATACAGCAAAGTGTGACGAAATCCCTTCCTGTTTATTTCATATCTACTGTGTAATCTAAACATGATATCAGTGGAAATGATCTGAGTCAGCCAAGCGCCTGCGCACAAGCGAGCTTCCTTGTTTACTTGCGTTTTTGTGGAAGCTGCCAATTCAGAAAAACTATTTGAATAGTTAACACATTACCTACATATCATTTAGTTAGGGTAACCATTGCTACAGACCCCGCGGTCACAAGCGGCCAGTCGAGAAGAAAATACACAATACCTAAATGCGGTTAAAAAGTGTTTTATTTTAGAATTGCTAATTTCATCTCGGAATATTTAATTAAACCTAATTAAATACCTAAGGTATGTATGTATGTATGAACCTAGACTAAGAACATAGTACTTTCGATTATTGATACAATTCGGGAAGTAACAAACTGTTACCAGGCATTATCAGCCAGCATCATTTATGTTTAGGTCACACACGAATTGTCAATCTTAACCCAAATAGCCATTGGTCCGGGTGTTGTCAACAAAAAATAGTAAATTATGTAACAAGTGAGCTAAGTTGCTAATTACAGTCGAGGCGCCTGGCCGCGCGCCGCCTGGACGCGCGCGCTCATATATTGAATGTATAACCCGGATGAATAAAATATGCTCTGTTTACTCGCATATAATTTGCACTAAGGTACAATTCAACTTTGTAGGATTCATTATATTATGCACTAGGGTATAATATATTATGCACGCGTGACTTATAGCCCAGTTTATAGTTCTAAATTCAATAGAATAAGGCTCACTTTACGAGCAAGTGTGTTGAAAAAAACATTACTTATAAAATACACAGATTATTGAAAAGTTCAATCTTTAAAAGAAAATGTGTCGAAAGGGCAGTTTCAGCAGGATGTGGCCTAAGGTCGTCGACGACGGCGTCGATCGATGGTATAATGGGTTAGTCGAACGATTGTTTTTGTTTTTACTTGCTAATGATACAATAACTATTTTATTCCATTCTTGTTCAAATATTCTGGTCCCAGTTTGTCATGTTCGTATTGTGCATCCATAGCTAATTGCATCTGCTATGTAAGCAATTTGGTTGTGGCATGACATTGGGTCACACAATTGTGACCAATTGTGACCCAAGCTGTCTTGTGTTTGTTTTTTTCATGTGACGGTCAATTTGTACTGTACCTGTAAATTTGTATTTGATAATTCTGACTGAAAAAGAGTGCCAAGATTTTTTTTCCGCCGGCTTTTTTTGTCTCTTGGTCTACTGTAATATCTTATTTAACAACTATCAACAACTAGTTAAAGCCGAAGTATGTGATGACTAACTTCATCAAGTGTTTTGTGAAATTCCTAAGATGAATAAAACTTTTTGAATTTGAATTTTATAGGCAAATCTGATCAGAAAAAACCGATCGACGTTGATTGTAGCACCCGGCCAATGGTTTTCAAAATACCTCTTAACTTAGGTAAAGCCAAAAACAAGACAGTAGACTCAGCAGTTATTGGTGTATATAATATTTAGGAACTAACTCAATCTGACACACCAAATATGTGACCAAATATGCGCCTTAGCTTGTATTTTGCAAATGAAACAGCGGAACTAGGGAGTATACATAAACACAGGGGTATTCTAGTACTATAAACACACACCCGAGCCAATTTCAGAGACTAGGACTTTTTACGGCGGACTTTTTTTTAGGACTTTTTACACCGGAGGCGAACACTCCACCACTTTACTACCAAGGCCTCTAAGTATTTATAGACCTGTAGTGAAAAGAAGTACTATCTACTTACTTTGGGAACCACAACCCATCTACAGTTAAATTCTAGCTTACACCAGCAGGGATAGCATACAACCATCTATAAAGACTCGAATCGACAAGGTAAATATTATTTTGTCCTATCATGTTAGCTATGTTTTTCTTTCGCTCCCAGTCCAGACTTCTATGCTGGACTGGGAGCGAAAGAAAAACGTAGAATGTGCCAGCTGCTTCTCTTCCCGGGCATACTATAAAAGTCAGTTAAGGGACCGAGGTGTTATGGGAGGCTTTTTTGTGGGCGATAGGCTGACTCCTTGTCACTGCTATAGTATCTCTCCACTATTATAATGCCTCCAAATTTGTCAAACGTGACATCAGATGGTTTTATAACCTCTGGGGGCCTAACCCATACGGGATACAGGCGTGAAGTTAAATATGTGTGTATGTATGTTAGCTAACATACGCTCCATAATAGATAGAATTACTCGATTCAATACCATGACTAAGCCCATAGAACCAAAGATGCCATATTCCTAAAAAAATTACATATTCTAAGAAAATATCGATAAATAGGCCCGATTTATCGTTATCGATGCTTGCTAGCCCCGCTGCTGGTAGATCCAGGATGATAAATAGATGCAGTTGAGTTAATTGGTTAATTGGTAAAAGTCCGAACAATAATGTGAAGATTGAATTTAAGTAAATTTTAAGTATATGGATAGCATAACTATGTAGTAATTTAAAAAAAAGTATGTTTTTAGACGTGTTTTCGAAAAATAAAACTATCGAGTCAAAATCATCAAATCATGTTTTTGAGCAGGCAAAGTATAGATAAAGATATTAATTTACACATATCAAAATGTCAGATCCACTCGTCATGTCATATTCTCATAGTTTGCGATAAAAGTCAATGCATTTATTCAATATGTCGCCTTAAGTGTGAATCTTCCTGTACAAATATAGAATAGTGATTTTTGATATTCGAATCACCTAAACAACTGCATGTCAAAAACGAAAATTCTCCAATAAACTCGCGGCATACTTACAATAGTATTAAACAATATTTTATTACAGTAAAGACGAAATCAATAAAGATGACCAATAAAGCAAGCCACACGTGGGCGACTCGACTATGTCACCTACAAAACCTGGCACAGGCTGTTTTCGCAACATACCTCAGCTTAACAAGCTACGGCACCAAATCGTGAGCCCACCAGAACGTGGGCAGGTGGAAAGCGTAGTTATGCAACAATAAGCTTTGCCATATCAGTCGAGAAAGCATAGGCCGTCCTTCAAGCTGATAGCGTAGGCTACAGAAACTCGGTTATTTGCGGCTTGTAAAGGTAGCAGTGCTATGTTAGCTATAATATAGTCGTAGCTTGAAAGTTTGGGTGCTTTTTTTAAATGTGTTTTAAGCACATTTCATTATTGTATGTGCATATAGATAAATAAATAATAAATAAATAAATATTTCTGACACTCACACAACATTATCTAGCCTAAATTAAGTTTCTTAAAGAACTTGTGTTATGGATACTAGATAACTGATGTACTTAAGAAATATATACTTAAACATACATTTTGAATAAATACATATTTTTTGTTAGAATAAACTTAAATAAACATATAAACATCCATGACTTGACGACTAATATCTGTGTTCATCACACAAATATCCGCCGCCGCCGGGATTCGAACCCAGGACCTCTGGCATAGAAGTCAATTTATGTTACCGCTACACCAGCCGGTCGTCCGGATAGATGCATGTGAAGGCATAAAAAATGTCAAAGCATTACTGTATCTTATTTAGGTTAGTTTTACTTTAGGTACCATCAGACAACAGAGACAACAGATAGGCAACACTATCTGTATACCTAAAAGACTTATCTATTTACAAATACCATTCGAACAATGTAGCATTTGTATACCTATAATTTGAACGGTCTGAGAATATTATATCTGAATATATTAAATTCGGTCTAGTGGTTAGGTTAGACATGTTTGCAAGCATGGCAAGCCTTATGCAAGTGGGGAGCTTCTCCCTTGTACCCCACTTTTGGCGCGTGTACTTCAGCATTCTCCTGCATGCGGTAGAAATCACTAATAAGTCAAAAGCTCAGCTCTATTATGACACAAATAGGAAATTCCGAATCACCTTTGTGTCGAAATAGCTGATAATAGAGTAGTATAAATTCGCCGAGATTCTGTGACAGTCTTTGCCCTAAACAACTCAAATTATACATGGTGACTGGTGACAAATATTAAATACTGAAGGAGAGTACTCTGGATTCGACTCTGATCATAATTATTTAATAAAAGTAGGTATTTATACTTTACATAATTATGTAAAAGGGTGGACAACGGCAGCGTACAGTTATCGGTGATGCCGTTTCATCTTGGACCGAAGTACGAGCAGGAGTCCCACAAGGTGGCGTGTTGTCTCCTCTCCTATTTTCTGTTTTTATAAATATGTAATATGTATGCAGAAGACTTACAAATTTATCTACAGACTAGCTTAGAAGACTTACCAGCTAGCATCGATACTATAAATCAAAACTTTTCAAAAATACTTTCTTGGAGTACTGGTCACGGTCTTGTCGTAAATCCGTCGAAAACCCAGGCGATAATTATTGGCAGCCAAAGACTCGTTAACCGCATAGATTGGTTACTCTGCCCTAACATTAAATTTAATGAAAAGGTTATTGCTTATTGCAAAAATGTGAAAAACCTTGGCTTAATTCTCGACTGCACCTTATCCTGGAAGTCTCAGATGGATGAGTAAAGTAGAAAGATGTTTGCAGCCACCTACTCGCTGAAGCGCCTTCGATCATTTAGATGATTTAGATTATGTTAAAGTATTACTATTTAAATCATTTTGTCAATCGCTGTACACGTGCGGGCTATGGGTGAGATATACGCGGCAAGTGTATGAGTCCAGTACAACAACGGAATCAGGGCGATGATATCCAAGAGTTTTCTCGTTTTTCATCTTTTTTGATTTTTATTTTCTGTCTGTTTCATGTGTCTACTAACATTAGTTTGTAAGAAATTGTGCCTACTAACAAATGGAACCTGTTTTCTAAGCAATAAATGATTATTATTATTATTATTATTGCCGTCAGAAAATCCGCTAATCTAGTCTCTGGTGTGTGCGGCGCGCATTGCGTACAGAATACTCTCACAATATTTTTTTCTAAGAATCCTTTTTCGCAGATTTAATACACAATTACTTACAGATTTTTCCTATTACGCTGACTACATGCATGCAAAAATATGTATGTGCGCGGACCAGAACCGCACAGAAAAAGGACACTTAAGCGATATGCGATAAAATATAGTTGATAAAGGATTTCATTTAATAAGTATATAGAATATTATAAATCATATATACTGCAATATTGCGCAATCTACGGCTCGCTTGAGAGCTTAGAACATAACATACATACAACTTCACGCCTGTGTAAGCAGAACACCAGAGATTATGAAACCATCTGATATTATGTTTGAGACATTTGAGGGCGTTATAATGGTGGAGAAAGAATATTGCAGTATAGCCTAAAAAAAACCTCCAATAAAACCTCTGTCCCTTAATTGACTTTTACATTATGCTCAGGAAGAGAAGCAGCTGGCACATTCTATGTTTTTACTTTGCTCTCAGTCATGCATAGAAGAAATTAACAAATTCTATAGTAGATATATTAATATAGCATAGCTATGGTTCCGACATTTCTCATGATTAAAATTCAAATGTGTAGGCCGAATTTTAGATTCCAAACATATAAATTACATTTTCACTGTCAATTTAAATATTATTCGATTACCATAGATACTACTTAACAATCGTTTATGTTTCATAAAATGCATAGAAAAGGTCCATGAATGTATCTCATACACGATCTAAATGTTTTCCGTGACGTAATTTAGATCGAAAGAAAAAAAATATTTAAAACACTTTTTATCGCGATTTTTTTTTTATTATTTTAATTCGATGTTTCAGTGTCTTTACAAGTCCCGTTGTCATAAGCGACTGATAATTTTTTTTTACATGGATAGGTATTTAACTTCAGGTCTGTATTCCTTAGGCAGGTATGGGGTAGACAGAGCACTGGAGGCTTTTGAGGTAAGCAGAAACTATCTTTTGTCACGCTTGACACGTTTGGAGGAATTATAAAGATATAGACAGACTATTTCAGTGACAAGAGTTCAGCCTATCGACCAAAAACGCTAATAAAACCTCTGTCTCTTAACTTAACTGACTTTAACACTATGTTCGGGAAGAGAAACAGTTGGTACATTCTATGTTTTCTTTCACTCCCAGTCCAGCATGGAAGAAAAGTAAAAAAATATTATCATCCTTTAAAAATAAGCGACAGACGATTTTAGAAGCTTTAAAACAAAATGAAATTTTCCAAATGCGTTTAAGTAAATATTATTCCAAGCGATCAAGCTATTTAATTATACATATAACTAGTTTAAAAGAAGACGACTTAACGAAAAGATTTATTTTGTAATATCTCAGAACGCAGCTTTACAAAGAACCCTACCGCAAATTTAAATTAACACCAATAATTGAAACTCACTATGCATATTATTATAGGAAAACACTTTTCTTGAGAACAAGCCTTAAAACAAGTATACATACATTTTATATATTTCAGTTTAAGACAATCAACGCCATCTAGTGCGTTAAGTGGAACTAACAAAGACAACTATAAACAACCGCAAAATTATAAAATCAACAAGAATTACGATTTGTTTACTTTATTTTTATTGCACATTGTCGTTATGTTTAATTAAGTGATTCGAGCTCGCTCACTTTATGTCTTGTTTATGTTTTGATCCAATTGAACGCAGCTTAAAGGATGGCAAAATCTTCATTCTGTTTTTTTGTTTTTGAATCTCTAGCTAAAAAAGTAAGCCGAAAACAATAAATTGCACAACAGCATTTAGATTGCGATAAAGTATCTCTGAACTTCATTGTAATATAATACGTTCGCAGTCTATTTATTTATTTATTTTTAATAAAATATACGTATTTAGGACCCATAGGTATTACGCTAATCAGGGAGATTTATGGTACCTACACTGTGTAAGGGTATCTTTTATCATATTATATTAATATCGATATCTAAATTACCTAAATCATATCGTGTCAGCGGATTTTATGGCTCACAATGCCTGTTTAGTAATTAACTTATTGTCATCACTGAGTTAGATATTGATATAGAATATCTACTGATTTTGGTTATATTAAGATCGGTTACGGATGTGTGATATTTTATAACTATGGGATCCTTTTTAGTATTTTATAGTATAGTTTCGATGGTTATTTATGAACCAAATTTTCAAATCAATGTTCGATAACAAGTATGATAAAGTACATAATAAGATGTGCTGGCTGGCATGTATCTAAAAAGTATACAAGGTTGATTTGTAGTCATCAGCCAAATTTTTTTACACAATAAGTATCATTTATAGAAACGATTTTTGCAAAAGAAAAGTATTAATTTTTTTAACAACAAAATGAATATCCGCTAACATATTAAGCAAAATAAAAGCAATGGTTTTACAGCCTCTGCTGTTCTGCCTACCCCATAAGGGACACAGGCGTGAAGTTATGTATGTATGTATGCATATTAAGCAAAGCTTGGTCACTCTAAATTACCATATAAATAACGGTGACTACGCGCTACTACAAAACGTCTAGTAGAACTACGACGTAGTATTATCAATGAAATGCCGCGTCGTAGTAGCTATGGTCATCAACAGCGACTATTTTTTTAAAAGTTTGTGGTTCCATATTTCTACTTTTTTGTACTGAGCGACGCTAAAATAAATATGCAGGTATGTTTATATCGTATCAAAGAAACTAACATTTAAATTTGGCTGGTGACTTAAAATCAACCCTGTATGAAAAGGTATCACGCATATTTTTTTTGCGAAAACCTAGCGTTTAGAACCCGTCTGCTGTCTAGGGATCTAATCATCAAGGAGATTACATTTCTGACAATCAACTAAATAGTACAATTCTTTAAATTTCGCAAAAGCGTTCTAAAAGTATTGTTCTATGGCATATTAAAAATGAGATGTATACATAATATATAGGTATAGATAGGTATAATTATTTAACAAAAACAATAGAAATGTAAATAAATAAATAAAATCCCCAGACAATCACACCAACTACATGGCCCCAAAGTAAGCATAGCTTGTGTTATGGGATACCATGTAGCGAACTGGGGAGGAACCTAGAATATAAATACATAAATAGATAAACACCCAGACACGGTTCTTTTTTTATTGTTCCGTGCGGGATCGAACCCGCAACCACTGGCGTCTGAGGCATACAGGTTTACCCCCGTCGCCAAAGTGGTCGTCAAAGTGTATTTAACATCATCTTACGGTGGCGTACTAATCGAAATTCAATATCGTAATCTAGGATATGATATTATATCAATGGAAAGTAACCTTCTAAAGTCATATTAAATGTAAGGAAAAGGATAATGCAAAAATTTTACAATTTCAAAATTTTTTTTGCTTTTATTTATAACATTTACCAATTAGGTAACGTACTTTCGAGTTCAGTTATAGGGTTTTAAATGTCGCTTATAGTAACGGAATAATGTACTGTGCATACCTGCCGTCTTGACGTCACTGCATGGTTGCAACGGAAGACCAACGCTATAGTCTGGCAAATAATTCAATGCAGTAAACTGACAGTTCGAAATGTCAAATATAAAAATAATGATACCAATTAAAAACTTCGTAGTGTAAGTACTGAATGAGAACGATTGAAAACTAACGAGACTTTGTCATTCGTTTTGCATAATTTTTTTAAGAAAATCATAAATAATTGAATTTGAGGCGTGTACTATTTCTTTAAAGTAAATTTAATGGAAATAATTAATTACCAAGTGCTTTATAACGGTTGCAGTGGAAGTAAAATCGACTTGATAACTTCTTTATTTTTAAACTCGTTTTGACGTTAAAAATGAAATTTTATGAGTAAGTAGTTGCCTTTTGCTAACATAACATAAAAAAATAAATATCCTGTGAGCCAAAATATTATTTTTCAATACATTAAAATATTATTATTTAAAAAATAATTACATTCATTCACTTAAACCACATCACTATTTTTTTCTACTCTAAAGTGGGCGCACTGGGACTGTCATTTTACTGCATTGAATTATTTGCCAGGGTATAGTTTTGTTCACTAGCAACTGAGTTGCGCGGCCTATTTGTGACATTTGGCCTATATTTCTGTATAGTATAACTATTTTTTAAATAAGCCTTTATCACAAATAATCCTTTTTTCATTTCATTTGCATTTGGTTCAAAGGATCTATCATAGAATAAAACTATAAGCCGGGATATAAAATTAGATTATAAAGCATTATAATCTCTTAATTGCAGACGTATATTAATATGTCTCCGTATAAAACTAACTTTTATAATATAAATCTAGTTGATAACAACTCATACGTTCCTAAAACGAAATACCTTCAAGAGCTCTGCGGAAATTCAAAGGATTCAACATTTCAAACCCAATATGAATTGTGCATTTCTGACAACCTGAAAACTCATTACTCAGCGCACTGTTTGACTGGAAATATGAAAGCATTTTCCAAAAAGTACCTCAATAGTGCAGAGACAAACAGCAGATAATCCCTGAGTTCGCGTTACAAATCTCTCAATTGTAATTGAATCTGAACTCTATACCCTCGACATTAAGTTAAAAATCATTTGGCAGATTTGTAACGCTTGATGCGCTGCCTTCGTACACCACACCAACGCGTATTTGGTGAATCTGAAAGGTTAAATTAGCCTCTGAATGACTGAGGCTCCTATCCGATTGCCAACCGAAACATTTTCAACAGACTTCATATAAAAGGGACTTCTGTGTACTATTTCAGAAATTATTCGATTTAAATCTATTTTACTCGACGAATCTTATTTCGTTTGATTGATCATCATCATTCAGATGTCACAATTTTAGAAACCCTTTGGTTTGTCGATCACTTGGCACTTTGCTCACGTTTAAAATTTTTGTATTAGGTACTAGAAAATCTCTGTGTGGCGTTAATTTAATTTCAATTAGTCATGCATGAACTCGGAATTATTTTAGCAGCATTAAAACGAGTAAGCAGTGCGGTGATCCTTTTTGACATCGAAATAAGTAATTTGGATTTACAATTTCCTGTACCTACTTTAGATTTATTCATGTAGGTAGGTACTTAATTATTGTTTCGACGTTTCAGTGTCTTTACAAATACCGTGACCCGTCATGACAAAATATGATTACTAAATGCGATTAAATCCGCTTAAAAATTTACTAATTTCCCTGATATTCTAGCAATTTCTATCCACCTGGCAACATTGAGTGAGCGGACGCTCCGACCTCAGATAAAATGTATCAATGGACGCGATAACAGCCGCGTGGCATGAGAGGAAGTGACACACTGCGCTGGCTGCACTCTGACCGCGTTTCCTGTCACTTAAACCACGGATTCATGGTTTAAAAAAGGAACAAAAAGCTACTGGCCATACAGGAAATTGTGTTTTAGAGTTTGGTAACATCGAGAGGGCTCTTGAAATAAAAAAAAAACAACTTTTTCCAACCGTGTTTTTGTTACGCGATTATTTCCTCAATTATTGTTTCATTTGGTAATCGGATACGTCTGAAAGGGTCCCATAAACATTTCATCAAATCGAATAAGAATTTGAAGAAAATCTAAAAAACAAAAAACATAAATCACGTTTTGTTTCTTGAATTGTTGAATTCGTTGATTATTTACGTAGTTAATTGTGCCCGCCAAAACAACAGAATATCTCAACCGTATAGTCTTTTGAAATACGAATATACTGGAAATTTACAAAACGAAACTCATACTTAATTGAAAATGACCGGCATTCAAAGGAATCCCTGCTACGTAGGTACCTAATTAAATAAATTTGCACATACACGATATGTCCATACGCTCATTAAATAGCGACGTTGGTTAATTAAATTTTACTACTCCGAAATAAGTATTTTGCAACGTTTATAACAAAATAAATCGGGTGCGCTTGCAAAAGCATAATAAATGGACTTTAGGTTTCTTTTATACTCATTTGTATGTATGTAGACAAGGCATTGTCAGCACAACGTACATAGAATGCCTTGTATACGTACACGAGCGTTTGCCCGCGACTTCGTACACGAATAAACTAAAAGTCCTATTTTCCGTTCCCGCGGGAATTCCGGGAATTCCTTCTATTATACAAACAGACGCTTATTGAGGAACCTTTATACCAAGTAACACATCCGTGCACTCAAAGAATAAGATTTTATCATACAAACTAAAACATCATATATTCTCATCATAATTTCGGGAATTCCTTTCATAACACAACCAGTCTCTTTTTGAAGAACTTTTATGCCAAGTATCATATCCGTGCACTCGAGGAATAAGATTTTTCATACAAATTAAAAAGGTCAATAATTCCCGTTCCCGTGGGAATTTCGGGAATTCCTTCCTTAGTGCCCCCTTACATCCCCTAAAGAATGTATATTCCAAATTTCAGCTCTCTACGCCCAGTAGTTACGGCTATACGTTGTCTATCAGTCACTCAGTAACTCAGTAACGGAACAGTTTTATATACATATATTGATTGATTAGAACCTATACTTACTAAGCAAAAGAAAATCAAAAATATCACTATATTTCCAACCGCATCGCCATTCCTGAACCTTTTACTTGACTGCGTTTACCGTTAATCCCGTTTAATGAAAGAAGGTTTAATGAGACACAACACTGAACCGCTTAGAACAAACAATAGATTA
The DNA here is from genome assembly GCA_944452665.1 of Stenoptilia bipunctidactyla. NCBI lineage: Eukaryota > Metazoa > Arthropoda > Insecta > Lepidoptera > Pterophoridae > Stenoptilia > Stenoptilia bipunctidactyla. The sequence goes on from OX101724.1 coordinate 25,122,654, forward strand.
ACTAAGTATACTAATAGTGGGAAGAAATATGGTAAAAAGTGGCCTTATGTTGGTAAGCAGAGATTTTCAAAGCGGTACTTATATTTATTTATATAACGATCATGTACAGAATACAGGCAGATCAAGCGTTGCATTAACTGTCAAATTTGACCAACCAATTTTAACTTAATGTCCAGGGAATAGAGTTCAAATTCAAGTAAAAATTTTTGACAGATTTGTAACGCTCGATGTGCTGCCTTCTGTACCAATGATGATAGGTAATTTAAGTTTATCTTAGTATGGTGTTGAATAAATCACATTTTAAACCATATTTTTTTAAAGTTTTGATTTTGAGGCATACCTATTAGATATCTGTACTGTGCCTATACTTCATTAGTTATATTAAAAATTTAAACTCTACGTTTCTGGGTCTTTACAGACCCCGTGATCAAGATCGACTAACTAGGCTTGGGATTAATAGAAGCCTACTAAGTAGGTACTAAAGTTATAAATCATCACCTCCATTAGTTTTCCAGGGTTTTTCCGTCTTCATCTTATGACTTCTCATCCTAATTCTTCATTCATCCTAAACTGGTATTCCGTATTCACATGTGAAAATATTTTTTCTTAATTCATCCTAAATGAATGCCTTACTCATCCTAAGTGCCAACGCAGCGTCACATGTTCGAACGCGCGTTTCATACAAAACTGCAACGTCCGTACCATACAGCCGTTCTATACGGACGTTCGGAATGCGCCAAGTGCCGCGTATGATACGCGCGTACGGTACGGAAAATGTTATGAAAGTTTGTATGTTTGATCTCTCTTAGTAGGTGTTATATAAATCTATGGGTAGGTGTGCCCATTTGAAGATACATACGTGCGGTACGTGCGTTCTACTATTTTGTACTTTTATTGGTAAAATTTACTAAAGCTAATTTTACCAATAAAAAGTACGAACTGCAAAACAATTTATATTAACGACATAAATAATTATTAAATGAGCATATAAATAGATCTTGAGACCAATTTTGATTTTGATAAAGCTGTTATTAATTCGATGTAAACCGTTCTACTTAACACGGAGATCAAAGTGATGTTCACTTTTTTCAAGCTCTTGTCAGCTCCGAGAATAGCTCAAACATCTCTCCCTATGCTTGGCATTACCATTAATACCGGAAGAATTGATTTATGATGCTTATTTTTGTATAATGGACGACTGCCCAATACATAACAATATTACCCATAATTAACTATTTATTTATTTACATAATAGTGGGGGAATAGAACAACTAATGCTCTTGAAATTGCATGTTACTTCAAATAGATTTACACCAAATAAAAATAAATATGGTTCATATTTTAAAAAGAGAGGCCTCTTTACAAAATGCTAGGATTCTCCATAGTCAAATTAGCTTAATTGATGTTGTAAAAAATATTAACCTGTTTTTTTATTTATTACTTTAAGTTAATGATTCATCTTAATCTGTGTTTTAATATATGAAGTTTATAAATAAATTCTTTAAAAATGTATGTTTCAAATCGTACCATAAAAAATAAGTATGTTATCTTAAATCGGTACAATAGGTACCTGCAAGTCAATTTTAAGCTAAATATGATTTTAAACGTTATTGCTTGTGCTTTATAACTAAAAATATAAATGATTGCTTCGTTCATCTTAAAAAATATGAATAGGTATATTTTAAGATGAAAGAAATTGTATAGTTTTCATTCTTAATTTAATTAAACAATATTATCGAATTTCCTCTCGTTTTATTTAATAGAACCACATAAAATTAAAATTGAATCTGCTTAGAAATATTTTTTATAATAGTATTTTTGTTCAGACCGTACACAAATCTTACACTTTTTAAGGTGTTTTTATAATAGGAAGGCACACTGATAGGTATTTAAAACGAGTTTTTTGCGGTACGATAAATAAGGCACATTAATAGGATGACTGAAGAAAAAATAATGAGTAGCATGATACGTCATAGGATGAAGACGGAACAATCCGTTTTCGGGATCCACTCTATTAGCGTTTAGGATTACAAAAAAACGAGTTGACAGATTTCAAGACTTAGGTTTTAGGTTTTGTATTTTTTGAAATTTATTTAACATTGTGTTTATCATTGCGCACTTACGGTGGGTCTACCAACCAGGAGGTACTAAATGAGACTTGGTATTTAATGGATCAAACCTCCTCGATAACCAGGGGAGAGACTCATCAAAACGAGTTGTGATTGACTGTGGATACTGGTCAATTAAAACATATTGTCTGCTATGCCAACCACAGGGCTGTCATGACATGACCACAGATAACGCGTAGAGAAAGTCAATTTACACAAAACAATAATGTTCAATAGACAAACTATTAGTAATGACCGAATCACAAATCGCTTGCCAGTTTTAAGTTTGTCGCGTTCAAACTAACAGATATTAGTGTTACTTTATTCCTACTTAACTATAGAACATGTAGCAGCTCTGCCTGTGGTGCTTTATTTACATTTTATAAGCACACAACTTTAAGGTTCAAAGATTCAAATTAACTTCAATTTTTTCATCGAACAAATATCCACCCTCACTAGGATTCAAACCGAGAACATACATACATAGATAATGATTTAGATTAGATTAAGACCCACTTACTTTAAAAAACACGAGAAATCTGATCTTCAATTCAACGAATATCGAGAAAAACAAAACGTTGAAGCACAGTTTATAATGACAACAAGGTATTGTCATCTTCCACAGAAACAGACCTTCCAAGAAACGTCTCCACATTTGGTCTGCATCAGCACCGATCTCTTGTTTTGTTTTATTGCAAAAGTATCCTTTATATTCTGAATAAATTAAATTTTAGCCACTCATTTGAACATGAAAACAATGTTTTATTTATAGCCGTCCGAAATAAATATGCGGTAAAGTGTTAATTGATGTGTCAAAGTTTTTGATTTGGTTTTGGAACCAAATCGCAAGGTATTAGTTTTACGAATATACATAGTAATATTCGCTGGGTAAAATATCAATGAAAATAGTAACAATCCTACATAAATTGCTGTTCTAACCAGATCATATTTTTTTATAATTAGGTACCTACATTAATTGTAAGTAGGTACATTGTATAAAGACACCAACGTCGAGTTTAAATGTGGTACATAATTTATTTAAAACAGTATTTTATTTAAATCGTCAAAACTTCGATCAATACTGTGTATGACACCTTCTTAGTGATTGAGTTTATATTTCCAATTTTAATTATTGCTATGTTTTGAAAACAGTAATATAGGTACCTACTACTAATAAGTTAGTATTTAAGTACTACAATTCTAATAATTTGTGAACATTAATGAATATTAATGTAACATATCTAGTAAATATATGAGACCTGGATAAAATAAAGGATAGGTACTTCTGATATTCCTTGGATCAGTAAATAATATTAAAACTAACATTAAAACACGTTAGTGCGCGATACAATCTGGTTAAAAACTAATAAATTTAATTTAACGATTTCATTATTAATCATGAAAACTTTAGACAATATTAAAACATTTTTACCACAGAATTTTGAAATATCTTTTAGTTTTTGCATTATTGTGATGAATTATCGACAATACTTCCTAAACAAAACGTCTGGCATGTTCACTGGTAAATTATGATAGAACAAAAGAATCTTTTAAAAGGTAAAGCAGTTATTCCTTTCCATAATTTTGTAATTACAAAGGTATTTATATGGTTCGCATGACTAACTGACAAACGGAAATTTAGTCATCAATAGACTGCGTCTAAATTTTTAACAAAAGCTGATGTAGTCTGGCGCCATTCAGCTGATAACTTTTGGTGACCACTTAAAAAGCCCCTTAAAAGATAAGAAGAACCGATTTAGGGTAAAGCTTACTTAGATTTAAGTCTATCTTATCAAGTGTCGTGCAGAAATATGAGATCCTTGGCACGTGGTTTATGTTTTCAAACTATAAAAAGTAAGTAGTACAAATATAGGTGTAAGAGGAGCAGTGCTTCCTGCTCGGTATAAGGTGACAGCAACGGGACACCGGTTGATGGCGCGGCGGGGCGGGCGCAGCGGCCGCGGCCACTTATTTCCTGCCGATACGTTTTCTCAGAACATTCAACTGTTCATCTAATGAATCGACTATCTTACTTAGTAGTATTATTTTGTTTATAAACTGTTATCGTATGAAACAAGCTCCTATCTGTCTGGTTAGTGATATGCCTTACGTTCAACACTTATAGAGTAAACTTTAAGAATCTTAATATTTTTAACTGTAAAGATAAAACGAAACGCTTAATAAAGTATATTGCTTAGTCAGTAAACTGCTTAGTCAAACCAATTAGGTTGTCTTATGGGTACACATCTAATAAATTAACTTCAATTAGAAAATTCGTCATTGCGTGTTTAAACTCTTATCTCGCTTTTAATGAATGAAGGTTTGTTCAAGGTCGTTTGAAATGAACCCACCGAGTGTGCTGGTGAGCCGTCGTCTGCTGAGTGAGTGTCCACAGCGAGGAGTTCGGGTTATACCGTGTCGTGTCACTTTTGGTTGCGTTTGCGCAGCGCAGCGCGACGGAGGCGCGCGGGCGTCGGAGGTTGACTGCCGGCGCGGCGGACCATTCATTCCTACTCGTGAATGAACGACGACCACGTGGCCAAATATACTGAAATGCATGCTTGTCGCCGGAAAATATGCTGCCTGACCTTGCTCGCGAGCAGACTGATGGATAGACTAGTCTCAGTTTTTATGTTCTGTCTCAGTAAACGACACATGAGAATAAATATGCATGTCGTGCTTGTAATCGTTAGGAAAACAACATAGTAAATACCTATGAAGTCATGTAAATGTGAGGTTTGTTTTATCTCAATATAAAATAGTTTTTTATTTAAGAGTAAACTCGCGTTTAACTTCAATCTCACGTGACGATAGTGACGATGTGGCCGAAGTCTGAGCACGCGGGCATAGGAGGGAACTGGTTCTGTATAAGTGCATTACCTGAGCCAAAAAAAAATGAATATTGTCATTTTACACTTTTACTTAGACACTAGCTGACCCGGCAAACGTTGTTTTGCCATATAAATAAAAAAAAATAGATGTTTGCCGATTCTCATAGATACCGGATAAGCACAAAAAATTTCATCAAAATCGGTCAAGCCGTTTCGGAGGAGTATGGCAACGAAAACTGTGACACGAGAATTTTATATACTTAGATATGGTTAGTTCTGCACATCCTGTAGTTTTTCTGTCCATGTTTTAAATTATTCGCAAGGTAGAGTTTAAGATATTTGACAAGAACAATTCCTGTTGCTGTAACTTTACAGTAGCCAGAAGTTTATAAAGTTTATAAGTTTATAATGTTAAGAATATTATTTCCCAATAGTATCAAGCATTATATTGTCTTAAGTTTTCGCGATTCATAGGTACTATTAAATAAAACACTTTTTAACCGGATTTATCGTCGCTCGTGACCACGGGGTCTGCAAAGACACCGAAACGTCGAGTCAAAAATTTAAAATGTAAATAGGTATACGCGATAAATCCCACATCAAGCATTACAAATCTGTCAAAAAATTTTACTTAATTTTTTTACTTAAATTACTTAATTTAAGTAAAAAAATTTAATAAATTAATTGGTTGGGGGAATTCGACAAGTAATGTAACGCTTGATCTGTAATTGCTTTCTGTACATTAAAAAGTAGAACTAAGGGGAAAATAGGCCCCATTAGTCCCATGGTAGAACACAGTAGAACTAGTGAGAATAAATAGAACTTTCGTTATCTATTAATTGATTTGATGATTGATGATTTTATTTAATTTGATTGTATTTTTGTGATTTTATTTTATTTTAGTTTTACAAATTGTGATGGGTGTAAATTACCTGAAATAAATGATTTTTATTATTATATTATTATTAAGATAATTTGAAGTTATAGGTACTGTATTAATCAGCGTTCGAAAAAATCTGATTTTCAACCGACTTCCAAAAAAGGAGGAGGGTCTCAATTCGTCTGTGTTTTTTTTGTGTCTTTGTTACACGATATTTCAGACAAAATATGAATCTTTTTTAAAATTCTTAATTCATATGATATTCATAATTCATATTTGGTCCCATATTGCATTTCATCGAAATCGGTTGGGTACTTCATTGAAAATTTCAAATTTTGAACCATACATATTGGTTCAAAATTTCGGAGAATGTTTACGTTGATGACATTATTAGTCCGCCAGTGTCGAAGTGAAGCCGGTTTTTTTATGCTCTGCATTCGTTGATTATTATAATTAATATCAAAAATCTGATTTTTTTGTATACATCCGATATATTATATCCCGGCTAAGAAAAAGAAGCGAATTTCATTCTGTAAGGGAATTACAAGCTTAATTTTTTAAAAGGAAGTTGTAAAATGAAATAAGAATCAAATTAAGTATACAGTATACGAATATACAGTACAAGATTATTTAAAGTATGGTATTTAATCTTACAACTGTAAATCCACATTTTTCTATAAAAGTATTCGAAATTGCTAACAAAAATACTGAATTGCACACTAAGTTTGCGCATCAAATAAATCAAATACACTACACTGTTTGATGTTTAAAGCTAAACTATTTTACTGAATTACTATTTGTTAACTTATAGTAAATCTAATTATCCTTTTAGTGCAAAACATTTAATCTGTTTTTTTTGGAATACGTCACCTATTAAATTTTAAAGATAACCTAACCTAACCTAAGCTAACCTACCTATTAGTAATTTTGGTATTACAGCAAAGTACTGTTGGTAAGTAATTATCTTATTATTTTCTGATGAGCATGTCGGGATTGTTGACAGGGTAGACTATGATAGCTGACCAGGTTTATTTGATATGCTGGTACATTATTAGTGGATAATTGTTGTGTGCTTAAATTTTAAATAGAGGAGCAATTAAAAATTTCCCATATTTAAATGATAAATTTCTAATAAGACAGTAAATTTAATTTATCTATAATATCTTTACGCCTCCTCTCTCCTAATATTGCATGCTGCAATACCCAATAGGGTCATATTGTATCCTAATGATTTGTGTATATTATGAAAGCAATAAGGAATTGAGAATTAAGAATAAGTATTACTAATTTATTATTTAAAAAAAACTTTTAACATGTAACAAAATAATTACTTAGTGTTTATTTGAGAAATATTTTTTTCATTAACAATTCACCCAACTTTAAATGTGTTTGCCATTTTGGGAAACAATCTGAATTATTCTGAATTGTAATTTTTCGCTACGTGTTGCCAACGTAATCACTAATCTCTAAAATTTTTACTTCAGATGATAGCAAAAAATTAATTGATATATATCAAGATAAAAATGAAGCGAAACCTGGTAATCTTAACGTTTCAGAGACAAACATGATCCAAACTTGCGCGCCAGCGTACTCCAGCAGAACTTTTAATATATTTAAAACAAAACAAAAAGTTTATACACGTTTAGATAAAATGCATCTACACATATCTGTACCCATACAAATTTATTATGTTTATAAAATGTATTAAAAGTCAACCTATTTAAAAGCAAAATGTCCGTATGGTTTAACTAGGGGTTTTAGCCCCTGGCTCAACAATGTTTTTTTGTTTTTACCGGACCTACATTTTTCATAAAGGTCAGAATAGTTACATGAGCTAGGTACATAAATAAAAGACATTTTATGTCAATTTTAACTCTGGAAATACATCTTTTGTCAGGATACTTCATCGTCATCGAAGTTTTTCGGTAGACTCTACCTACAGTGTGACTGGTGACAAAGTTTAGATACTGAAGTAGAGCACTGTGTACTCGATTCTGCTCATAATTATATTATAAAAATTGAATAGTCTCGCACTTTAATTGGTCACTTTTGCGTTGTTTATTCAATATTCTAAGCAGATCGTAGTTCATCTGTACTTATTCCCGTAATTTTCTTTATTTCCGTTACGAACTCTATTGCACTGTTTTTGTTTACATCTTAACTTAAAAAAAGGTTTCCAACTTAAGGCACATGGTGTCTGACTGAACTGCCTTATACTATCATTGTATTTTTTTGTAATGAATTTTATTATATATGAAATTTTTATAATTATTCTGTGTAATGAATGATATTGTTATCCTAGTTTCATAATTATTTATTGTTAAATATTGCTATAGTTTCGCGTTTTTTGATTTGTTTTAATGAATATTTTCCTTTGTTCGTTGTACCATTATAGCTTTTAATTAACTCGTGTTGCATACGTGGAGTGGAAGTATCCTCCTGCAGGCGAAGGCAGAATTATCAGCGTTGTTGTTGGATTGAATCCTTCAATGACATTTAGCTGAGCCTTAGCCTTTTTGTTTACTACGTATTATGTAATTATTCTTGTTTAATTTTATTTTGTCTGTAACTATTACCCTGTCTGTATGTTAACAAATAAAGATTTCTTCTTCTTATTATTATTAATTCCATACATTTTAAGAATTAGTAATTCTGCGAAATATTTTCGTTTTTTTTTGTTTTATTAGGTAGATGGAATTAAAATATGATATTAAAATAAAGAAGAAATACGATAGACAACTTATTTTTGATTATTGTAGGTGTCATAGTACTTTTTGTCTGGAGTTTGGCAAATAGGCCTAAGAAGTACGAAAAGGAAATATTACGGAAGTAGGCCTAATATTTCCAAAAACCGCTGCTTGTTACACGATTGGGATTAAAAAAGATTTTGAAGTGTATAATTTATGTTTTGTTTGCTTAACAGCATTTTTATTAAATCCTATAGTTAGGGTTTAAGTGTATTTATTGTCTTTCGAATGTTTATTGCTAACTGAAGTTAAAATCAAATTAAAATATAATCATGTAGATAATTGGTTGTATAAAAACGCTATATAAATAGTTTTTTGTTGTTGTCCTTAAAATACACTTTTAAACAAAAAATACTTACAGTTATAAGAAATTCCTTGATTCCACTTGAACAAAAAAACTTGAACCACTTTTAACTTCACAGCTAACTATCACAAACTCAGAAACAGCCACCACACTGACACCGAGTAATAACCACGTCTTGTAAACAGATCTTGCTGTAGCTGGAGTCCGTGCTGCCATCAGGAAGTCAGCAGCCTCGTCTGATGGAGGAGCAGGCTCTCCGGGTCACGCATGCGCGGAACCGCCCGGGGCGTGACCTAGACCCTGAATACCCTCCCCCTTCGCCCACGCACACCGCGTTGTCATGGTTACCCTTTAAACTACGTAAAAAAACAACATTAAAATCAACTAATATCTAAGAAATAGCTCCAATATTCGACCTTTTAGACATACTAAAGCGCTTCTCATTGTATTTAGGAGTAAGTTTATTAAGTTTTAGGTAAAATGATAGTTGAAATTTTAGTCTAGATTTACGAAAAGCACAAGGAAGTAACGTAGAGAAAACAGAGCTGTGCCTACATCGCTCGCTCCACCCAGCTCACGAGAAAGCCAAGACCGCATTGGTTACCCAAAAATGGAATGAGAAATGATGACCTTCCGGGAAAAGTTATTGACGGTAAACACTCAACATACCTAGGTTTTGATTATGTGGATAGGAGATCTATCAACTCGTGCAATTACTTACTTGCATGACGTTGATCATTTTGAAGGTGACGCAAGTGGACCGCATTATTCAAATTAGATACGCCGTACGATCGCAGTTTTTTTTTTAAATTCATGTGTTTTTTTATATTTTGATTCAATTGTACAGTATAGTCTTTTTATTGTTAGAACTTTGCTCAGTACCTCAGCGCAAGAAGACAAGCATGAAATAGAATAACATCTGAACTAGAAGTAGGTTCATCTACTCAAATGAAAATGAATTCATTCGTACGTAGGTAAGCAGGTAAGCAGGAGCTATTAAATACAAGCTAACCGCCATAAAAAAACACCGAAACCTACAATAATACGTTGAATTCAGGTTTGTCTTGGAAGATAAAGTACAAAAATATTAAAGGTATTCGATAGTCATTTCCTGCATCTTGCGTGCTTCCATCAAATGGAACTTATACATTCCAGTGGCACTTTTTACATTAATATCGATCGAATATAGTAAAACAAAACATATTCAGACTGTATTTCAAGCTTGTTTAATTAACCATAAAAAAATAACCATAAAATTGAAACTGAGTGTAATAGTTTTCCGTTCTCATGTCTTGCATAAAGCTGTCCACTTCATTAGGGAATCCTTTTTCGAACTAATCGTTTACGGAGCGGCGGTTTATAATAGTGCTACTCTTACACTCCTCCTACACTATACTCTAGGTATAGTATAGTGTAGGTACATACATAATATCCTGCAGAGCTCATTATCAATGCACGAAGCCTTTGTATTACATTGCAGGCCGTATTTGGAGTGTAGGTGGTGCGTGTCTGTCATTTCAAATTACATTTTGCAATTGCAAACTACGACTAAATAGACGCCGCAACTAATCATAAGCCCTGTAGGTGTTGTAATTATAATAGTTTTAGTTCTTTATTAGGTTTATTTAGTTAAATTATAGTACGTTCTTTCAGTATAACACGTACAGCGTAATTGCTTGTTACAAATTTCTTTAGCACTTTAACTAGAAAACGCAACTGCCTTAAACTTTACGAAGGGGTAGGTACAAAGTTTATTTATTTATTTATTTACTCTTTATTGCATACAATTACAAAATGGATTACAAACAAGAAGAATTATATGTATATTATTGTATAACAATTGGCGGTCTTATCGCTAGCAAGCGATTTCTTTCAGACAACCCAGTTATCTTTTTGTATTAAAATTAAAAAAGAAATGAGTGGTTCTTGTACGGGGTGACTGGAGGGTCACTTTTGAAATTCAAGGACGTGATATATTTTTTTTACTGAGTAAACCTAACTGAAAGTTAAAGAATTGATTACGCAACGCATGGTTATGCTAGCGTTGGCAGCGATCCGCGAGCCAGGTCACGTGCCGAGATAGATTCAGTTGTATGTAAAGTAAATAGTAACATAGTTATAGGGAATTCTAGTTAAAAATTAAATACCTACTTTTATTACATAATAATGATCAGAATCGAGCACTGAGTGCTCTCCTTCAGTATCTAAAATTTGTCACCAGTCACCCTATTTACAAGTTGATGTCAGCAAACTTGACTTGAAAGCAGTTTTAATCATATAAATATTAAGGCAAAGCGGCAGTACCTCTACACACATAAGACCGTAGGTATATGGTGATGATGTGGACAGGTGAGCTCCGAAATTCTTCGGGACACTTGGCGTCATACTTCATGTGAAGGTATAGAATCCCTGATAATCCCGGATGGTACCTACTCTATGCTCTCGTACCTATAGGTAAGTCGTCTTTAAAAACAAGTTTATAAGTAGATACACGGCGGCGGTAGGGCCATTATTTGCCGACGCTACTTATATCATCATCGAATGTTAAACAAATTCGTTCGGTATGTAATTTTAATTACCGACAAGTTCTTTTGAATATAAAGTATGATGCCAATAATACACAACGTCCGGACAAACGTGCTTTGTTGCTAGATTTTGTTTTATAGCCCATTGTGATAAAGTGGTTTTATTACTTGCATCAGGTTTTTAAAATGCTAGTCACTCGATATGCAGATATCAACCACACAAACGGAGACAGTATGGAGACTTAAGTAGATATAACAACTGTACCCGTGTAGGTAACTTGTTATTTTTATACAGATGACAACGTTGATCGTTATTTTGCAGGGTTGAGTTTGAGTATTTTTATTTTATTATCAGTTACTAACCCAGAGTTTTGAAGTCATCGTGGCGCTGTGTCATCATTACAGCAATCGATATACCTAGTAGGTTAAGCAACAATCGGCCGCTTCGGTACAAGAATGGGTGACCGACGATTCATTTCTCACGGGTAGCTTCCATGCTTCGGAGGGCACGTTAAGCAGTCGGTCCCGGGTGCTGTATACTTGTATACAGTAGTCGTTAGGGTTTGTCGGTGCCTTAGTGCCAACGCTGCGTTACGCGTCGAAAGCGCGTACCGTACGTCCGTATCTTCAAATAGGCACACATACCCATAGATTTATATAAGGTGCAGCGCAGACGGCACACTTTTTGTGCGATCGAGTCTGCTGCGCCGGACCGCAGACCCGATCGCACAAAAAGATTTTAGTTATTAGTTTTAGTAAAAATCGGTGGTTAACAATTTTTCTTTTAAGCTATTGCATAGCTTCTATCGCGGGCCTTGAGCGTGGGGACCGAATCCAGAAATTCTGTAACGAAAAAAACCCCCCAATCCGACCGGAACGGCGGTGATACTTTGATTTCATAACTTTACATGAGGGCTTTAATAAACAATCAGCGCCATACTAGGAACTTGTGGAACTTCATATTAGATCAAACATTACTGCATTAATAAAATAAATAAATAATTATAATTGCATAAGTTGATAAAAAATGCTATGCAATAGCTTTACCGCGGCAGTCTCCGAGTGCCACACGTCTTTTTATTTTCAAATTTTGTAACTTGATGTCCATTTGCACCCGAAAGGAGCCGGATACTAGTGCTAATTACCTATTTAGTTTGTAAAACTTTTATACAAACGTTTGTCAAATTATTGTGCGCCGGACTTTTTCCGCGTCTTGTGCGTTACTGCATATAATTGCATAGGTTCTATTTTCACAGACTAAAAAGTGCGTCACGGATAGTCTGTCGTCTGCGCTGCGCCCTTACTAAGAGAGATTCAAATATACAAACTTTCATAACATTTTCCGTACCGTACGCGGCGTTTGGCGGATTCCGAACGTCCGTATCGAACGTGCGTATGGTACGGACGTTTCAGTTTCGTATGAAACGCGCATCGAACGAGTGACGCAACGTTGGCACTTAAAAATTAGGCACAGCTTGGTGGTTTATCGGACCCGTCGCTCTGCAGTGGGCTCATGACAAAGAGTTATGATGAACCCTGCGCTTAACCACAAGCTCACCTGATGGTAAGTACAGATTAGTTGCCGAAAAACATCACGCACCGGAGAGATTTTGGCGGCAGACTTTAAATGCAGGGTGACGAACCCCGAATATAAATTATCCTGGATAGAATTTAAAAATGATTTGTAAGTCATATTACACTATTGTTTATAATGGCGGTTTAGCTTTTACTTTTTACCTACATTTACTGCGACTGCACTCACCCCTAAGGATTCCATAAGAGTTGAAACTAGTCGGACACCTCCGACAATAAACGAGAGCAAAAGCCGTGTATAAACAATTGTTTATCCTGGATAGGTTTATCACTACATATGCAATTCGATAAACTTCGATGACATCAAAGTACCTACCAATTAAAAAGGTAAAATCAATAAAATTGACAATCAAGGGCGATTTTTAACCGGTTTAATAATATTCTTCATTTACCTACATTAGAACTCAACCGCCTTTATAACGTTTAAATTGACATAGGCTCAACGTTTCGATTAAGGAAAAGTTCGTTCTCTTATACAAGTATTTACAAAATAATTGTAATTACTCAAGGGTATTAGGGCATATAAATTTGGGTCAGTTAGGGAAAAGTATATTAATATCAAAAACGGGTTAATGGGTTACGTAAAAGGGGTTGGAAACAAAACAAACTGTCCCGTGGACACGGGAAAACAAATGCTAAGAGACTAGGCTCGATTAGTGCTATAAATAAACTTTTTTTTGTTAATTTTACCTTACAGTAAGTGAAGACGAGGTCAAAGCACACGGACTTAAAAAGAAACTGACTCTTCATATAACGTATTGCTGGAACACAACACCATCGGAGCAATGGAGTGGAGGCATAAAACATCGCAGGGTCAGAAAATAAATAAAAAACCATGTACAATTTTCGTAATTTAATAAAATTTCTTTAATATAAGAATATGTCCGATCCATCTATATAATACAAAACATTTCAAAAAGGAAAGTACCTACGTTTTTATAAAATACAACCTTGTATCTTAATTCAGGACTTTGGCTTGTCCCGATACACCATTTAGTTTGATTCTGATAATGACAAATGTTATCTTGAAAATTTGGGAGAAATGAAACAAAATATGCTAGGCACTTTCATCTCATATATCTTATACCAGAGGGTTAGGAGCAATATTCAGGAACCGTTATAAATAGCTTTGAATAAAATATTTTACACACTTTTGTGACAAAGACACTTTACAATACGATTAACGTTAAGTTACATGGAGTACATTTCATTTATGATAAAATAAAAAATAGGATCATTGCAAATCTCAGCTGATGATAGTCGATAGTTTAATACCGCTCGGATAACACTACACTAATCTTCATACATACAAAAACAGACTGATCACAGCTGAGATCGCATATTGCACCGTTCCACTCACGGAAACTGATATTGTATTCAATAACACATATTTACAATTAAATAAAACATGTAAACAATGGTATTTACATGAAAATGGCTTTTTCCGACTTGAGACTTCACCGTTGACAGGGGAAAAGGTGATTCGTGAAATATAAATCAATACATGCGTTCGCGTCCGAAAATAAAGATAACAAAGGTTAGAAAATACAGTGCTTGGGATTAATAAATATTAAATGTACCTACTATATACAGCGTGTCTGAACATAGAGCACTCAATGTCTTATTAATGATCTTGATAATACAAAATCGTGCTTTTTTGCGAAATGATTACATTGAAAGTGACGTGACGACTGGATGGTAAATATAAAAGTACATTAAGTACGAAGCCTAAATAGACTTTCCCAATAAAAAAATCTAAATAAAGGTATAAACAAAGATCTGATACGATGCATCTTAATATATTTAACGGAAAATGATTGGTTGCGGGACTATACCGCCGGACGATTGTAGCTGCGTGAGATTCTCTGCTGATGCAACTGCGAAGGTATTCTCTATTTTCGACCACCATACAAGTTAATACTACTCATGACATAAACAGAGTATAAGCTGTCGTTTCGGTCGTCAGAAAATCACCTACCTAAACAAAAATGAATGTCTAAAAATGTATGTTTACGAGTACAAATCAATAACATAGAATTACTTAGATGGAACAGACATTGTATATGATGAACGTTCTAGGCAGCGTTGAGACGATAGGAAAATTACAAAATCTGGAAGAGCTTCTTCAATTCTACCATGAGTTGCCAGTCTGTCTTGAGCAGGTCATCTCTGAAGTAGTCTTTGCATGCGTCGATACTCGCTCTCGAAATCTGAGGACAAATTATACAATGTTTAAGTACATCTTAAAATATATTACGTAGCTGCGCTGCACGAGCCAAAGTATGGAGGTTCCATTTCAAATTTTACTTAAACAGAGTACACCTAGGCCTAAATAAAGTAATGCTTGTACTCTTGTTTTTTTTTTAACTAAACCAAAACCGGGCTAGGTGTTGTCAAACACTCAATATGTTTGTATTTGTCAAGCTGCGCTGTCAAGCTTTTTAATTGTGCCACAGAAGCTGTCGTCTTCTAATAGAAAAAAAGTCAAAAGACATATCCAAAACTCTACATTCTAGAATTAACTTCAATCTTAAAAATAACTGTTGAACTACCGAAAAACCTTAATAATCGTTGGACACCTTCTAACCCTAACTAAACTTCAAATGGAAAAGTCACCAACACGAAACAGTAAAATTTTATACCTACAAGCATAAATTAATTCACGGTTGGCGCAAGTCAATTAAGCCCTGTGTGTGTATACCCGCGGAAACTGGTTCTCAAGAATGGAGACATCGCAGTGGGTAATCAATGTACAGGGCCCATTCAGCTCGACCCAGTTTCGGGGGCGCATCGATTCAGCTTTACTGTGAATGGGAACTGACGTCATAGGAAAAATAGATCAGGGTGCAACCAGGAAGTAGGTCACCGGGAAGGTCGCCGCTCCCTCCGCTGCAGCCATGGGCCCCGGCCGAACCCTCAATTGAACCATGTATTTTTAGCTCCAAAGATTAAGTTTGAAGGTTTATTACGAGTATTGTGCACGAAATTATGTTTATTCATTTTTT
This sequence comes from Stenoptilia bipunctidactyla, assembly GCA_944452665.1. Classification (NCBI taxonomy): domain Eukaryota; kingdom Metazoa; phylum Arthropoda; class Insecta; order Lepidoptera; family Pterophoridae; genus Stenoptilia; species Stenoptilia bipunctidactyla. The sequence continues at coordinate 25,138,647 of OX101724.1, forward strand.
TCCGACGTTGACTTTGTTGTTTTATAGATTTTTCCGTTTGTTCTATTTTTGGCGTAATGTTTTTATACGTCTTTGGAATTGTCCTCTTATTTATATCTTATTAAGTTTTTCTTTGACGTTTGTTATTTAAAGGAGTAGAGGTTATAAAAAAAAGGTATTATAGAGTATTTTGGTGTGATTGAGAAGTATTTAGTTATTAAAAATATATTATTCTTACAAATAATATACAAAAATAACAACATAATATGCCTCTCAGAAAAGTAGTATTTTTAATTTTACTCCATGTACAAATACTAATATAATATAAATCCTGTTTTAGGTTTAAAGACAAGGCGCATGCCTCTTTTGCCATGTACAAACTTTTTTATAGCACAAAATTATTGCCTAAGTTTACATATAAAGAGAAGAACACGTTTTGTTTCTCATTTCTCCTATTAATTTACTGATAGATGATATAATATGATGTAAGATTTAATTAATTAAAGGGCCCAGGTAGGTGTTTTTAACTGCCACTTAGGTAATATATGCCTATAGTTTAAAAATGCATATGAGGTAAGAGAAACCAGTCATCGCATATTTCGAAACTAGTGTTGCCTAGTAATATTTTTAAGTTTTGCATTTGATAATGCTCAATTATTCTCAAATAACTTTTTTTAGCAGAAAAGCCTTTGTCACGTACATATTGCATTCAGTTCGAAATTTTCTTCCATGCTGGACTGGGAGCAAAGGAAAAACATAGAATGTACCAGCTGCTTTTCTTCCAATTTACAGCAGAGATGTTATATTAGGATCGAATTTTCATATGCCTGTTAACTGATATAACGCTTTATCAATAACATGATGTCATAACTGTTACTGGGTAACAGTCAAGTAACAAGTTTTTTACAATTTTTATTTAATCGATATCGATTGTTGCTGTCTTTCTGTTTATCCACGAACCTTCCAAATAAAACACGAAGTGTATACATTATCGCCAAGCGCTGCGCGTCGCAAGGATCTCGTAATGATTGGTAATTATGGCAAACTCGAATTTTGCAAAAACGCGAGACGCGCGGGCGGGGCCGATCGTCATAAGAACACGATGACTGCATGCAACGTCGCTCACTGTTACTGGACTGCTATTGAGTAACATGATAAAGAAATGTTCGAATTACCGAATATAACATTTCTGCCGTGTAACTGCTACGTATAACTGATATGAATATATTTGTCACACCTCTAATATGCAGTCTGGTATAGCACATTCTTTTTCCCGCGGGAATCAAAATTGCGATTAAAACGCGCGAAACAGAAAGTTACAATTAACGAAAATAATATCTTAATAGTGGGTGTAATATATGTATGTATATGAATCTAAAGCTGTATGAATGGAGCTTGCTGCCTTGCGAAATAAGAATGAAGACTCTAGAATGATGGTTGACCTGGTCAGTACAGCTGTAGGTGTGTGTGTGTGATGTCAAGATATCTCCAGATGCATTGCTAGTACTACTTTTGTGCATAATCTCGCATCCGTTTTATAGATTCGTTATAATATGTATGTGTGTTTTAAGACGTTTGAAAAACGAAGTTAATTAGAATAACTGTGTATATGCTCTTGAACAATTGTTAAAATTAAGAAGCATGAGTTACCTATTTTTATGACAAGATAAATATATTTAAATGTTAGAGACTTTCAGCTTTTAGATTCTAAGTGCGCTATAATTAATAACAGGGAGACTAACAAAATCTATAAGTACAAGTACTCTATATCCTCAGTCACTGTAAAACCTAGTTAGTAAGTTACATTAATTGAAGTTCTCTTATTATTTAAGTCAATATATATTTTTATAACACTAGCATAGGAAATTTCTTGATTAAATATTGCCATTACCAAGAGTTAGATATTTTTATAAGAAAAGAGATTTTTTTCACACTGAAACTATATTAGCACTGATAGATAAATTATAATTATAAAAAAAAAATTAAAACCTATGTAAATATTTTTCTGTATTTTTCCGAACACCTGCACACAAACTTTAATACGTCAAGCAAAGCCTGGGCGGGGCTGTTCTGGCAGGATATCTAGGTGATGACACTGGTGTAGGTGACCTAGATGCGTCTGACGTCATACAGTACCCCCCTCCAACTTCATGATATCCTCATGCAAGCGCACAACCAGGCGCGTTGTGGTTATCTTTACAAGTCCTCTTAGATAACGATATTTAAAATGTAGGGGTTGATTGTTTGTATGAAAGCGCTAATTTTAGAATCTGTAAGTAGGATTTGAAAAATACCTTTTTCAATTTTATTGCCTGACTTTGGAGAAGGTTTATATTTTGTCAAGATATTTGTACTGGATCAAAAGTTATGCGGATGCTATTCGTAGAACGATTGCGTCGTAGAACGAGGACGAACATTTCCATTTTCACTTTAAACTTTTCCAAAAGATTGTAAGAATAAACGTCAACGATCACCATAGCTTTCGATTACATACATGGCTGGTGTACAACTTTGAGTAATTTATTTATTGTACTGTTAAGGGCGAACTATATCTGCATCCTGCGATTTTCGTATTTTCCTACGATTATTGTTTTCCTCGTACGGTTTCAAGTGAAGGCAAATGCAGAAGGAAACATATTTAGACAATATTACCTATATTAAATTTTCACACTTTCCAAACAATAATCAACGAATACAGAGCATTAAAAAAACCGACTTCACGTCAAAACTTTGGCTGAGTTATAATGTCATCCACGTAACATTCTCCGAACTCACACATATTTTTTCAAAAACTTAACATTTTCAATGAAGTGCTCAACCGATTTCGATAAAATTTATATAGGACCAACTATGAAGTATCCTCTATCATATGAAAGAATTTTCAAAATCGATCCATAATTGCCTGAAATATCGTGTAACAAAGACACAAAAAAAAACATACAGACGAATTGAGAACCTCCTCCTTTTTTGGAAGTCGGTTGAAAATATCTATTTAAAATGTAGTTTTGTCGTAACACAGGTCGAGATGTGGAGAACGGACGGACGACGAAATAAAGTGCCTTTGTGTAAAAGCAACACCTTTGGAGTACCTATTGTTTTTTTCCGTAGGTTTGGCAATATCATGAAATGTCCGACAGCAGTAGTAGGTACTGGCCATATAGTCATTATTTTTATCCATCTGTGATTATTGCACAAGGTTAGGTAGGTAATATTAAGTTGGTATGGAGCTTAAAGTCAGAATCTGTCTGATGATAAAAAAAAATATAGGACATAGTCATAAAATAAGTAATTCAAGATGCAAAATACGTAAAGAATCATGACCAACGATGTATGGAAATCCGTCTCAAGTTGAATGACAATAAATCTTTATTTATTATAGACTACGTTTTATAAACTATTAAATAAAAGTGTTAATTTTCACACAAGTACCCGAGATTTGAAGTAATCCAATAAATTCTGAGATACACCGGCATTGGTTGATCAGAATCAAGCATCGACATGATTGATTAGGTACAGTAGACTCGAGAGTTCAGAAACACAACACAAAACATACTGGCGTAAAAAAACAATTAAATTGAAAACGTTCTGTCGTAAGTTACATGAAACACGCTTAGTTTTTTAAAACAATCACACTAACGAATTTCCGTAAGGTATATTACTATTTAAGTGGAGAGATTAATCGCGGTGACTATTCTCAATCGACAAATAAACAGTAATGGCGACTACCGCAGGCGCCGGCTTATGGATGATGACAGTGGAAGATGACATCTATCTTGACAGTTGCACCTGCGTGAAACGAAACACAAAACTAAATAATTTCACAACGGTACTATAAAATAAATACATATACAGCACCTACGTTATGATATTACTAATTATTTAGCTATTTATGAGTCTAATATCATTTGCGTCTTGTTTTTGTGTAAAGGTTCATCAAGCTCATACTTACGTAACTCGTTCAAAAAAAAACAATGAAAAGAACGAAACGTCAATCATGACTTTATTATACGGGAATGTATATATAGCAATCGTTAATTTACTGTTTATCTCAAAATCATAATTCCGGATACGAATACCAAATTCCAGACGTGAAAAGCTTGCAAAAAATAAACCAATAATTTCTATAATTATTTAGTTTTCATACGTGCAACATTTTGAGACTGCTTTTGGTCATGTCCTTTGAGAAATATTAGTAGAAAAAAATACAAAATAGCATCATTACATCTGTTGCAAAACAGAGGGAGAAAAACGCTGAGGTATGGTGAAAAAAGGCTTTTTTGCTCTTTTTTGATAGATAGGGAAAAATGAAATTTTGCTTGAAAGACACATCGAATGATTTGCTTTCATGAAGGACTACATACGATACGATTTAATAATAGGCTCGTATTAGGAACTTACGCAGACTTTCAAGGGACAATCAAGAGCTTGAGTCATGAGAAATAACAGTTAAGTAAGTTAATATGGGTTAAAATCCAAAAACGTCGTCAGATCCTTAGGAAACATCAATTCTTGAGGGCATATTTATAACTACTGTTTCTGCGATACAAGTTCAACGAAATGTTGCACTAACAAGGTAAATCATCATCATCATCACAACTCTTTGTAATGAGCCCACTGCAGGGCTATGAGTAAAACTGCTGGCCCAGTGCTGGGTGGTGGATGTCAGAATTTTCAGGGCACCAAAGTGGCTTCTGACAAACCCTAACGACTACTGTATACAAGTATACAGCACCCGGGACCGACTGCTTAACGTGCCCTCCGAAGCACGGAAGTCGTCGTGAGAAATGAATGGTCGGCGGTAGGTAACCCATCTAAGCACCGACCGCACCAAACGTTGCTTAATCTGTGATATCGTATGATACACACATTAACCACGGCGCCACAAGGTAAATGTCAAACTAGGTAAATGTCATCAACAAAACCTAGCAGTACCACAGAGTCTACCTAAAAGCCCTGATTTTTTTTAATCAAACTAAAAACTGTCGTTATAATACAATATCTAATTGAGTTTGCCATACACGACTATGTTTCATTCATCTCTTCATTATTGCCTTCATTACATTATCATGGTATGGTGAGCAAGCGTGGGCGTGATCGGCTGGTAAACATTTTCTGATCGCGCATGGTTATAGTGACGTCATTGTGTGCCCAAAATAAAACGACCTTTTAACGGTTGACGGAAAACTAAAGAGTAGGTGCTTTGGAGTTTCGGGCATCCGGTTTGCCGGTTTTAATTGGAATCACACTAGAGATTATATCATGATCAGAGGTGTTAGTATTCGTGAAATGGAAATCAAACTATGTTTAAGTCTTCTCTATCAATTGAAAGAGGCGCATGGTTATAGAATTGTCGTAAAACTTTTAATAAATTGATGTGTTTTATAACATTGCTGCTGAACGATTGCTGGAAACTAACAAAAATGCATAAATAGATAACTTCACGCCTGTCTCCCAACGGGGTAGGCATAGACTATAGAACGCCAATTGCTACGATCCAGACATACCTTTATTTAATTTCTTTACAAGACCGTAAGTAGTCGGGAAAGCCATAAATATATGACCCCCAACAGTAGGACAATATAACATTGTCTTAAGTTTTCACGATTCATAATTTAAATAAAACTACTTTTTAACCGGATTAATCGCGTATAATTTATATTTTACATTTTATCTCGACGTTTCGGTGTCTTTGCAGACGCCGTGGTCACGAGCGATTAATCCGGTTCAAAAGTAGTTTTATTTAAGTAGGACAATATTTCTGATATGAAATTTAGCTGCAGTGATTTCTCCGTCACTTCATATAATTTGAGCCAATATCTTAAAAAATTGCAGCGTCGAACCGTTTGGATACTGTTAAACCGATGTATGAATTCAATGGATAGTCAACGCTCTACAAACCCAAAACTAGTAGATTTTAGGCGCTACTTTTAGAACGCCTCATACCATTCTAACCCTCTACATGGCCAATCCTGACGTGGCGATGCGATAGAAGTGCTTCCATAACGTTTTGTCTTTGATAATCCTGTCAGCAAGCCACCACAATACGGCCTCGATAGGTACCTAATACATTGTCTCGGTGCATGATCAATTACTTTCCTGACCGATGGAACTATCCAGAACAGCGCTACTCGAAAAACCAATAACCTAAGCCAAGGCTAGCACCCGAGCCGATGATTGTAGGTGGGAATAAATAGTTCTGTTGTTGCATAGTTATTTAAAACTTCTGCTAAAAGTGACATATTTAAATATACATAAGTGTTAAAAACTTATGCAACAACAAATTTACGCGCATGATAATGACACCTTTATAAATGAAAAACCATTTTCTCATAATTTGTATAATAGAACTAAAGGCGCAAGGTAAAGGGTTGTTAGAAAGCAAAGGGTAATGCAATCTCACTGTGTAACAACTCCTAACGATGTTCAACCCTGAAAGCTATTGATTCCTAACGAGCTTAACCTCTTAAACTTAAATTTTATATTAACGAGGATAGAGTTTATTTTGGTTTTATTAATGTGCAAATAGTGTTCACTTTATTATCACCCGAATAAAAAAAACGTGGGAGTGTGCATCAAATAAAATATAACCTGCAACGAAACATTGAGACATATTGGGATTAACATTCAATATTTATTTATTTACTCCTCAGTGTACATTAGAGAAAATAAAGAACATAAAAAAAAGAAAAGATGACAATAGTTGGCGTTATCGCTAGTGAGTGAGCGATCTATACCAGGCAACCAACGTTTAAAATACACGATTTCATCTTAGATAATATTTTGGTTATCATGCCCTTTAATCTAAATATCGACTATGCAAGTTGAATATAGAAATTGACTATAAAAGAAATCTATCCTTCTATCCACGAAACAAAATCCAATTTAAGATTACCAGAGCAGCATAAAACGAGACTGACAGGGCACTAAACCTACATCCGCATCGCAGATAAATACATTAACAGCAACGACTCCCCCCTCAGACTTCACCCCTTCATCCCCATCCCCTGCATAACTCCTTGACCCGGTGACCCAAGGCTGGGAGATCAATGAAAATGCGAGGGGGCGATCCGCGGTTGCATTCATACTGTATACTGAATGAAACCATACCATATAAATAAACGATCAATGAAGGAAGCTTTGCGAATGATGTTTTAAAGTGTGGTAATAAATATGTGAATAGATTATTGGCTTGAGCGGCTTAATCCAGTGAAGTGTAAGTGATTTGAAAAATGTCGCTAACTATGTATTTGTAGGCCCAAAGTATGAAGCTGTTTTATTCGACTTGGAGTTGAATTGATTTTTCGCAGGTTAGTGGTGATTTCATGTGCCGTCAACCTTTAGTGACTTTGAGGCGGATGCATTCTTTACGAAAGTCCAAGTAATATTTACTTTCTTAACAATAAAACTTTTGATCGATCCATAACAATACGGACCCGGCAGATACAACAAATGGTTCCGTGTTATCCAGTCAACGTGATATCTCACGTGGTGCTACCAATGCGTCGACTTAGTCAAGGCGTTTGGGTTAGGCATAGAAGCAGTTTTAGTTCAAGCTTGGCGCCTACGAGCTGAAGTCTAACCACGTCTATTGTATTTCGAAAGGCCTAAAAGCCATTAACGATAAGCATTCTTCCATTTTGAAAATACACTATGGCCTTAAATCAATTAATGCTGTCTTTTGTACTAATTAATGAAAGTGATTCAAATAGGTATCTTTGTATAGTATTGTATCTTATACAGCACCGGGTAACTTTGCGTAAGATTCGCATTAGGAAGCCTTACCTAAAAACGTTAATCATGAATCAAGCCTTATTTTGTATCAATCCTCCGTCAAATATCTATAAGTACAGTTCAAGCGGAGCCTTAAATTTTGTCTTTTAGAACAAATAATCTAAAAGCTATTTTAATACATTTGTTAATTATATAAAAAGGTTAGAAATTTACATCAACCAAGTTTTAAACCAAACATTCTTCGTCTAACTAAGAGAATTTAAATGAATTTTTAGATTTTGAAACGTTCAGATCGAATTCTATCAAAATTGGAAAATTGGTCTGTTCTTTTCAGACCCGACCCCAACACAACTAACTTGGATGTTACCATCGAAGCTAACGAGTAAAATCGGCAATACCTCACTTAGTCCGACACCTCACAAGTTCCTCGCAGTACCCGACGAAGCTACATGACCAGCGAACAAGTGAAAAGGCTACAAAACAAACAACGTTGCGCGCGATCGCGCGTGTGTTCATCTATTTCCGAATGCAAACACGTGTACAAGCGCCGAAGGATGCGAAATTTGTGGAAATCTTCGCCAGCTGGTTTAATAATATGGCCACTACGCAAATTTTTTGCCGCCAAATATTACTGCTCTGGCGGTGATATGTTCCGGCAATATTTTATGAAGAGCCAGTTCTTTCCTATACTCTGGCAAATAATTCAATGCAGTAAATTGAATTGAAAAATTGACAGTTCGAAACGTCAAATAGAAAAATAATGATACCAGTTAAAAACTTCGTAGTGAAGCACTGAATGAGAATGATTGAAAAAGAACGACTTTTTACCCGACTACGGCGAAGCAAAAAGGAGGGTTATGATTTTGACGTGTATGTAGGTATGGATGTTCATCTGTTCCCTCGTAACTTCTAAACTAGGTACTAATCATAATTGGACAAATGAGGTGTCGTTGGAAGACTCTTCATTGTGCGCTGGTTATACTAAATTATATAGGCTACATGTTAAATTGACTACAGCGCCCTCTAGGGGACTAAGAAGAACTAAAAAAAAAATATTTTCGGTTTTGTGTGGGTTCCAATTGAAAGAACTATTAGAGTATTAGGCAGTACAGCTCAAATATGTAAAAATTATTACTCCAAAATAAGTGAAATAATAACTATAGTAAAGAATTTAAAAAAATCTTGACGGTTTCGTGCGGGATATCAAATAAAAGAACTTCGTTAGCACATTTCAAATATACACTATTACTCCAAAACGTGTGAAAAAAATTTCGCGCTCTAAAAAGTAGGAAACAAGTAATAGTCTCCGCTGAAATATTTATGTATTACGTCATATTGATAGAGATAAAAAATCTGTTGTTAAAATAAATAATAATACTTTTTTTTTCAAATTGGCGATATACTTAAAAAGGACCTAAGAGTAGTTAAAAGTAGTTAAAAGAATGTATGAAAAGATTAATGAATGTGTAGGAAGTAAAAGTATCTGGATCGTAGGCCTACACGAAGGAGAGACAGGCTTGATGTTATGTATTAACAATTTTTAATTGGACACTTATATCCACCTACCCCTAAAGTAAGCTCATATGCTTGTGTTATAGGTACTAGACAACAGATATACATACTGATACTATTTTTTTTCATTAATACAACATACATATCATATACTAGCTGTTGCGCGCGGTTTTACCCGCGCAATTTCGATTCCCGCGGGATTTTCGGGATAAAAAGTAGCCTATACGGATTCGGAAGAATCCCTCTAAGTAATGGTAAAAGAAATTTTGAAATCGGTCCAGTAGTTTTTGAGCCTATTCAATACAAACATACAAAAATACAAAGGTTTCTTCTTTATAATATTAGTATAGAATAGACAATGCACCCAGACCAATGACATTCTCATGGACATAAATATTTACATTGGGGATCGAACCCGCGTATACTGGAGATTTGAGAAAGATGTTACCCCATCGCCAAAGCGGTCATATCGAAACCATAAACAAAGAAAGGGGTAATTACAAATATTACTTGTGATCTAATGTCATATATCATTTATTCAGATTCCCGTCAGAAGAAGTCATTATGTACGAGGTAATCATGTAAGGAGCATAAAAATAAAACTACAAAGGATATATCTTGAATAGGGTTACCAGATTTAAATATGCATAAATACATGATTATACTACATTATTTTTAACTAGAGTTTTGACGCCAACGCTTATGTATGGTAGTTAACTTTGCCAACTTTTATGCCATTGCGACTGACCGGCTCACGATTGTCCCTACACGTATAATATTTTAATAGGAGTACTATATCCTCGGATTTGTTTACAATTTGATTACAATTTGCATAAAAAAAAATTATAAACAAACACGTAACATGGATTGTAGGAAGTGCAAAAAACCAGTAAGTGAGAAAGAAGTTATAAAATGCGTGACTTGCAGTACACCTTCACTGCGAGAGCTCAAAACCCGTCTCGAATTCGAGTGCGTTACGAGATATAATGCGCCCCGTAAAGAGCTTCTACATTGTGCGTTACGGGTATAAAAGTGCCCCGCACACCCTTATTGCTTAAACAACCTAAAACTGACTGAAATTTTACGTTCATTCTAATTTTATTTTATGGTCCGATAGATTATGAAATGAGCAATGTTATAGTCTGTTCGCCGCTATATTTGGCAAAATTTGACGAAAATAGAAAGAAAACAAGATGTACGGGGTCTGGAAAACCCCATACCGCACTTGAAATAATAAAATACGGGATTGTACTGCCCCGTAACGCACAACACTGAATTCTATCGATAAAAATATAGTGATGGGAAATAAAAAACACGATTAAAATCTTGAATAAAAATATTTATTTATGTTTAGGAACTTTATATAGGAACTTAGGTTACACACTTTAAGGTACATATTATTTGAATCAAAAATATTAAACAGTGAGAATTACACAGTTTAAACACTAGTTTATGACACAAAATTGAAACATTTAGGTAAGTATTATTTATATTTATATATCAGTAAGTTTTATTATTATTGCTGACGTTAATCTACAATATCAATATCATCAGGTAGGCAATATTTTAAATGTGGCGCATTCAATGTTTTAAATTGTAGCACTCTAAACAGTATGCCTTATTGCACTTTTTGCAAAATGATTTAATTTTTTTTACTTTATTATCTGCGAGTCGGCTGCTCATACTCTCTCTTAATTTTTCATAACAACTGGTACATTTTCTTTTTTTTTCAGTCATTTCAAATTTATGTTGTAATTCTATCGTTGTTGGCACCGGATCAATGTTAGCTGTATTTTGAGTGCAAAAGGCTTCAATAATAGACTCTACAAAATTTTTCTTAGACATGTTTGTACGTTTTACAGTGTTATGAACGATCCAAGCATTGGTTATTGCTGTCCCAAATAACAACTCCATGATGACTTTCCGGAACCATTTAAGACCTCTTTTGAGAGTTGTATAATAAGCAGACATCTGGTCGCTAAAGTCAATCCCCTTTTTACTTTTATTGTAGGTAAGTACGCACTCTGGTTTTTTTATCTCGTGTGTGATTCCATTTCTTACTTTTTGGATAGTCTTCAACTCTATAGTATGATTTTTACATGTACTGATCATCAGCACTGGACGTTTATCCATCCATTTAATTACTCGGACTCCTTTTCGATTCATTTTGCCAATTATTTGTCCCTTTTTAAGTTTCCTACTTACAATTACTTGGGGTAACCTCTTTCTGTTAGACCGCAATGTGCCACAAATAAACGTATTTTTCTTTATTAATTCTTCTGCAAGTTCAATAGAATTATAAAAATTATCTGTTATCAAAATCCGTCCCTTATTTTCAAGTCCACTAATGAGTCTTTCAACTGTTTTTTTCCATGATTAACTTCACGTCCAGTATCACCTTTTCCTGTGTAAATATTAACATTATACGTATAACCCTCTGGCGTACATAGCTTGTATAATTTTACACCGTACTTGTGTCTTTTATTTTTGATGTATTGCCTAAATTTAAGTCGACCACGCCATGGAATCATAGATTCATCGATCACTATAACTTTGCCAGGCTTGAGGACATTTTGAAACTGCCCAATGATCATTTCGTATATTTCTCGAATTTTGTATATCTTGTCTGTTCCATTATTATTTTCCCTACTGAAATGCCAACACCTTAGGAGTAAAAGAAATCTACCTCTTTGTATAGTCAAAGCAACGAGCTCGTTCCTATACATTTTTTTCTTGGACCAATAGTCGTTGATGTGAGGAAGTTTGACCATTCCCATGATCAACAATATACCAAAAAATGTATACATTTCCTTTCTATTAGTGGGAGTCCAAGCTTTCATACGAGAATTTGTTTTTAAATTTGTGTCATTTATTATCTTTGTAGCATAATTATTTGTTTCTAAAACCATTTTGTCGACGATATCGTCAGTTAAAAATAGCTTATAAAAGTCCACTGGAGTTGTAGTGTTATCAGGTATGGATATATTATTACAGTTTTGCTCATTATGTTCAATATTTGGTACGCTATCGTCTATGTCAATCCATTCGTCGTTATCCTTATCTTCATGGGAAGGTCCACTATTTTCACTTTTCTGTTCAAAATCAATCCGGCCATCTTGAATCATATCATCAGCTGTTACAGAGTCTGCATCAGATATGTCATTTGAGGACGTCGTCTCATCATCAGAAGAACTGGAAGGACTGTAATCGTTGTCATCGTCAGAATAGTCAGTGTAATTTTCAGCAGTAGTTGAATGTCGAGCAATTCGTGTATCATCTTTAAATAATTCGGTGTTCGGTATCGATGTTACACTAACTTTTGTCTCTTCCAGCCTTCGAGTTTGCTTTCTTTCACTTGGCGTTTGTAAAAGTTCCTTCATTTGCTCATCATTAAAATAATGGTCAAGAATTAGCATATTACTCACAGAAATATCGCTTAGTGATCCACAATTGCTTGCACTCCTGTTTAATGGCTTGTAAAAAGTATCATCTGACATCGGTGAACTGTTGAACATCCTGCATGAAAACAGTTTTCTTTTCGGTGTTAGTTCTTGCATCTGTTGCAAATTCATAGAAATATCACTCGAGGATCCAGAATTACTTTTAATCAAACTCGTTGGCTTCAAAAATGTTTCATCTGTTCTCATAGGCATTTCAGGTCTTTGAGATAAATCAAGTACATTTGTGTCCGCTTGTTTTAGAACAACATTATCCAAAATTGTGATCTTTGGTTTCTTTTTATTTGAACAACTTGACATAATTTCTTCATTAACTTTTTCAACGGGCACATCAACAATACGTAGTTCGTGATAGGTATGACTAGTACTGGGACTAGTTACAATATCGAACTCATCCGTTGCTGGTCTCGGATGCCGTTGAAAAACCTTGCGGAAAATTGTTGAGGATGCCGACTGTCGTTGGGATGTACTAGGAGATGAAAGAGTTTCGTCATCCTTTTTAATTTTTGACAATTCCAACATACGACGCGATCGCTTCATTATCGATAATTAAACACTACGTCTTACGCTAATAACTGCACTAATAATAATGAGCTCATGGCCCGTACGGGTACACAATAATTTATACGGGTCTTTTGAACCCCGTATCGCACTAGAAGGTATTTTTTACTCTCTGGTCGTTACGGGGTTTATATGACCCCGTATATTTTTAAAATGTCAACTATTTCTTTAATCGATGAAAATGAAAAATATATATTTGTCACTCTCATACAATACCTAGTTTTAAAGATACAGCGCCCGCACCAGAGCGTACACCGTATTTTTGTCGTGCGCAACGAACGACGGCACTGTACGAGGTTGAAAAAACCCCGTAACGCAGTGAACGTGTTAAGCCAACATTACCAATGCGTAGATTTATCCGAAGCTGAATTTAAAAAAATCTTACCCATGAATAAAATGAAATGGAAATGTTCTACGTGCAAACCAAAAAAGCTTGGCATTTCAGCCGAAACAATCTCGCCGCGAGTCCAGGGTCCTCCTTCATCAATGCTGAACGTAGATACACAAGCATTCACTGAATATTTTGACGCTAAGTTTGATAGTCTACGTCAACAGTGGCGGGATGATTTGCATGTCGCGATCCTAGAGGCAACTACAAGCCTCAAACAAGACATTGAAAAGCTCGAGAAACGCCTGGAAAGCTCGGAAGAACGGATTAAAGAACTGGAACAGAGCCTGGCCGCCTACGAGTTACGTCATACAGATGGAGAATGTTCTCAAGAAAACCACATACTACGCACCGATTTAAATAAGTTACAATCTAAGTCCGACGACCTTGACCAGACATCCCAAAACTGCAATGTCGAAATACAAAATATACCAGAAAAGAAATCCGAAAACCTGATCCAGCTTTGTATAGAGATTGGCAAACTAATCGGCGTGAACATCAAGGAGTACGATATTAGATCCGTACACCGTGTGACCCGCGGGGCCCCGAACGATCGCCCTAAAAACATAGTGCTACAATTGTGCACCCGACGCCTACGGGATGAAGTTATAGCATCGGCGCGCGCCCGGCGCTCCCTCACCACGGACCAGCTGTTCAACGGGGTCCCAACCTCTGCGGCCGCCATCACTCAAAAACAAAACACACGATTCTATATAAATGAACACTTAACACTGAAGAATAAGCTTTTATTTAGTAATGCAAGACAACAAGCTAAAATAAAAAAATATAAATTTGTATGGATTAAAAATGGTAGTATTTTACTGCGGAAGAGCGATGATTCGCGTGTTATCCACATCCGTTGTGACGACGACTTATGTAAAATATGACTAAGTAACTTACTTACATTTAATTGCATGTTCTTAAATTTTTTCACCATACATCTAGTTTATAAATTTTCTCATATAATTTTAGTACTAGGAAGCACGAAAACCAATATCTTTATTAAATTTAATTTAGCTTATATTTTATACTACTTTAATTTTCACAATGATTTGCAATAAATTATTAGTTTATTACCAAAACTGTGGTGGTTTAAAATCAAAACTTTCAGACTTAAAGCTAACCTTACTAGCATGTAACTATGATATTATAGTTCTCGTTGAAACCTGGCTCTCCTGTGCAATCCTAGACTCTGAATTACAAACAAACGATTATGTTATATATCGCCGCGACCGAAACTTGTTGGTAAGTAACAAAAGAGGAGGTGGGGGTGTGTTGGTATTCGTGAAGAAAACTATAAATACAGTAAGGAGGTTTGATTTGGAGGCCTCTGACTTAGAAGAAATATATTTAAATTTCCCTGCACATGATAGTCTACTGTTATGCGCATGTTATTTACCACCGGCATCCAAAACCTCAGTTTATGATAGTTTTTTCTATAAGCTTCACGACATCCATAGTAACATGAACTTTGATAACTACTTAATATTAGGTGATTTTAATCTTCCATATTTAAAATGGTCTTCTAATGATCCATCATCTCCACCATCTAACTGTGACACAGAACCTTCAAAATTATTAAATTACACCATGGCTTTTATGAATTTAAAACAAATAAATACTATCAAGAACCAAAATGATAGAATACTGGACTTAGTGTTATGTACTATGCTGAACTGCACGGTCAACATCTCTGACGATCCACTGTTGAATACTGTACCTCACCATCCCCCTATAGATATTTCATATTCGATAACAAGTACTAATTGTATGTCCCCAAAGCCTAAAATAAAAAGAAACTTTTTTAAAGCTGACTATGTCATAATTAACGAAGCTATTTCTAATATTGACTGGTTTTCTGAGCTAAATTTTTTATCTCCTGAAGACGCAGTAGATAATTTCTACACTCTTATTAATAACATTATTGAACGTCACATTCCTCTAAAAAAAAACAAATCGTCCAGGTTTCCAGTCTGGTTTTCAAAAGGTTTGATAAGTACATTACGCCGTAAATCTAAGCTTTGGTCACGATGGAAAGTTTACCAGTCTTTAAGAGATTATCAAGAGTTTGCCTTACTACGCAAACGCGTTAAGCTATTACTAAGCGATTGCTTTAAAAAGTACATTGAAAATGTCGAATCATCAATGAAAGAAAATATAAAATTCTTCTGGAAATATACGTCTGATCTTAAGGAAACAAACTCAGGATACCCTCAAACAATGACACTAGACAACCAATCTTCAGATAATCCTACTGCTATAACCGAGATGTTTTCTAATTACTTTCAATCAGTTTTTGAACCTGCGTCATCTGGGGCATATGACACTAGTAAATTAAATGGAAAAGATTCGGATGGTCTCGTGCATTTAAATAAAATCGTACTTACCCGTTCTGAGGTTTGTAAAGTATTGAAAAATTTTGATCCTAACAAGGGTGCTGGTCCCGATCATATTAGCCCAATATTCTTAAGGAATACTTACGAAACCATTTCAATCCCTTTACAAATTATATTTAACAAATGTTTGGCAGCTGGAGTATTTCCACATCAATGGAAACAGGCCTATATAACACCTATTTTCAAATCGGGTTCGAAAAGTAACATTGAAAACTACCGACCTATATCCATTCTTTCAGCAATTGCGAAAGCTTTCGAAAAATTGGTTCACGATCACGTCTACTCGAGTGTAAAAAATAATATTGTAGATCAACAACATGGTTTTGTAAGAGGAAGATCCACTTTATCTAATCTCCTTGTCTTCACAAACTATCTCTTTAACGGCTTAGATCGAAAACACCAAATTGAAACTGTCTATACAGATTTCAGAAAAGCGTTTGATAAAGTGGATCATCTGATACTCTTGGAAAAGTTGGCTTACAACGGCATCAAAGGCAATCTTTTGCGATGGTTTAGCTCGTACCTTAAGAATCGCGTCCAGTCTGTTGTTGTCAACGGATATGTTTCTTCCTCCGTAGTTGCCACTTCGGGCGTTCCCCAAGGCTCGATATTAGGGCCATTGCTATTCATTCTCTTCATAAATGACATTTCATCTTGCTTCACACACTGCAACTTTCTTCTATATGCTGATGACTTAAAATTATACTCAAGTGTTCGTGACAGAAATGACATTACGTTAATACAAAATGATCTAAATAGATTTGAAGAGTATTGCAGAACTAATAAACTTTTTTTAGCCCATGATAAATGTATTCACGTGACATTTACAAAAAAAATTAACGTGCTTCCTACTAGCTTCCAACTAGGTGGTCACATTCTGAATACTAAGAAAACAATCAGGGATCTTGGTATATATCTTGACACTAAACTCACACTTGACACGCATGTAGAAAATATTATGGTAAAATCATACCGCATGCTAGGTTTTATAACAAGAGTTACGAAATCCTTTAAGCACAAAGAAACATTTACATGCCTTTTTCAGAGTCTAGTTAGGTCGCATCTTGAGTACGTATCTCCGATCTGGAACCCACTATACGCCATCTACATAGACAAAATTGAATTGGTGCAAAAGAAGTTCCTAAGATCGCTTAATTATCGAATGCGCATCCCTCGCTGCTCATACAAGGAACTCTTAGCTAAACACAATACATTATCCCTGACTGACAGACGACGACTAATTGACGCTCTAACGCTAAAAAAAATTTGCACTGGAGATATAAAATGTTCCCAGTTGTTATCAAACATAGATTTTCGTATACCCTCTAAAGCAACAAGATCAAATAATTTATTTCACATCCCATTAACAAGAACTAATGCTGGTAAGCGTGCGCCACTTCACAGACTATGTGCCTTCCAAAATCACAATTTAAATAATATAGATATGTTTTCGTGCTCCCTTTCTAAGTATAAAGCTGAACTCACGAAATTATTTAGTTCAGGATATACCTCTGTACCTTAATAATATAACAAGCAGTACCTACTTCATTATATGCAATTCTTAAATGTTCTTTGTTTTTATTTTTTATACAAGATACTGCTGCGCCTAATTGTTACACTTTTTTTATATCTGTGTATGTCCTCAGTGAGACGTTCTAAGGAAATAATTGTAATTATGTTTAGTTTGAAATTTGCTTATATCTGTTGTATCTTTTATTTCTGTTTTGTCTCCAATAAAGTAAATAAATAGTGAATCTTGGGTGTGGCAGAAGATACATGAAAGCAGGATTAATGCTGTGGAGATGAGAGCTTCGAGGAGTACGTGTGGACTGAAATTGAGAGATAGGTTGCGTAACAGTGAAATAAGAAAGAGATGGTTGAAAGAAGATGTAGTGACTAAGATTGTAAAGTGAATGCTTCGGTGGTTTGGAAATTTGGAAAGGATGAGTGAAAGTAGATTTACGAAAGAGGTGTACAGAACAAGAATGGATGGTGTTGTCGGAAGGGGCCGGCCTAGGCGAACGTATGCCGATCACATTGGCGACGTTCATAAAAAGGGCCTAGTTAAAAGTACCCATAACCGGCGGTCATGTATGAAAAGACTAATGAACGTGGAGGAAGCGAAAGAGGTATGTCTGGATCGAAGCAATTGGTGTTCCTTGTCTCTACCTACCCCAAAGGGAGACAGGCGTGAGGTTATGTATGTATTTTTAACTTTCCATTACAAAATGCCTATGAGAAAACTTTAAATATATTTTAAAATGTGACTAAAAAGCTTCAATGAAGCGTAGGTAGTTCTATTGAAACACAGGTCCAGTCGAATTACCGTGTTAATATATTTACTGTGGTTAATTGTTCACCTACTCCATGATACGTGCGATCCCTAATTCGATTACCTGCTGAGGCAAATTGGCAATTTAACTTTTTAAAACTCGAATCATGTTCTTTACCACGAAATTCCCTCACTTTGACTCCATCAAAAAAACTATTATAGCTTATAATGGGGCGACATAGGGCCTTAAAAGATTTTTCATTCTTTAACCTACACCTAATGTCAAAGATTTTAAAAACAGAATTTGTTAGCAACTATAAAAACAATATCACCGCTAGGACAATAGTGATGCGCTCCGGTAATGTTATACGAAGATCCAGTTCTTTCTCAAATCCTTGAGCTGTGTCATCTTCGACCTCATCTTCACTTTTATCATTAAAAAAAGACTTGTGGCACTCGGAGACTGCCGCGGTAAAGATATTGCATAGCATTTGTTATCAACTTATGCAATAATAATTATTTATTTATTTTATTAATGCAGTAATGTTTGATCTAATATGAAGTTCCACAAGTTCCTAGTAGATGGCGCTGATTGTTTATTAAAGCTCGCATGTAAAGTTATGAAATCAAAGTATCACCGCTGTGCCGGTCGGAGTGGGGGGTGTTAGGTTTTATTCGTTACGGAATTTCTGGATTCGGTCCCCACGCTCAAGGCCCGTGATAGAAGCTATGCAATAGCTTAAAAATGAGGTTAAAGAAGGTTCAGTCAGCGTTAAAAAAAAACTTTCGTTCTATTTCAACATAATATTTTTAAAATGTCATTCAATAAGTACCTACGCTTTCAAACGTGCCATGCGGATAAACAAATAAGTAAATGTGGCATCGATACCAACACGAACGATTCGATCTAATAATAGCATATCGAAAAGATGTCAATCGATTAATAAACTAAAATAACAATAGATAACTGCAAACGCTACGGGCAACCCGATTCATTCACATTTTCATGTTAACAATGTAAATTATATGTTGTCCGTTCAACTGATAAGTAATGTATGTGATATGAAATATATTTACGAGGACAATTAAATACGATCGCAGTTAATGAGCAACTTAATATATGTAAAACATTTAAAATCAAACGTAAACAAGGATTTTTTGTTATTAATCAAAACAATAAGAAGCTTAGTTCGAGATCGACGGCGATATTTTATGTTAATTGGCCTTAAGGCGTATTCTCGCCCATACTAATTTCTTTTATCAAATATGGGCGAACAGAGCGTTATTTTACTCTGGAATGCTTGCATTAGCAATTATTTCTATATTTAGTTACAGCAAAATTACTTTTAAAATAAAAAATCTGACAAGAAATAGCTTAACTGAAGTATTAAATTTTGTTCAAATGTGTCAATGTATGGGTGGACGGTGACAGTGTAGTACGTTAACAGGATGTTTAAGTGTGTGTGCGTTCATTGAAGCTACGTTGCGTGTTTGGCGTTTGCTGAAAATGCGACGTTGCCGCTCAGGTCAGGCAACCTATGTATTTTGTCGTTCAGAACTTTGGAATACTTCGGATTTCATCGCACGAGATCTCTACGCCCGCGCCCCGCTCCGCGCCGATTTCATTTAGTCGAAAGATTTGTTTTGATACTATCTTTTTGTTTTAATTAGAAAATTGTAAAAAATGTCTCCACCAACGTCTCAAAGAGACTATAAAAACCACACTTACTCTGGGCCGCAAAAAGTCGCAAACGTAGTTATGGACAAATGAAACGGTATCATGGAGAAATAGTAAGGTAAGGTTTTATATATTTTATTGAATTATTATATATCTTATTATGTACTAGCCATGTTAGAAACATACAAACACACTTTCACATTTATTATATTAGTATTCATGAGAAATTGTTTGTAATTATCAGTCAAGTAAATAATTGTATTTTTTGTAGATTATTTGTGCGTTATAAATAAAAATAATATTTGTAATAATATTTCTGACACTCACACAAATTATCTAGCCCAAATTAAGTTTCTTAAAGAACTTGTGTTATGGATACTAGATAACTGATATACTTAAGAAATATATAAAAATACATATTGAATAAATACATATTTTTATTACAATAAACTTAAACAAACATATAAACATCCATGACTTGACGGCTAATATCTGTGTTCAATACATGAATATCCGCCGCCGCCGGGATTCGAACCCAGGACCTCTGGCATACAAAGCAATGTATGTTACCGCTACACCAGCCGGTCGTCAATATAATTATTTATTATCGTCAATATATTTGGCTTTTTGTTGCAGCCGTGCTTCAATATTGCGCAAGAAGAATAACACTGATACCAACGAACCTTCTTCGAGAAACATAACAAAAAAGATAACATTACGTTTTGTTGTATTAGTATAATAAGTTTAAGTAATATATAATAAGTAATTTTTAATTGTTTTTTCAATTTAGAGTGGATAAAACTGCGAAAACCTACAGTGAAAGTAAAAAGATATATACAGAATCCAGTTATACCCAAAATAAGAAAGAGCTACAAATAGAGCTTCGTCAAGTTCTCTGGATATTAATTGGCCGCTGATTGATCCTACTGTAAATAGTCATGATTTGATTATAGAACCGCATGATAACTTGGCTGGTCTATCAGGTAACAGAATTGTTGACCTATCACATGTCCTCAAATGGGCTTTTACAATTGAGAAACATCATTCACAATGTGCAGGGAGCAGTATTGTCTTTTGGAATGAACTAAAGAATGGTTTCTATAGTATATTTATCTTCCAATGCAGTATGTGTGGCAAAGAATTTAGGTACAGCAATGGAAAAGAGGACCACTTCAATAAAGCTTTTGTTTGGGGAACATTGACAGCTGGCAGCTATTATACACAGGCTGCACACATAACAAAGTTGATGGACATCCCTACAATGTCAGCAGCCAAGTTACTTGCCACAGAGAAACTATTAGGTGATGTTTGGAAAGACCATCTAAGTGAGGAAATTCAAAAGAATGGACAAAAAGAGAGGGCTATTGATATAGAAAAAAATCTTTGGACATATCATTCAGGTCTGTATGTCATTCGATATAAGTATATTTATATATTTCTATTTGTCCATTATCGACCGCCTCCGTGGCGCACGGCTAATTTTATAAATCACCCTGAATAAATACTGATGACAGCGCAGCATCTAAAGTGCGGCCGTTGCGAGAATGCGTTCCTGACAGCTCCTTATGTCCACTGAATAAAGTTTATTTTCGATTTGAAAGTTAAAAAAGCTATGATTTTGACAGCTGTCAGGAACGCATTTTCAACAGCCGCACTTTAGTAGGTGGTATGGATGAGTTACTCATTTTCTATTTTTTTTTCAACAGGTGGTGACACATATCCTCCTTCACTATAGTGAAAGCGCTCAGATCAGTAGTGATCTTCTTCGCAACAGATCGACTTTTCGCAGTGGCGGTAGATTCAGTTCTTTAAAATAATTATACCTGATAAAATCCGTTTGTGTGTGTTTTATTTATTTAATCATTTTGAATAGTTGATTTGAGTAAATGGAAATAGATACATAATTGTTATTGATAAGCCCCTACTAACAAATTGAGATATTGCGGTGGTGTCTCAATGTCAATGCTTGTGCTCGGGTGCTGTGGTTCACTGTAAAAGTGTGCAGAAGTAGTTAAGTATAAACTATGTTTCGGTGTAGTGTTTCAAACCCTAATTGAAAATATTTATTTTTGAAACGATGTATTTGTTATATTGTAGTACCTAATACCTATGCACTTGATTTGATTGGCACATCTATTAGATTGAGATAAGGTCCTCTAGGATCAAATTATAATGGACGGAAAGCGAATTTGTATAAAACTACCTATTGCCACCAAATTATTCTGACCCATGAACATAGAAATTATGAAACAGTATAGTTTCGAGACACATCAGTTTTCGGTTCAATTATGACCTCTATCACCTTCACATAAGGTCACTCTGTATGGCTCTGCATAGAGCCTTCACTGCGTGAAGCGGACGCACGCTCGGCGTGCTTGTTACATGTGCTCCTATACTTAGAGCAGCGCTAAGTCAGGCGGGTCGCCCGGCGCACTACAATGTATGGCGCAAAGTATCTGCCTGTGAACGTCCCGTAAAAATCGGTCCAGCTGACAAAAATAAAAAAAAAATGTTGTTTTGGTTATATGTTTTATTTGTAGGTATAGATAAAGATAATCTATTATAAGATTATTCTTTGTTTCTTCGTTTTATAGTAAGTACTTAACAACTATAATTTCGATGTAAGTAATTGAAATTAATTTTATCCATCGAAAAAAGTATCAAATCATAAACGTACAATATTTAGCATTCGCAAATGTATCGAAAATAATTAGCTCCGCGCGCACGAGTGTCAACGACGTCTGCTCTCACGTGTCTGTCCATCCATTCGGGTAAGCGCAGTCGAAAACCTGCCCCCCCGCCCTTCGTGTGTCAATGTGTGCGTGAGAACTTTGCTGCCACTAAGAAGTTGTTATTTAAATCAAATATACGAATTTCGTGACTTAAAACTCAGCTGAATCTTGCTTGAGACATTACAAATGTTATGTTATTACAGCAAAACGTATAATTTTTAAAGAATTTAAACATTATCATTCATTAAACAATTAAAAACGTTCAAATTTTCGCATCAACGCCATCTATGAGCGCGAAGTGCTTAGCTGATGGTAAGAATCCACCTTAATATTGTTGCTAAAGATACCAGAAAAAAAAAGAGACAAGTAGCTTATTTTTCTTTCATTATAAAATTATAAGAACCTTTGTTTTTATATCTGGGTGTGTTTCTATACAAGTGCGGAAAGCCTGTCATTGCAAAGAGTTCCGACAAATGTCCACCCGAGCCGAGGCGCAGCCGACGGTGAGGGTTGATAGTCGGAACGAGTTGCAATGACGGTTCCCGCCCATGTACTGAACAACTATTTTTAATACAGTTGCGAAAAAATTAAGCAATTTAATAAAATATACAAAATGGCGCCAATCGTAAAAGAATATAAACAGAGATTTGTTTTCTTCACCCATCCTGTGTAGGTAAAGGGAACTATGCCCATACAGCCAAGTCTTCAGTAGATTTTTTTTATTGACATGAAATGAAACCTAACCTAACCCATTGAACCAAATCATTAAATCTCACATTGAAACAAATTAGTAGCTTCTTTTTAGAAATATTTGCATGAATCATAAAAAAATCTAAGATTTTTTTTTGTAAAAACTTCGTGGTTGGTTTTTTCTTTTTAATAGACATTATTTTGACAGTTGGGAAAGAGAACGCACGAGTTCGGAAAAGGTAAAGAAAAGTCACGAGTGTGTAATAGTCCACATCCCGAACGCTAAACATCCCTTGCAATACGCCAATTTTTGAGCAACTGTATTAAAAAGTATTTTTTCATGCAGCTACTACTTACCTATGAACTTAAAGTTAAGAGGCCTGTGGAGTAGTGAAGTAATTTTATTTATTTGGAAAGCTGACGCTTTTAAATATACAAAAATTTGTAGTACACACTTAGGAGCTACTTATACTGGGTGGCATTAAGGTTTTAACTAGTTTGCAAATAATAGTAGATAAAGTAAACCTGCGTAATTAAAGAATATGTGAAGGCGATATTAAAATATATTGATTGATTGATTGAAAATATTTGCTTTTTTATTGGATCTTTTTGTGCATGGAATCGTACCAAGATAGAGATTAGACAGCCTGCATTTGAAGCTTTTCAAACTTCGAGATCAGCATTTTCCACAAAAAAATTTACTTACTTACCTATATTTTTTTGAAACAATAAGGTAAATATTCAACAGACCGCCAAGTCTCTTCTTTTTAGTTAGGCAAATGAAATTTTCCGAAATTATTTAAGATTACACTAGTAGTTTTTAAGATAGTTTCTAGGACCCCTTAAAGTTGATGTTCTATCTAGATTTTCTGAAGAAAAAAAAAACGGTTTGTTGCTACATTATTTCCATCTGTAAAAGGCCATGATTTACAGTGGTTAGATGATACTAAAGGCCTACTATTAAGCTAAGCTAAAACGAAAAATCAAGTATTTAGACCAAGTATTTAGGCTGTTCTTTCAAATTTTCTCTGAGAATCGGATTAAAAAAATAAACAAAATCGCAAATATCTTACATGAGGGTTATTTTGGTAGGCATTGAGGTCCTCCGTCGCTGGGAAACCTCAAGTTCCACCCTGTATATTCGTATTCTTTTGAAATTACCTACATTAAAATATACAGAACGTTCGTTTTATTAATATTGCCATCGGAATCATAAAGCCTAGCTTGCATTGAAATTAAAAACAGAAGCTGTAATTCATAAAATGCACGAGCATATTTTAATTCATGGAACTTCTGCCGACCAAGTACTAATTAAAAGGGTTATGCATGAGCGAATCACCTGCATTACAAAAGCGGGAACCTCGGAAATGAAGCAAGCTAAAATAATATCGATATTCATTATGGACAAAGAAATATTCAACAAAGAAATACTATAATTTATATCAATATAATTTTGGTTGCCTAATAAGAGATCGTTCTCAATCGATAAGGCCACCTATTCGTACATTTTGTTTTTATTTTTCGTTTTTAGTGTTCTTTTTTTCGGTTTTGTGTATATGTACAATGAAGGGTAAATAAATAAATATAATACGGCATAGCTACATTTTTTTGTATATAACAGTACACGCGTTTAAATTTAACCTCAACTGATGTAAGGTGACAACGAGGTCATCATAGATTGAAGCACACGGAATAAGGAGAGAACTGTCTCTTTATAATTTTCAGCAGATGACCACTTGACTACCACATTGGCGATGGCGTAAACCTGTCTGCCTCAGACCCCAGTGGTTACGGGTTCGATTCCCGCACGGAACAAGGAAAAACATGTTCCAGGTCTGAGCGTTTATCTATATATGTATTTTATAATTCTAGGTCCCCCCTAGTTCGCTACATGGTATCTCATAACACAAGCTTTGCTTACTTTGAGGCCATGTAGTTGGTGTGATTGTCTGGGGATTTTATTATTGTTTTTTATATTCTTTTGAAGTTGATACATATTTGGCGCACACTATACGAATGGTGGTTTTTGCTATGGTCAGGTTCCCTTAAACCGTTCCCTTAATTCACTGTAGCTGTTTCGGTAGAAAAATCAGTTGCTTAATCCTAATACTAGAGTTCTTCTATACGACAAATATTGTAGAATTTTTTAATTAATAAGCGTAAAATACTGGACCAAAAGTACATAAATAAGATTTTTTGTTTTCACATTAATGTTAATAAGTAATTAATGCTCAAATAATACTCGATCAATAATAATCGCAGAATATAAATAACATAAAATAAGCTTTAAAAAATACCGTGATGTCAATAGTAGTACAAATAGGCGCTGTGATACAACTAATCTTTTTCTTGTTGTAGGTAATCTCTCTGACGAAATTTATTAGATCCATTGGGTGAAATTGAGACGTATTTTTAAAGGGGCCCACTTTTATTATGAATGTTTAACTACCACCATTAATTTGAAATAATAGTGCCAGGAGCTTTAAGTCAAAAGCCACGTTTCCCTCTCGGTCTGTTATATTATACTATGGTAGTAAAAAAGGTTTGAAAATCTCTTGTAGCCAACTTTATTTCGTTTGTATTGTCAGCGCTAATTTTGGCAATCTAAACACAATAAACTGCA
This sequence comes from Stenoptilia bipunctidactyla, assembly GCA_944452665.1. Lineage (NCBI taxonomy): Eukaryota > Metazoa > Arthropoda > Insecta > Lepidoptera > Pterophoridae > Stenoptilia > Stenoptilia bipunctidactyla. The sequence goes on from OX101724.1 coordinate 25,164,667, forward strand.
AAAACAGAAAAGTTTAACGCAATATTAAGGCTGATCACCCCCATTCCAGATATTCTGTTATATTTTTGTTCGCCTTTAAAAATAACATTATACAACACTAAATGCTTCGCGCAGTTTCCCCCGCGCAATTTCGAATACCGCGGGAATATCAGAATAAAAAGTGTGTGCTTTTCCAGACTGTACACTATCACTATGCCAAATTTCATCGAAATCGAAAAGGGCTGAGTCCAAAGGGTTTGAACGATCGGCTACAGATGTTTCAGTAAAATAAAGAGTAACAATTATTTTTATTAGAATAAGGAGTAAGCGAAATACTACATTTTATTATCAAATGAACCAAAAACTTATTAGTTATTTAAAAAAAATAAGTTGAATTAGCCCGCAGTAGTGCAACTTAAGAGTTTGTATCTTTATATAACTATGCTTTTTAGCACTACTGACCCCTTAGTCTGATACTATCAACTAATATTACTTGTTTAACAAGGATATCTGTTATAAATTAACAAAATGAACAAGTGATTACTTATTTTATTTTGTATATTAATAACCCCTTGTCCGAGAACCTTGTCCGTGTCGGTAAAGATGCATGCGGAAAGAGATTTCATGCTTTGATTTAGTGTCTTTTATATTATTTGGTACATTTGGTGGTTCCGACTTCGTTTTAAATAATCGCTATAGACTGATATATGAATTAGCGTATAGTTATTTTTTTCCTATAGGGCTGAAATAAAAAGTAGCCTGGGGTGGACTCCACTATTTGACATTCCATGAAAATACAAGGAGTTAGAACTAAGATTTCGTCAGTCGTATGGAAATCTAATTAGAAAATAAAAGAAAGTGGGTAATAGATAAATAAGTCACCACGTTTTTTTGAAGTTTTTTGCAAGCCACAATGAAGTTTCTTTTTTTATTTTAACAGTATGGCGCCTTGACAGCCATATTTTAAAAACTTATTCATTCGACACTTAAAAGTATCAGGACTCAAAGTCAATGTCAAAAGAATCTTTATTTCGTAAGTATTTAAATACATTTGATATAAGTCACAATTTACAAATTGAACTGAATCTACCACCACTTCGGAAAGTCGATCTGTTGAGAAGAAGTGGCAAGAAACTCAACAGCAATCATCTTTTAAAAATACACAATAACAATTTACAATCTTCTTGCATCCGGATATCTTATAATAAAACTATAGTGGTCAGGATAATCCATACCTTGACAACCCGTATCAAAAAGGAACTATCGAAGCATTGTGTACGACACATACCTACACTAAATAAATAGAGAGTCCGCCTATAATAGTCAATTATATTTTCAACACACTTGCTCGTAAAATGAGCCTAATTCTATTGAATTTAGAACTATAAACTGGGCTATAAGTCACGCGTGCATAATATATTATACCCTAGTGCATAATATAATGAATCCTACAAAGTTGAATTGTACCTTTGTGCAAATAACATGAGAGAAAACAGAGCATATTTTATTGGTCCGGGTTATACATTAAATATTTTCAGAAACAACAAAGAGGTTTTATACCACTTCAAATCCATATACATTTTTAAATGTTTGCGCCTTATATTAGTAAAATAAATTTGTATATTAAACAAATTATTCACAATTTACAATCATTTGTCATAAAACATTAAAATATTTGCATTTACCACTCCAAATTAAATATTTTCATGTAAAATAGGCTGTATATGCTATACAGCCATTGACACATTTGGCGAAAAAAAAACCTACGCGCATGCGCGAAGTTCGGCGCCATTTTTCAATCACAATTCACAGCTTTGTTATCAAGTGTGTTTGTTATTTTATGACCACGTATGTCTGTCTTTTACTCACAAGTGTGTTGAAAAACGTCGTATATAACTCGTGAGCGTTGCTAATTACAGTCTCGGCTCATTATTAAGCCCTCGCCTGCGGCTCGGGCTCAAATCACAGCCTCGACTGTAATTAGCAACTTCGCTCACTTGTTACATAATATACTATTAAATAGCAGATTATGAATGAGTGGGTGTAAATTCCGAAAAAAAATTTTTTTTTAAATATATTTTTCATAAATTAATATTTCAAAATTCTTCCGAGTGAGTAAAATTTGAGACCGAATTCGGTGGCGCGCGTTGAGAGAGGCCTACGTCCAGTAGTGGACTAGCGCGGGCTGAGATGATGATGATGATGAGTAAAATTTAAGTTTTATCTTCATTTTATGACTACATACAATACGATGGAAACTTTTTTATTACTTGCTGGGTAGTCATAAGCTACAGATTAAACTTAAATTTTGATCACTTAGGAAAATTTTGAAATTTTAATTTATGAAAAACGTTCAAAAAAAAAATTCGAAATTCAGACCCACTCATCATTCTTAATCTGCTATTAAAATATTATTGACTATTATGTGGCGGCCTTACACAGGGTTCATTTTTAGTCACCGGCCAAAATTTTTTTACACAATAAGTATCATTTATAGAAACGATTTTTGCTATAAAAAAGTATTTTTTCATTACAAAGAAATAAATATATTCTCTAACATATAAAGCAAACCATGGTCACTCTAAATTACCATTAAAATAAAGGCAACTACGCGCTATACTACCTACGTCGTAGGATTATCAATAAAATGCCGCTTCGATGTTCATAAACAGCGACTATTTTTTTTTAAAGTTTATATCGTATCAAAGAAACTAGCCACCGCGCGCGGATTTACCCGCGTAACTTTTGATCCCGTGAGAATTTCGGGATAAAATAAAGCCTATAACCTTCCTCAAGAGTTGGGCTACCAAATGTAAAAAGAATTTTTCAAATCCCACTTGTAGTTTCTGAGATTAGCGCGTTCAAACAAACAAACAAACAAAAAAACAAACTCTTCAGCTTTATATCTAATATATAAAATTCTCGTGTCACAGTTTTCGTTGCCATACTCCTCCGAAACGGCTTGACCGATTTTGATGAAATTTTTTGCGCTTATCCGGTATCTTTGAGAATCGGCCAACATCTATTTTTTTTTTATTTATTTATATGGCAAAACAAAGTTAGCCGGGTCAGCTAGTATTAGTATAGATTTCAACCACATACCTTGCTGACTAGGAAATCAGTCTCGTCGAAGTGTCTGCCAAACATCTTGGGTGACTCGCCGGGGATGGGCTCGATTTTGATGCAAACCTCCATGCCCTTCCGCGCCGTTTCCACGGCCTTGTGGTTCATTTCTATAGACGTCACTATGCCGAGGTCAACAAACTGTGGACAAGGTCAAGTATGTTAAGACAGTATTTTTTTATGAGATGCTAGAGTGAAAGAAAAATGTAGCGACATCTAGCGACGCGCCATAGAACGACGACGACACGAAGAAGTTTCCTACATCGCGCTATCAAAGTTTATATAGCAGCTAACATATATACGACATCCCGACATCAACATAGAATGTGCCAGCTGCTTCTCTTCCCGGGCATACTGTTAAAGTAAGTTTTGCGGGCGACAGGCTGACTCCCTATCACCGCAATAATCTCTCTCCACCATTATAATACCTCCAAATTTGTCAAACGTGACATCAGATGGTTTGCCTCTGGTGTTCTACCTACCCCATAAGGGATACAGGCGTGAAGCTATGTATCAAATTTTTTATGCTGTCTGATCAGGCAGCCTTAAAATCAAAATTTTCGTTAAAAATTTCACCAAAACCTTTCAACGGCAATGCAAATGTAAACACAGACCATGCGAAGACCTTCTATTCTTTGGGCAATTTACAACGTTTTTGGCATTTTGCTTCCAAGATGAATTGAGAATTAGATGCTCCGCTTGGTAGAAGTTTTGTGCTCTAGGCAATTTACAACATAGGTGCATTGTAGATATTCTTTATATGTAATTTGCTTCTTAAACGAATTAAAAGTAAGGTATTCCGATCAACAACTTTTTTCATTTATTACCTACATAGATACATTTGAAATAAGCGTAGAATCCGTTTAGAATAGCCCATACATTAAGGCTGCAAACTGGACGACAGCAACAGCGACAGCGGCGCGGGCAGCAATTTCCGCAGTATATTGCTGACCTTATACTTCAGTTTTGACGTGAAGTCGCTATTTTAAAGCTCTGCATTCCTTTGTCATTATATTGTATCAATAGAAGAACAAAACTTACTTACATCTTTACTAGGCACACATATGGGCGTCCCCTCCTTGACAATGCCCGCTTCGATCATGACCCCACAAACGATCGGGTCTCGGGAATTGAACACGAATTGGGGTAATACCTGCATGGATAAACGAATGAGATAATAATCTGCATTTTAATAAAATAAGAGTAACAAAAATAATACCTATGATATTTTATGAAATGTTTAGTATTAATTTATTGCTTTAAAAATTCACGCTGGACTGGGAGTGAAAGAAAAACATAGAATATGCCAGCTGCTTTCCTGGGCATACTACAAAAGTCAGTTACGGGACAGAGGTTTTACTGTAGTTTTTGCGGGCGATAGACTGACCCCCTGTCACTGCACTCCATCATTATATGTAATTCCTCCAAATTAGTCAGACGTCAGTCAGATGGTTTTTACAACCTCTGGTGTTCTGCCTAACCCATAAGGGACACAGGCGTGAAGTTATGTATATATGTATTTTAAAAATTATGTACAGCCATTTAAATTACGGCATTAGAGGTCTAGCACATGACTGGATAAAATCGTATTTTTTTAACCGGAAACAATACGTTGAAACCACGAACTTAGATGAACGTCAAATTGCTGTAACTTTTCCGTCAAAAATAAACATAAATAGCTTTGGTGTGCCATAGGGCAGTATCCTTGGTCCACTTTTATTCTTGATATACATAAATGACCTCCCTGACAATATTAAATACTCTTGCATTCTATTCGCAGACGATATATCGGTGGTAGTACCTTGTGACAATGTAAATATAAATGACTATAATAGAGAACTTGATGAGACATTGTTTGGTGGCTAGAACAAAATAATCTTAATGTCAATATAAATAAAACGAAAAATGTACAGTTTATAAACAAAAATGGAAATAAAAAGAAAATAGAAATAAGCCATAAGGATGACCAAATACTCGAAACAAATAGCGTCCCTTTCTTAGGATTAATATTAGACGATAAGTGCCCTTGGGAACAGCATACAACTAAGCTGTGTAAAAAAATAAACTCGTTCACTTACGTTCTATGGAAACTTTGTAAAACTGCTGAATACCCAGAGGGGATTTATTTTTTATTTTTCTGGTGACCCTTGTGACCACCCCTATCACCCCCCTTCCCAGCTACGTTACCTTTTGGAACACCCTGTAAGAGGGTGTAAGGGTGCACTGAGCAACCCTCGTTAATTATAGGTACGTTTCGGTCTCTTTACTGACACCAACCTGTGTCCTTCCTAACCCGTGTGCTTTCATCTTCGACCTCATCGTCAGTTACCATCAGGTGAGATTGAGGACAAACGCGGGTTTACTCACTAATAAAATAAAAAAAAACCAAGGTCAACAATTTCTTGTTACTTTTTTTAATTTCACAGATCTAATTATGTTAAAAGTAAAAAAAAAATGCAGAGATAGTCTCTGGACTAGAAAGAATTAATTCAATATGCATAAAAAATATAACAATTGAAACTCTACCTTAAACTTGCAAGGGAACACGGCTATATTCTTGAACTCCTCTCGTTTCCTCGCCTTCAATTCTTCGCGGTACGCAATGAACTTGTCGAACAAGTGGTAGATAATGTCCGCGGCGAATATCTTAACGCCAACGTTGTCGGCCATTTCTTGTGCGTCTCGTTCAATCTGTTAGAAAAGATAAATAAATAGTAATATTTAGTCAAATAACCTACCACTATTCCAAGCCTACTATTTAAAAGGCAACAAATCTGAGCGATTAGTCACTTGGGTTTAGAGTTGGGCTGGTTAACGTTCACCTTTCATATAGATAGCTAAATATCAAGTTCCAGCAGTAGTGTGGCGCTGCTCTATTTCACGATGAAGTGCCTTTTGAATCCCTTGTGCTGTCATCTTCGACCTCGTCTGCACTTCCTATCAGGTGAGGTTTAGGTCAATTGTAATGTTAGTAACCGATAAAAAAATGTGGGTCACCAAACTCCAATGCTCCTGCGTTAATTACAACTCGACAGATAGGTGACTGCTGTTCCTATGCCTCTGCGACTTCCGCAAGGCAATTTTAAACGCGCTAATCTCACAAAATATTAATCGAATAGATTTTCTTTTATGCATTTGATAGATAGATCTCTTAGAAAGATTATGGGCTATATAAATAAAACACTTTTTAACCGGGTCTGCAAAGACACCGAAACGTCGAGTTAAAATTTAAAATGTAAATATACGCGATAAATCCGGTTAAAAAGTGTTTTATTTAATAGTATGAATCGTGAAAACTTAAGACAATATTTTATGGGCTATATTTTACTCAAAAATTCCTCCGATACAAAACGCGCTTGTAAGGCTTTAACAGAAAGTTACTTTCATGCTAAAGCCTTAGTTTACTGCCAAAGCATCTAAGTACGCTTTAGCAGAGACAAGTATAGTAAATAGACTTACAATCCCGAACAAAAATTTGTACCTCGTTATTTGGTACCTGTTAAGATATAAGATGGCGCTAGGTGTTTTAAACCATGAAATTAAATTGGAAATTAAAATACCACCGCTAAGTGGTACAATTAAAAACTATAGGGGGCGCTATTTTGAATTTATATAAGTCGAAACAAACCTAAATAAATGAAAAATGTGATAAATAAAATTACCCGACCAGGATACGAACCTGGGACCTCTCGTTTGAAAAATGTGATAAATAAAAATTAAAAATATTATTTATCACATTTTTCATTTATTTAAGAATAATTGAGCATTTTAAATGCAAAAACTTAAAAACATTATTAAAACATTGCAATGCTTCACTTTAACTGGGATTCACAATTTCTGTAAAGAAATTGGTCTCGGGTGGTCTTAGCTGCAAAGCTATAACATAAGATGGAGCTACGTTAGCAACATAACGTAAAAACAAAAATGTGGTAAGTAATTTCGAGGCGTACCGCCAGGCCCCGGTAGCTCAGTGGAAGAGCACTCGTCCGGCAAACGAGAGGTCCCAGGTTCGTATCCTGGTCGGGTGATTTTTATTTATCACATTTTTCATTTATTTAAGAATAATTGAGCATTTTAAATGCAAAAACTTAAAAACATTATCGAAACAAACCTTGACCGACGCGTCTCACAGTGGGCCAAAATTTAGCTTTATAGTATTATTTTTATAGTTCTATAGCTATATGTAGAGCTGATTTTGCTTAAAAACGTAGAAATTATAAATTAAATTGTATGAAACTTGTATGAAAAACCTGATGAAATTATGTCTTAAAATATAATTTTAGCCATGCTGTGCTGGGAGCAAAAGAATGTACCAGCTGCGTCTCTTCCCGGGTAAAATACTGTAAAAGTCAGTTAAGGGACATAGGTTTTACTGTCGTTTTTGTGGGCAATAGCCAATAGAACCCCTGCCACTGCAATAACGTCTCTCCATCATTATTACGACTCCAAATTTGTCAAAAGTGACTTGAGATGCTTTTTTAGCCTCTGGTGTTCTGCCTACCCCATAAGGGATACAGGCGTGAAGTATGTATGTATGTCTAGGATGTGTTTCTGAAACCATCCATTAATATACTAACTCCAAAGAATTATCAAAAAACTTAGAAAAGAAACATATTATATTCCATTACCATCATACGATTTACGAATAAATATCTTTAGTCGTCCATCAAATGACTGTATTAAATTGAATATAACATAATTTAATTTAATCGTCCATTTGTCAATGATAAGACAACTGCTTTACGGGGAGTATAGTTGTCTTATCATGTCTATCTTATAAGTCTTAAACTGGACGACAATGCAAAGTTGGTTTTGTGTTTGTCCATAAAGTGACTGTCAGTTTTAGTGGCACCAAGTCGGTCTTGCAAATGTATGAATTAGTATTATTTGCATCTAAGTCTTCGAATGGTTTGCGAGACCTGTATGACATTATTCTAACGGACGATAATGCCGGTTCTTGGGAGGATGAGCGTTCCCTTGGTATCAAATCATCAGTGGGTTTTCGATTTTTAGTGAACTTTTTTGAACTTGAACTTAAGTGTTTGCAGTGTGTCCCTTCAGAATACAGAACATCCAGAAGCCGTGTTCAGCAATAATCACATGCCTATTCTGTAAAAGTTAATTATTCTAAAATATTTTATCGTTCTTTGTTGTATATAATTTTCTATAGAATTAAAAAACACTACGAAAAGCTGTGCGCTCATTTCTTAAACTGCATTTTCATCCACCAAAAAAGAAAATTGATAACTATTGCTTTCAATGTTTCAGTGTTCGAGTTTCAGAGGATTTCAGTCAGCTTCTTTTTCAGATCTTTACTGTACTGGTATATAACAAGTAGCCTATGGGCGGCGTAGTCGGTATTGCAGTTCGGGTAATTTAACTATTTAGCTAATGTAGGTTAGGATCGTGATGTATTAAATAAATATAGAGTTCATGTCAATTTGAACATCAAGCTTGTTCAAATTATATGCCTTTTTTCTCCTGAGAATCAACCCTAACTAAACCTGACAACGTCATCGAAGCGCCAAACGATCCTTATCAGACTGGACTGGATGTTTTTTATTCTGCGGTCCTTTCAATAATAACATTGAATGCATATTGTACCATATATTGAAAAGTGACTTTAAATACAAGAATGGACTTTTAAGGTATGGAGCTCCGGAACTAAACTAAATGCGTTGTGAAAACCATAATCATAAAACCATAATTGATCACATATTTTTTGTGATTTGAGCATTAAGAAATCTGAAAGCTTAGAGCCCTAAAAAGGTTTCGTGGCATTATGCCCTGGTATAAAAAAGTTCAAAAGAATGCGTGTAGTTAGTATTTTAATTTATATAAATAGGTAGGAAAGTAACAATCTCTGCGTCGACAGACCCTGTGCATCTAATCTTGCAATTATAGGATCTTTGTGGAAGTAGATACAGTATATTAGCTAGCTACGCAAATGATGTGTATTGCAAATAAATAACGTGTTAATAGATATTACACTATTTAATGCCTTGTTCTATGTAGAACATAGAATGAACCAGCTGCTTCTCTTCCCGGGCATACTGTAAAAGTCAGTTAAGGGACAGAGGTTTTATTGGCATTTTTGTGGGCGATAGGCTGACCCCCTGTCACTGCAATAGCCTCTCTCCATCATTATAATACCTCATTTGTCAAACGTGACATCAGATGGTCTTATAACCACTGGTGTTCTGCCTACCCCATAAGGGATACAGGCGTGAAGTTATGTATGCTTTGTTCAGCGCCATCTAACAAAAGAACGATGTTTCTTTTGTATGCTATTTTCATACGCAATCTGTCAAAAAATTATAAAATGGTCCATTCATGTGGAAATTCCATGAAAAATAAATTCTTTGAATCTCATTTTATGACCAATACTTTATATTTTAAAAAATACCTTACATATTTGTTGATTTTTAAAATAATTTACTTATGATTTCATGGTTTCAATGGCCTGTGAGAGAGTTTCTAGGCTATCTGCCAGCGCCATCTACAAATAACATGGGATTTTGAGCTTTTTCCGTGACACAATTTTTATATGGGGATTGTCAGTCTATTTACTTTACTAGTCTCTGGCTTTACCAAGTTATTACAGTTAAGGCACGTTCGTAGTTTTAAGTATCGTGGCTTATATATTAAATATAGTTGTTCACATATATAACGTGTAACAAAATGGAGAGATAAAACTTAAGGGTTAGCTTCTATACCGTACGTAGAAAATACAGTAAAAGAATTAGCATGATCAGTGCTGGTATAGACTTTCATACAAATTTATTTAATTATTTTACAACAAAATATTTTGACAACCTTATTCAACCTAATAAGCTAAAACAAGACTTGTGCCGCAGACAGTGACCTTATGACCTTTCCAGCACCGGCTGAACTTTGTAGTATCTGTCTTAGTTACCCATCACTTTATTTTTACGCCATCTGTTATCGAATAGATTTCATCAAAAGTTAAAAGCTGTTTTAGGGTAGACACGATATTTTGATCTAAATTTTGAACTTGTTTTTCGGCCGAACCGTAAGGACAACAAATTTATGTTACTGTTACTTATAAACTACATCACCAAACATACAATCCCCTTAAATATTATCTCTTCATTATGTTACACGTTGTAGATTTACGATTTATAGTGTCGACAGATTGTCATACACAACAATTATAATGGGAACAGATAGATTAACCGCCGATAAATTTACCGTATGACAAAATGGGCACGCGCCCAAACAGAAAACCTGGAGCAGATCACTTACCTTGACATCAAACGCTAAAATGGTGGCGTACTGCGAGTCATGTTCCAACATGGCGGACGCTTTCATTACGTCACGCTTCACCACCGGACCTATCCTGATGGCCGAGTACTGTGAATAAAGTTTACAAATTAGGATATTTCAATATTTCTGGCATTCACACAACCAACATTATGTAGCCCAAATGCAGTTTCTTAAAGAATTCTTGATAGATAAGGGATAATAAACTAAGAAATGTATAAATATACATATTGAATATATGCATATTTTTATTAGAAACTAAACTTAAATCGACATATAAGCATCCATTACTTGACGGCTAACATCTCAGCACAGGCATAGAAGGCAATGTATATTACCACTACAACAGCCAGTCGTAAAATAATTTGATTCTAGCTGTGCAAAAAAAAAACAGTATTTTTTTATTTATCAAAATGAAGTTTATATTAAATGTTCAATCAACAGCTACATGATCCTGGATTAACATTATGAAGAAATTCCTTATAAAAGCAAATACTACAAGGATGAAACCGTATGAAACTGCTAGTAAAGAATATAAAACATACTTACGGGTATCTTACTGGTTCTAAGGAAGTCCAACAAGGCCTCGAGCGACCCCAGAGTGGACGCTTGAACGTACACCCCTCGTTCCGATAGTTTGATACCAGAGAGTGCCGACTTCAGTTCCCGAGCGACTTCCTCTCTATAATAGATATTATCGATACGTAAATAAAGTCACTTTAGTAAGCAAAAATACAACATAAAAAAGGCAATAATAATTATTGCCCTCAGAAAGTATAGATTAAGAAATTTTGAGTTTAGTATTTTCGTGATCAGAGTGCCGAAATATCGAGAACTCAAAAAAATAAATATCCAGTTTATAATGCTAATATGATTGTAAATAATGACCATGATATACGGATTATGAGCTTTAAAGTATTTATTTAACAAGGTTAGGTGAAAACGATAATTTATTAAGAAGATAGGCAAACTGGGATATTTTATTAAAAAGATACTAATTAGGAGATGTAGGAAGTTGAACTTTTGGTATTTTGTACTCCATGAAATATTATTTTTTACAACTTCTGTGAATGAAGAAAAATGGAAGTTTTATTTTGTTTATGCAAAGAAATTCGCTTTAGTAATAAAATCTGCTCGAAGACGTCATAAAATGTACATCACACAATTGACACACATGTCAACTTGACATAGTTTGTTTCAAAAAAGTCAAAAATGTGTCAAAAATGACTTTAATGTTGTTTTTAACGTTCATTTCTTACGTTTTTACATGCTTGTAACTTTTTACAGAACAGTTGTAGAGATATAATATGGAAACGCTTTTTATTGCTATATTCAAGACAAACAAATAAGTAATAGTTTCATTACGCTACATGTTATCAGAACTCCAAAAAAGACAGTACTAGCTCTGTACTGCTTGCTGCGAATGTTCTTTTGTCACGTGACACAAAACTTTCAGGATTGGTCGAAGTTAGGATTGACCTAAAATGCTAGTAAAACTTCGTTCGTTTCGTTCCACGGATTACAATACTTTACAAGCATGTGACGTCATCGACCATATTGCAGCGCCATATTGTCAAAGTAGCGTTTAAGCGTGCTATTTTAATAATGATCGAATAAAAATAAGGATTTGTTTGAACTGATATGTACCAGAATTAAGAAAGCTGACGGTTGACATGATATACAGGGTGACTGGTGACAAATTTTAGATCCTGAACGAGAGCACTCTGTACTCGGTTTTGGTCATTATTATGGAAGTAAAACTTTCAGTGAAAACTTCACCTTCAAGCAAGCATTGAAATTGAAAAACTCTTCACGACTGAGCGAGAGAGAAGGAGACTGTGACTCAGAAGATTTCTTTGACAGGTTCAACATTCAATTTGCAGTTTTAAAATATTTTTGTTTGAAAAGGATATGCTAATAAAGAATCAGTGGGATGACAAGGAATATTATTATTGAAAGACTTACTTCAATACGTCGATTTCGTCAGGTTTCTGCGCGACCAGCAAGTTAAGACCTGCAATGGCCTTTTCTAATTCCTTAGCTGCTATCTTCACTCCTTGAGCGCCTACTACTTCTTTGTGTTCAATGTAGGCGTTCTGTGAATAATAAATAAATCAAATTATTTATCGCTTCATAGTATGGTACATACAATTTGTACATAATTATTTAAAGTTTCACATAATATGCTGTCCATCAGCAAGTTGAACTACTGTTAACCTTAGCATAAAAATATGAAAATAAATTTCAATACAATTCATAGGCGCTATTCAAAATGTCGTATAGGTATTATTATATGTTTAATACAATAGTATTGACATTTTTCCCCATTTTGAAAGTTGAAATTGAAATTTATCATTTGAAAGATAATTTAATTTTTATTTCTCACGGCGACTTCCATACTTCGGAGGGCACGTTAAGCACCCGGGTGCTGTATACTTGTATACAGTAGTCGTTAGGGTTTGTCAGAAGCCATTCCGGCATACTGAAATATCTGACATCCACCAACCACCATTAAGCCAGCTTGGTGGATTATGGCCTGAACCTTATCGTCCCCGAGGGGAGAGACTCATAGTCCTGCAGTGGGCTCAGTACAATGATTTGTGATGATTGATATAGTACAAAAACACCACCCACCTTGACTCTCAACTCCTTCATCGGCTGCGGCATCAGCAGCGATCGTATCTGAGTGACGATCGGTCCATCAGTACCCGCCAGCACCATCGTATCACCTTCATGCAATGTACCGTTTATTAGGATTGTATCTATTGTTGTGCCGAGACCTGGTATCGCTTTGACCTGTGAAAAACGGATAAATTAGTGTAAGTGTGCGGCCACAATGAATGCGCGGTGACTGGGGCCTAACGCGGGCTCTTGTGGCTCGTTTTTTTTAATTTGTATGAAGAATTGAGACATTACCCATTTATTTTATAAATTCACTCGAATATCTATGTCTCATTTTAAGTAAAACATCTGCTAAACTCATAAGATAGGTACCAATTTTTGCAAAAGTTTCAATCAATCTTGATCAGAAATTGTTAATAACTCTGAGGTAAGAATAAATTAAATTTAACAACAAACAATATGCAGAAGCGAACACGCCGAGCGAAAAGACCGAACTGATTTTACGATATTTTTTAGTTTTTGCATTTAATAATTATTTTGCTTAGGTATAAAATTTATTTTTATTTCGCACATTTTTCAGTTATTACCAAACTGATTTGTTAACCCCGCAAAATAAGGTACTTCCCATCAGGCCTAGATAGTACCTTTCTAGGTACCATTTAGGCCTAATGGGAAGTATGTTCCATACTTATACTATTTTGAGTCGATATTAGTAACAAAAATTTAAAAAGTAAAGGTAGACTTGTTGATACCATAAATTATACTTATAATAATCTTACAAAGAAATAGAAGAGATACTTGAATCAGAGTTACTTCAAGAGATACTTCAGTATTACTTTCGAGACTTCCTTTAGATTTTTTACTAAGTAAATCTATACTAATATTATAAAGAGGAAACCTTTGTATTTTTGTATATTTGTATTGAATAGTCTCAAAAACTACTGGACCGATTTCAAAATTTCTTTTACCATTACTTAGAGGGATACTTTTTATCCCGAAAATCCTGCGGGAATCGAAATTGCGCAGGTAAAACCGCGCGCCACAGCTAGTATTAAATACAATAGATTTTTAAACGCCCTGAATGTTACCAATGCCACTGAAATTCAGATTTCTGTTTTATTGGTAATGCCATGACATTGGCTCTCACAATTAATTAGCTGTCTTGTGTTTGTTTGTTTTTTCATGTCATGGTCAATTTGTACTGTGCCAATTTGTATTAAATCGTATAATTTCTGACTGAAAAAGAGTGCCGAGAGTCTTTTCTGACAGCTTTTTTTGTCTCTTGGTCTACTGTTATATCTTATTCAACACCTTTATAAAGCCGAAGTGCAAAATTGTGATGTCATTAAGTGGCCTTTCGATGGCCTTATGGTGAATAAAACTTATTTAATTTTGAATTTTACAAAGAAAGAGACTTTAGTCGCCTCCTTTAATATAACTTTCGAAAGTTTTTCTATTAAATGTTTATTAAACTCATGTGACACAATACATTTTTAACGCCTTAGTAAAGTTATTCAATACACAAAAAAGTATAAGACCTCCATCAAAAAATGTGTGACTAACACTCGATTCGAAATTAAATCCCAGTCCTTGATTTTAGATTAAAACAGCACAATAAATTTATGTTACCATGCCAACTAAAATTCAGATTTCTGTTCTGTAAGAATCTTAGATTGAAAATCCACTATTATCACTAACGAAACAGAAGAAAAACTTCAGAACTCACCTCTAAAACTGTAGCGAGCAACTCATTAGAGAACACCAGTCGTTTATGCAACGGTCCCTCGCAAGCTTGAACTATCATAGCCAGGAGGTTTCCCATGCCCTCTCCGGTCACAGCTGATGTGGGTACCAAGGACACATAGCTGCGAGGGTCTGGGTTTTCAAAGAATAGAGCAGCGTTTAGACCCTGCAAATTAATCATTAATAACTTGTTAATCTTTTGATAAATAAATGAATAATGATAATAATGAACTTTGGCTGAGTTGAGAATGTCATCCACGTAAACATTCTCCGAAATCATACATATTTTTTCAAAAGTCTGAATTTTGTCTGAAGTACTCAACCGATTTCGATGAAATTTATATGGGACCAACTATGAAGTATCCTCTATCATATGAAACAACAATTTTCAAAATCAATTCATAAACTCAAAAAGTACTACATGGATTTACTTCAAATTTGGCATGAAGATAGTTAAGAAGTCGGGTCAACATATAGGCTACATATCATCACGCTAGCAGTGTTATAATCGTAGGTGCGTTTGGTGCTGCATAGCGTTCACGCAGACGACGTCGCGGGCAGCAGCTAGTAAAAGCAATAAAATTGAAAATTCGGAACTGACCTGCTCAGCAAACTGCAATATAACATCCTTGCTTCGCTTCTCAAACTCCAACTGTGTGTTCTGCTGCTGCAACTTCAGAATATCCCGGACATCCTTACGCGCTGTACTCTGCCAGTCATATAACCTGTCTATTTTGTTCAAAGCCACCAGGAATGGCGTCTTCTTCTGTTTTAGCAGGTTGATGGACTCGATCGTTTGCGGTTCTAGCCCGTGCATGATGTCTACTACCTGTTAAAGTGATTGTCAATTTTAAGTATATCGTTATCCAAAGTGTCATTATGAACCTAACCTCAAAATCATATACAACCGTGTCTTTCTTTAAATTGTATTGATTTGTATTCTTTTTTTTTAAGTTATTTGTGATAATAAAATTATTTTCTTTCTTTCTTTCATTATTAAGGAGGATGTATGAAAGCATCAATCCGCAAAGACTGACTGCAAAAGTAATTTATCAAATTGGAGATTTGTGCATTCAAGAAAACAACCAAAGCAAAAAAGTCTTAAACTAAAACCCGACTACGAAAAACAGGCTTTAAAAAGTAGGAAACAAGTAATAGTCTCCGCTGAAATATTTACGTCATATTGAATTTTTTTTTAAGTTCTTCACTCAATTCCCCTAGAGGGCGCTGTAGTCAATTTAACATAACTTTATGTAGCTTAGAACCAGCGGACAGTGAAGACTTTGACTTAGGCTTCCAGTTATGATTAGTAGTTTAGAAGTTCTGAGCCTCTGGTGCCCCATAAGCCAGCTATTCTGCCTACCCCAAAAGGGATACAAACCTGAAGTTATGTATATATGTAATTAGAACGAATAAATTAGGTATACACTTACAAGAATGGCAATATCACATAAGGATGATCCTCTATTTCTCAGGTTACTGAAGGACTCGTGGCCAGGAGTGTCAATAATTAGCAACCCAGGCAGGTTGAAAGCAATTTCGTTCACCTGTAATTGTAAATAAGCAATGATTAAACAATGCCAACTTATAACAAACTGTATTCCACGGCGCCACGACGACGACTTTACCACGACTAAACTAAATGTAACAAAAAAGCAGAGATAATAGCTTACCGCTTTAACATGTCTAGTCTGCTCCTTTATATTCTCAATGGGCACGTTCGTCGCTCCAATTTGTTGTGTGATTCCACCTGCCTCACCATCTTGCACATTAGTTCTCCGCAGTTTATCCAAAATCTTGGTTTTGCCTGTGTCCACGTGACCTAGTACGCAAACGACGGCGGCACGTAGCGGGTTGTTTCCTTTGTTGGCCTCGTTATCTTGACGACGTTTCTGTGGGTAAGACAAACAAAATTAAATACCTTAAAATTATTTGATTACCTTGGAGTTCTTTGTGGGTTCTGAATAAAATATTCCTGGAACACATTTCCGGAAAGGTGATATTTTTCGGCAGATTTTATACAACGTTCATAAAAGCGGGAGGCATTAAATGAAACTACATATCGACGGTTAAGAATCAATAGTGTCTATCTTAATTTTTGGCTGTTTTCACTTTTTAATGTCAATAGATTTAAAATTCAATTTGGCATAGGTTGTTTAAACAGCTATCGCAAAATTCGTAGTATTTCCATAATTATTTGCAAATAGAAATACCACCTATGTTAAGAGCGCGTAAAACTTTCTGCCACTATTGTCAATCTCTTCTCAAAGCGTCTAAATTTTGCCGCTAAAAGTGCGTTACTATCTCCTGAGTTATATTTTTCTATAGTGATCAGAGTTGCATAGTCTCAACGTAACGTTCTAACTAGATAAAGATAGTTAATAAATCTGTGCACTGCATATTGCGGGTGGTTTTTATAAAAACTGACAGTTTTTTCTGCAACCTGTTTGGACAGGTAAGCAATTCAATTGTTTCTTGTAATTATTATAGAAATATAGTAAAAAGTTACTATATTCAACGTGTTTTAGCTTCTTTGTGTAGAAGAAGTATTTAATCATATATTTTAATTAGGTAGTTTAAAATCAAAAGAGACATTGACTTTTTTCCAGAAAACTAAGCAAAGTTTGTGTAAATAATTTCGTTTATAATTTTATTGCAGCAAAATGGCGAATAAGTTTAATCAAGGAATCGGACCAAAAAGGATCTTGAATCTACTGAACTATGATAATAAAACCAACAATAACGGTGAAGATGGTAACATTTATTTCTGTGCTTTTATTGGCTCACTCATTATAATACTATGAGGATCAAAAGTAGTGAGAATGAGATAGAAATATTTATTTTATTTTTATTTTATTTTTACATTTTAGGAAGACTATCGATTTTATAGTTTATAATAAATAAAGGACAATAGCACTTTTACAATCATTAAAAAGTCTCCACTGATAGAACCAATATAAAGATATAAATAACATTCGTTAATTTTCATATCATGAAAGTTCATAATCGAAAAATTATACAAACTGAAAAAAACAAAAAATATACTACATGATCAATTTGTTGAAAATAACAATTACTTAATGCGTGAGACTATAAATTAGGTTAACTACATATTAGATAGAAACAAACTAAAAACAGAAAAAAATATATATATTAGTATCCTGCCAATACTCACGCTTAAAATTATATGTTGAAGAATGTGATGAAAATACCAATTACTGCATGATATAATATATTAGATTACTTATAACTAGATTACTAACATATTAGATTACCTACATCTTAGAAGAAATATAATTTATACAAATAATAATTATAATACAATATATACAAATACCTACACATCAGAAAGTATAGCGCATAAATACAAATGAAATAATAATAAACATTATATGTAAAAGAGTTTGGGTGGATGATGGATGTATGTATGGATGTTTGTTCCTCAATCATGGCAGAACGGTTCAACGAATTTGGATGATATTTGGCTTTGTGACAGTTTACCGACTGGCTTAACCGAATCAGTAAGTTAAATAATAAATAACGTATAGAATTGATGCGTTTACAAGTTATAAGTTGGTTAATTTTGTGAAAAATACTTGATTTAATTGATGTTTTGTTTTTTGAATATTGGTGAAAAAGAAGTCAATATCGGCGTTATTTATTTTATTCAGGTTGTTAAAGGTCTGCGGAGCGCGGTGAAGATAGGTATTTTGTCGGTAGTTCGTACTAGCTGGTGGAAGATGAAATAAGGGACTATGACGAAAGGTTCTAGTGGGTGTATAAAAAAGAAGTTTCTCAACTAGTTTAGGGCAATCCACAAGTGAATTAGCAATTTTTTTATAGAAAATTATGTCTGCGCACTTGCGTCTCGACTCCAACGGCAAAAAGTGGTACTTCAAAGACTGTTTAAAGTAATCTCTTTCCCTTAATTTGCAACGATAATTGAGAAAGCGAAAAAATTTACGTTGTACACGTTCGATTCTTTCAATGTAGACTTCGTATCTCGGGTTCCAAATCTGGGAAGCGTATTCAAGGTGAGATCGAACATACGCACAATATAGTATTTTAAAGGTTTTCAAGTTTTTAAAGTCTTTACCAGTACGCAAGATGAAACCTAAAGATTTAAGAGCTTTCTTTACAATGAGTGTTATGTGACTCTGAAATGTAAGCTTGGAGTCATGCAGAACGCCCAAGTCTTTTACCTCAGAGACACGTTGAAGAAGATGACTTTTTAGTTTGTAGTTATATGAAATTAAATTGTTCTTGCGACTAAAAGTTATAACAGCACATTTGTCTACGTTGAGGTCTAGCTTGAATTTAGTACAATAAGTATCCAATCTGTTAAGGTCTTCTTGCAATAGGAAGCAGTCATTAATACTTGAAATAGATTTAAAAATTTTCATATCATCTGCAAAACTAATGAGCGTGGAATTTCGAAAACATGAATCTATATCCGACACGAATATTAAGAAGAGAAGTGGTCCCAGTAGTGATCCTTGTGGAACTCCGCTGGGGACTGTTACCCATTTGGACATATAGTTTTGCAATACTACTGCTTGTGAGCGGTTAGAGATATAGGAAGTTAACCACCTCAATAAATCACCCCTGATACCAGCCTTCTGTAGTTTCTCGATAAGGATACGATGGTCAATTCTATCGAAACATTTGGTATAGTCGGTATAAACAACATCTGCTTGGTTACCGTTGTGCATGGATTCAGAAACAGCTTCATTCAAGAGTACCAGGTTGCTGATGGTAGATCTTCCTTTCACAAATCCATGTTGCGACAGTGGAAGAGAAGCACTCAGTGAAGAGTACAAGTGTTCATATACTGATTTTTCAAATGTTTTAGCAACGACACATAATTTCGAAATGGGACGGTAGTTGTCAATAGCACTTTTGTCGCCTTTTTTATATATAGGTGAAATAAACGCCTTCTTCCATATTGACGTTACATAGCCTTGTTTGATAGATCTATTAAAAATAATTTCCAATGGCAATGATAACAGATCCGCACATTCAATAAATAAAATAGGTGGTAAAGAATCGGGCCCGGCTGATTTGAATTTATCTAATTTCAGTAGTTTGGATTCAATAGAGGTCCGCGTGATAAAAAATGTTGAAATGTCGCAATCAATAGTCGTTTTGTATTCAGTTATGTCCGGAGGCAATGATGGTGTCGAATCTGGAGTTAAAAATTGAGATTGAAAGAAATCGGAAAATAAATTACAAATATCACTACCTAGACTGGCACTTATACCATTGTACGTCATAAGATTAGGTATAGCGTTGTGTTTAGATTTATAAAAACTCCAAAAATATTTAGGGTTTGATTTTATAGCGTTTTCCACGTTTTGGATATAAGATCTGTATCAATCCTTTTCCAGTACCGCAGCCCGATTCCGCAGAATATCCATAGAGTGTTTATCACTTAACATAGCATATTTTTTAAACTTACGATAATACCTAAACTTTTCTTTAAGTACTTTAATAAGCGCTGAGGAGTACCATGGTGGATATTGTCTTTTAGGAATCTGTTTTTTGGGAACATATTTATCTCGCAACTTATAAAGTACTTCGTTGAAAAAACGAACCGACTCTTCAATGTTCCTCGTAAGTAGCTCCTTGTGCCAATCTATTTTTGCCAAATCGTCCCTAAACATGCTGAAATCCCCTATGGTAACAAAACTTCATTCTAGGTGCAGGTTTTAGACTTTCGGTAGGGCAAGCAGAAGGAATGTAAATTTGAAGTGCCATATGATGCGGATCCAGTGGAACTAGTGGGTTTGAAATTCTATCGACACAGACATCATTGTTGCAAAGTACCAAGTCCAAAATCCTACCAAATTGGTTAGTTATGTGATTGTACTGACTTAAATTAACGAGGTTTAGTTCATCAATAAATTCTGTTTCATTTTTACCTAACGTCATCAAATTACTCGGTTTCAGATAAGAACTCACGCTTGACAGGCTCCAACAAATAGAACTCATGTTAAAATCGCCAAGTATAAGAAACTTATCATTTGGGTTTAATAATAAAATATCCTGTAGTTTAAAAAGGAAATTAGATAGTTGTCGAGAGAAGTTAAGACCCATATTTTCATTGCACAAGTAAATAACGCAAACATGTAGCTTATCTTTACCTACCTGTATCGTAATCCATAGGTCTTCCGCTGAGGAGTGCCACTCCGGACGCACGAAAGTGCAAAGGTCACTCCGCACGGCTAGCAACACTCCCCCGCCTTTACGCTGTTCCGTGATTGCATACCTACGGTCGCGTCTCCATACACAGTACCTATCGTCAAATATCTCAGAATCTGAGATGTTATCGTTAAGCCAGGTCTCTGTTAAGCCTATTAGGTCATAATTTACTAGGTTTAGGTTTCTGAAAAAAACTGACGTTTTTGTTCGCAACCCTCGAACGTTCTGGTAATAACAAGTTATCTGCCATTTTTAATGCATACTATAAACAATATAAGTAATGATAATATGAGTTTAAATATTATACAAGTATCAACTGACCTATTAATAATTTTGAAATGATCGTTCGACTTTAAAAGTAAATATCTAGTTATACAAATATCTATGGAACTGGGCATATAATCAATAATTAAATAATGAGACAATAATAGGTATTTAAGTATAAGCGTATGGTACGGGTTGTAGGTTTTGTAGTAGGTAAACACCATTGTAACTAAGTTATGTTTGAATTTAATGTTCAAAAGTACATAAAAAGGTAATAAGTTAATGAAAAAATAGCTTAAAGTGTTATCGGTTACTGTTTGTATGAATAGGCAGTGATTTGGTGAAAACAATATGAAAATATTTAAATTGTATATAATAATAAGAATAGAACATAAATTTGATAAAATATTTATAGCATAGATTGACAGAGCAAGTGGTATTTTCAAACTAATTAATTTAATATGAAGAGGTAAGGTAAGTTTGAGTGAAGCATTATAACAGGATAGTAATATTATGACACATAGAATACAGGTTAAGCAAGCTTGTTTAAATCATTATCTGAATTAACAACAATAACATGAGATGTATCATTCTTACGAATATGGATTTTCGAAAATTTCACCCACACGTATGCAAAGTCTTTTTCTTTAGCCAACTGTTTTGTTTTATTCAGTAGTTTTTTATACTCCGGAGCTAAGTGATCATTTACGTAGATGCGGCGGTTACTATCACCAGAAAATCCCAAGTCCGTTAAATTGATTGACTTGACCAGTCGTGCAGATGCTATGAAGTCTTCTTTCACATACCTATTCAGGAAACTAACGACTATTGATTTCTCATTATTCGAATATGAGGGTACTCTGCTTACGTGGCTTATGTGGTTTTTGGTAATTTTATACTTTATATGACTACCGATGCTCTCAACAATAGTGTATAGGTTTTCAGATTTTTTTAGAGGCACTCCTTTTATCTCCACATTATTGAGACGTGACCATTGGTCGCGTAATATTTCGTTATGCTGGAATGTGCCCATTTGAGCCTTCAAATCTTTAACTTGGTTCGATGTCGTTTCCAGGGAAGTTATTCGTGAGTCTAGTTTATGAACTTTGGTGTCAAACTCCTGAATTTTTTTATGTATTCCTTTGGATGACTCCTGCAATGAAGATATATCAGCTTTGATCTCCTTCATGTCGTGTATTAATTTCGGAAGAGACTCGAGGTTAAGAGCCATGGCATTTAACTTCATCATTATACTTTCCAAAGAGACTTCTGGGCTGAGGGCTGGTGTGACTGTGACCAGTGGAGACGGTGACCGCAAACGGCATGTAGAACACTTCCAGCTTGCGCGGCGCTCGGCTCCAAGCCGGCGGTAGCCAGATTCGGTTATATTTGCGCACCCGAAATCATATTGGTTTTTACAGCTACTGCACTGAACTCCGTCGTTGAATTTCTCACCACACGCGGCACAGTTCATTTTTAAGATCAGCCGAAGAATAAGTAAAAGAGGGAATATAAGAAATATATATAAGAACACGTTAAGGTCGCGGACGTGACGCGGTACGTGCTACTCAGACAAGCGTTGAACGAATAC
This sequence comes from Stenoptilia bipunctidactyla, assembly GCA_944452665.1. Taxonomy (NCBI): domain Eukaryota; kingdom Metazoa; phylum Arthropoda; class Insecta; order Lepidoptera; family Pterophoridae; genus Stenoptilia; species Stenoptilia bipunctidactyla. The sequence goes on from OX101724.1 coordinate 25,187,474, forward strand.
TGTAATAACTATTAAGTATTAATATATTTTTCAACATAGTCTCAGAGTCTATTATTTATTTATTTTATTATAATAGATAGAATCACTCGATTTGATACCATGATTAAGACCACAGAACCAAATATGTCATAATCTTAATAAATTACATACACTAAATACCATATTCTAAGAAAATATCCAAAAAAGGCCCGATTTATCGTTGTCGACGGTAGCATGCTAGCCCCGCTGGAAGTGTCTTACCGCAGGGGTCACTCACCTTTGACGACACGCTTATCCAGTGAAGGTAGAGCCATCCTGAGCCGAGTCTATACGGATGTGCTTTAAACAGTTGTTAAATAGTTAAATGAACACACCTCTAATCTCTTAAGAACGAGCTCCCGTTTCTTCTGGGCGTCAGTCAATTGATCATCGTCTGAATCTTCCGAGCTTGATTCCTCTTCCGAGCTTTCATCATCATCTTCATCGGAACTTTCTTCATCATCATCCTAAAATAAAGACAGACCATATAATAAACGAAGACATGAGACAGGTTTAGATGACATAAAACTTTTATGTCAATTATTTCAAATATGACGAAATTGCTAATAACGATGTAGCAAAAATAAGGTTCAATAATTGTATGTTATGGAGATAATATTCATGACATAATATCCGCAACCAGGTTTTTCTATTGAAAAGATATCTTAATTTAGTTGAATGCAAAGTTTGATATTTTTTCTTGAATTACCTGATAGTTTTTATAAATGCGAGAGTGAGGCCCGTCTGCGCTAAACTTTGATAGCTCGATTTTTGCATTTGATTTGTTTTAAGCATTAAGTCAATGCCTAAATGCTTCAAACATTCATAACTTTATGACACCGATTTCCCATGTCATAACTATAAGCAAGAACTTAAGCATAGGTACGACGCGTTCGAAAAGTTATGTCAATACACTAAATTTTAAGGGCCTAAATTTTAGTACAGAAAATGACTCATCATCATCATCATCACAACTCTTTGTAATAAGCCCACTGCAGGGCATGAGTCTCTCCCCTGGGTGAAGAGGAGGTATAGGCCATAATCCACCAAGCTGGCCCAGTGCTGGGTGGTGGATGCCAGAATTTTTAGGGCGCCTAGATGGCTTCTGACAAACCCTCACGACTACTGTATACAAGTATACAGCACCCGGGACCGACTGCTTAACGTGCCCTCCGAAGCACGGAAGTCGTCGTGAGATAAGAATGGTCGGCGGTCACCCATCCAAGTACCGACCGCGCCGAACGTTGCTTAACCTGTGATATCGTATGATACACACAGTAACCACGGCGCCACGACGACTTCAATAGAGTCTGAGAATGGGCATATTATAGGCTATTTTTTTATGCAAAAAAGAGCTTTAAGCAGTTGAAATATATGGCAGTTAATGATAATTTTTACACTTTTCATTAGTAATTTTTATTGTAATTGTTACCCAGGCAGTAAAGGATCGAAAGTCTTCTCAAATTTTGTTAAAAGAAGAATAGAGTAATATTTAAAACAGATTATAACAAGTTCTTGCCTCACTTTTAGCAAAGTATGGTTTTCGTTCGATTTGATTTTATGCACGCTTTTTTTTTATAAGAAATGGATGGAACGTTTGTCTTCCAAGACACCTGATGTTAAGTGAACATGAAGACTAGGGTGGTACACGTCCATCCACGAGAAACCTATTCACTCGACGCTTAAAAGTACCAGGACTATACTGGTCAGGGAGAATAGACGCAGGCAGTTCATTCCAAACCTTGGCGATCCGTATCAAAAAAGAACTGTCAAAGCGCTTAGTTCGACTTTTCGGAATATCTACCACATACTGATGGAAGTTCTGTCTGCGTCTAGTAGTCCGATGGTAAAAGGGTGAGGGTTCAATTTGTTCAAACAGATTGTACTTCTTTCTAAGGAAATATAATGAGGGGCGTAAGGGTTTGGATAAAATTTTAAAAATATTTAAAAAACATTCGCGGGGCGTAAGTGTCCGTCAATAAGGAGCGAACGGGTATTTTTATTCGTCGGGCCGAAACCCACGGGGGAGAACGGGTGAGTAGCCCATTTTAACAATATTATAGATGACAATTTGGGCGGCCTTTTCGCTTAAAGCGATTTCTGCCAGGCAAATAATAGTTGCCTATCATTTTAACAATATACTTCTCATCAAAAACCAAAAAAATTAATGAAGTATCAAGTTTGTTTAATCAATGTATTATTTTGTATTTTGTAATATTGTCGGGGTTACCATGATGCTATTTTTTTTCCAATCTCTACTTTAATTAGCCAGACTGTAGTAAATAGTAAACACATACTGGATATTGCATTTCAAAGTTAATTCTTATGTTAATGTCACTAACTTTAGAAATATATGATAGTTTAAAAACTTATACCAAATGATGAAAACTTTCCAATTATCTTGTAATATAAAATAAGCTAATTCACAGCTCACCTCCTTAGCTTCCTGTTCCGGAGATTCAGTCTTTTCTTCAATAGGCTCATCAACTTTAACTGGTTCCTCATCTTCTGATGACTCAGCATCCCAAGCATCTTTAACTGAATCATCATCGGAATCTTTTTTATCTTCTTTTACTTGAGCCTAAAATGAACATATAAAATAACATTGATCAATCTCAAAATCCCATAATAATACCTATTGATTAGAAAAAATGTTATGTTAAAATATAAATTAAAATAAACATTTATATTTTTTATTTAGCTGACATATTTAAAATGATGGGTTTCAGTCTGAAACCAATTCTGAAATTGTCTAGTTTCTTTAAGACGGACTATTCCCATTATTTTTTATCTTAAAAATACATTAAGATCTTCTAAAACACTGATATTCAATTTGTTTCTCAGGGTTTTCATGAAAAATAACCACATATACTCCACTCCAAATTCTTTAAATTAGTAAATAAGACAACAGATGCTAAAGCATCTAGCAGTATGTCAAGTGCTTTATATAATAAAAAAATTTTAAACCTGGTACATCAAAATATAACAAGGCATCTCAGAGAAAGTCTTAGAAATTGGATTATTTTCTAATGCTGAGCATAGAGACATTTTTTGTATAACTGAACATTTTTTACAAGACATTAATTATAGGGAATGTACAGTCATAGTGAGCCTATTTATTGAACAAACTATTGAAATATCCTGTCTAGAAATGGCAAACTGTATAATTCTTTGTATATATAGACCCCCTAAATCACACTATGATACTTTTGAACTTGTTTTAGAACAAGCATTGGATAAATTATGTAATAAAACTAAGAAAATATTCGTTTGCGGGGCCTTTAATGTTAACTTATTAGAAAATTCATCCTCGAGTAAAAAACTAATAAATTTATTGAAATGTAAAAATCTTACTAGCCTGTTCCTAGAAACAACTAGAATAACAAAGACCAGTGCAACTTGCCTCGATAATGTGTTTTCTAATGTTACTCCCGTAAGTTCATCAGTTATAAATAAACTAATCTATGATCGCAGTGGTCAGTTGGTAACATTCAAATACTCAAAGGAAAAACAGGTTAATAAGAGTATAATGGTTGTTCCTCAATAAAAAGCGTTTGGAGAGATTTAGATATGGTATCATTAACAATATGCCCCATATAGCCCACTCCAATAATGTAATTTTACAATACAGTAATTTAAGTAGTTTCATAAATAAACAACATAAGAGTGTATTTATTCCAAAAAAAGTCTCTCCAAACCATTGTAAATCCTTCAGTGATTGGGCAACCACCGGTATACATATTAGTAGAAAGCACCTATAATATGATCTCTATCATGGGAAATCATATAATAAAAGTGACAGTTTTTGCAACTATGTCAGAATTTACTCCAAGTTTTTTTAAAAAGTTTGTACCGCTGCCAAATCCATCTATTTAAGTAATAAGATTAAAAATCTAATAAGTCTAAAACAACATGGAACATAATTAATAAGGAAACTGGAAAAGTTAAGTATCGCAATACTTAGTTTAAACTTGTAATTGACAATAAAACCATTATTGTAGATGAAAATGTTGCGACAGAATTTGAGAATTGTTTTGCTAACATTCCAGTTTCAACTACTAAATTGTTGAATTCTTCACCTGTGGTGGATGAATCATTGCTTAAAAATCATGTAAGTGAGTGCAAGGTGAATGGGAACAGATTGAACCTAGTAGATAACATTGTTTTTCTTGGAATAACTTTAGATTCTAAATTGCAATGGGGCCCCCATATCTTGCAACTAGCAATTAGACTTAGTTCTGAGCAGTAAAGAAACTTCTCTCACTGACTGATGTTAATATGGTGAAGATGGTTTATTTTAGTTACTTTCATAGTGTAATGTCCTACAGCATCCTCCTTTGGTTCAATGCCGCAGGCATTGACACAATATTTACACTGCAGAAAAGAGCTATTCATGGAATGTATAAACTTGGAAATAGAGAATCTCTAAGAGAAAAGTTTAAAGAGATTGGTATCTTGACCCTTAACACAATATATTTATGAAAACATTATGTTTATTTATAAGAATAGTAATAAATTTAAAACTTTGAAAGATAAGCAAAATAAAATCATTTATAGGAATGTCAATACGTATTTATAATAAAATACCAAAGTCAATTCAATCTCTAACGTTTGATAAATTAAAAAGAACTATCAAAAAACATTATGCAAAAAAGGCTACTATGAAGACTAAACTCATAGATTAATTTGATGATAAAAGAGCGTGGGATTGATGTATCCACAGGTTCTTTCCAAATATTAAATGTAAAACACCATGTAAGCAGCTTGGCTGTGACATGACAATGGAAAGCACCATTAGCTGTCTTCTGTTTGTTTATTCATGTCATAGCTGAGTTGTATTTCTGCCAAATTGTACCTATAATGAGCACTTTTGTTAAAAGAGTGCCGAGTTTTTTTCCGCCGGCTTTTTGGCTCTCGGTCTGCCTAGGGTCCTAATTTCATATCGTTTCTTAAAGCCAAAGAAGTATATTGAAGGATAATTGGCGATTATCATCTTCGTGAGCCGACGCACACTGCTGGACAGAGGCCTCCCCCAACAAGATTCTCCTCGTCGCGCAGCCCTCATCTACGGTTTGACGTTCATAAACCTATGTAAACCTATCATGAAAAAAAGTTTTTTGAATTTTTTTTAAACATAAAATTTGATTTTACCTTTTTATCCACAATTTCCAGCTCAATGTTCTTTTCTTCAGCAGGTGTAGTTGGTGCTTCTTGTGACATTTGATTCTTTAGTTTCGTAGGCTTTATTCTGGTTCCTGGTCTCAGAGGTTTTTTCTCTGCTGAGCCAATTTCAATACCTCGAGCTTTCAAAGAATCTAACATAGCTTGTGCTCTGGCTTTATCAGCTTTTTGTTTAGGAGTCAATAATTTACCTTCAGCTTTAAGTCTCTCTTTCCGTTCCTTTTCTTTAAGTTTTTTTCTATCTTTTCTCTCTTTTTCTAATCTTATAGCTTCTAATCTTTGATTTTCTCGTTCTTCCTCCAGCCTTATATTTTCTTCTTCAAGCTTTTTTAATCGCTCTTCCTCCTCTTTGACTTTTTTAAGAGCTTCTTGCATTGCAGCTAAAGTTTTCTTTGTAGGACCCTTCTTGCCTTTATCATCATCTTTTTCTCCTTTACCCTTCTTTTTTTTCTTACCCTCAGCAGGAGTATCTCCACCTTCAAGTTCTTTTTCTTCAGAAGGCTCCTTGTCTACTTCTTTTGGCTCTTTTACTGCTGCTTTTGGCTCTTCAGCATGAGACTCTTCTTTTACTGTGGTTTCAACCTTTTCTTTAGTACCCTCATGTTGTTTTTCTTTCTTTTTAGCTTCTAGTTTTTTTAACTTTTCTCTTTCCTTCTTTTCTTTCTTTTTTTGAGCAGCAGTCTTAATTGTTATATCATTTTCATTATCACTACCTTCTTTTTCTTCTTCATTTTTTTCTGGCTCAGCTTTTGCCTTGTCTTTTTTACCCTTTTTGCTTGGTTTAGATTTTTCTTCCTCTTCAGCAGGTTTTTCGAGTTCAGGTATTGGTGTGTCTTCTTTTTTTATTCCTTCATGTTCCATTTGTAATTCGGCAAGGACCTTATCTAATTCATCATCACTATCATTCTTCTTCCTTTTGGCTTTTTTACTTTTCTTTCCAGCGGGTTCTTTTTTCTCCTGAGCAGGTTTCTTTTGCTGTTTCTGAACTGGTTTGACATCTTCATCTGATGAAGGAGGTGCTTCAGGTGCAGAATCTCCATCTTCTACTTCAAGTAGAGAGAAAACACTTCTCTTGTCTTCCTGTTTTTTGCCCTTCTTCTTAGTTTTGATGGGTTGGTCATCAGAGTCTTCCTCTGGAATCATAATACAATATAAACTTGATCATTTTGGATAACATAATATTGTAGATAACTTATCAACCTTGAACCTTATGTGAATTTCAGGTGGTTATTACGAATATTAAACACATTTGTTCATTTATTTAAGGTTATTACGAAGTTTATGGTAAAAAAGAAGTTATGCAAATATTGAGTTTTAATGATTTTCTTACCATCACTGCTGTTGTCCACTTTCTTCTTCTTTGAAATTGTTACAGTTTTGAGATTTTTGGTGACCTCATTTACATCCTCATTGATTGACTTCTTGTTCTTAGATTTAGATTTGGGTTTTTCATCTTCACTCCCCTCAGATTCATTAACTATCCTAAATATCAGATAAAATTTGTCTAAATAACAAATAAAGAGATAATTAAATATTACAAATATAGTGTATAAAATGTTGTACATTCCCAGTTACTAAAGCTTTTATATTGTCTTATTTGGTAAAAGTATCTATAATAGCAAAAACCAAAAATAGGAGATTTTTTTTAAAGATATGTTAGTGTCTATTTTGTATGATCTTATTTTGCCAGTAAACAAATCTCCTTTTTTTAAACTACAGAAGGTTTTTGCAATTTGCAATGACAGAAAATTGTATTATTGTAGTATTGACACTATGTCATTCAAATTTATTAATGCCCAATTAATATATTCCATGAATAAATAAAAATATGGGCAAAGTAATCATGCAGGTTTCTTATAAGTTAATAATAATTTATCAAAAGCTAGTGGGGGAGCAAGGTTTCAGTAAAATATGGTAGACTTCACACTATCAAATTACCATGGCTTTAAAATGATATTTCCACAAATTTCTTTGATAGTATTATTTGATGTATGGAACACACTGATGGAATTATAGTTTATAATAATAAACATGTAGATTTAAGTGAAATATATCCCAAGTAATCCACAGATCCACTATGTAAGTAGATAACCTCAAATATACTTACTTTTTTCCTTTACTTTGAGCTGGTTTGGCGTCGATATTAGTAGTTTCTACATCGCTGCCACTGTAACATATTGTTTTATTTGAACAGTTGATACTTTTGGCAAATACATCCGGAAAAAATGCAAAAGTACGTACCTCTCGTCAGCTGTCATATTCTTCTTGCCTTTTTTAGCTTTCGCCATTGTGTTAAGATGCGATATTAAGTCACAATACCTATAAAATATTGTTCAGTGTCCGTGTATTTTGTAATTTCTATCATGTGAAACGTAGTCTATTCACAAATTGTTTTATTACAAGCCGAAAGTTGTCCTATCAGTAGTCGTGTCCGTCCGTCGGTTCCTGACTGAAAACAAATCATTCACTCAATTTTAACCATTCGTTCGTTGCTTAAAATAATGACTGATAACCACAGCATATAAATAAATATTGATATTTTTTACGCGTTTGCTGCTTTGATGGAACCCTTGAGGAAATTAAAAAATATTTTTCATTGCAAATATAAATTGATATTATAAACCGTGCCTATCAGCGCGACTTTTAGTCTTTAAATAGTTTATATGAATATCTTTCGTTGTTATTTTATATAATAGGTATTACATGTTTTGGTAGTGTTTAAATATTCGGTCAAATTCCAAATTTATGTTTGGCTAATTTATGTTCAGTTTTTTTTTGTATTTTTTTAGGTAAAAGTGTAGGTACTTTGATTAATTATTGTAGTTATAGGTATTTATTTTTAAGTGAAGTAGGTATGGGTAGATAGCATTGCACAGGCGTTTCAGCTTTATTTTCATTTCTTTTTCTGTTGTAAGTTGTACATATTTCTGGGTATTATTCTATTTGGATATCTCAAATTTTAACAGGTTGCGGTGCAGGAGGAACCGTCTTTATTCCCAGAATTCCCATAATACCAAATAATTTTCGATTCCAATTTAAAAGAACGCAATTCCCAATATCGATGTGTTTTGCAATGACAATTAATAAGGCTCAAGGGCAGACATTTCGTGTTGCTGGAGTAGATCTCGGTGTCAGTTGTTTCTCGCATGGTCAGTTATACGTCGCTCTTTCCCGGATTAGCAGTTCTAGAAATCTTCATGTTCACGTGCTGGACGGGTCAACTTTCAATATAGTTTACTCGGAAGCTTTGCGCTGAAGTATTTTCGTTCCATAGATAAGTACTTAAGCCTCATGTGAAAGTGATCTAAACAATTCATTGTCAAATATTATAAAATATCAACCCTTATCCTTACTAATATTATAAATATGAAAGCGTGGATATTTGTTCAGCTTTCACGCAAAAACTACTCGACGAATCATGAGAGGTACTAGAAGTAACATAGGATACTTTTTATCCCGAAATTATCGCGAGCGGAGCCGCGGACACAGCTAGTATGTGAATAAAAATTTCATTTTAAACTTTACGAATTGTTCGAACTTTTCCATTAATTTTAAATAAATATTTAAGAAAAATGTTTTTTTTTTACTTTCCTTATACTCGAAATGAAAAGTTCAATAAAGTGTTCCCCGCGGGTGGATGACATCAATTCATACTCGGATTGTATCTCTATCCTAAACACCTCGTATGGGAATTGATGTCATCCGACCCTAGCTTAACAACCTACTATTCTTAGTATGGATGTTGGTTTTTAGGTTTAAACGTGTTTTTTTTTTTAATAATTTTGATACTTCTTTCTAGATGTCAAGGACCTTCTGCGTGGGTTGTATATCAGGGGCGGTAAACAGTTTTTTAAAGCAATATTCTCTTTGATCAAATTATATAACAGTATGATGATTCGTAAACGATCTAATTTATTATAATTTAAAATATAAAAAAAATTGATGATGTAAAATAAAGTAAATGCACTGAGATATTAATAAATTGTAACTAGAAGTAAGAAGAAGTCAGCAAGAAAGAAGATTGTACTGTGTAATCCATATTTTCATTAGCTATACAATCGTTTAGGTCCTAGATCAATGTAATTAGGCCTAATTCATATGACTGTCTATTCGAGGATACTTTGTGTTATGAGTTATTGCTATATATCACGAACCCACGTCGTCGTGGGCACAAGTGGACAGATCTGTAATACCGCGAACCATCCTGGCGGGCTCTCTAGTAAAATGTATGACAGGAAGGCGTATGAAGTGTGTCAAAGTTAACAAGGATGTGAAAGTGTTATCACAAGTGCCACAAACGAAGTGTCCTTCAAGCTGTAATACTCACTTTTGAAATCTCAATGAAAACGAATTTTGACTAAGCCAAAAAAACTGATTAAATATTCATAAATAGTGACGCATATAAAAAAATAGTCGTGTTATACTTTCGGTTTTATAGCTATAGGTCGATGAGGATTACAGCTTGAACTTCAAGCTGTATACCTGCCTGACGCAAGATAGTGCAACATTTTTCCGCGGCACAATAATCACCTAGGCAACAAATAACAATCTGAATGAAATGAATTATGAATGAAATTATCTTCGTGGTTAGTTAATTTGATTAGGATTGTCAATGCAATTCCTTTACAAAAGTAAAGAAAACTTAATTTTACATCGAGAAACAATGTAGGATTGGTTTTTTTTATATCTACGCGTGTACATACTTCACAGAGGTAAGCATCGAACTGACGCAAGTGCCTCTAGTGTGGAGTAGCTTGAACTATTGAGGTTGTGACGTCACGACAACCCAAATTGAAGCTGTGCATCATTGCTTACAGCAGCTCTACTACTTTGTGGTTACTCTATTGATTTTTTTGTTTTTCCTATATGAAAATATCATCAAGGAATTAGGTATCCAGTATCTGGCTTCGGATGTTTAAGTTTGAATAAATATTTGAATAAATAGCAATAAGAACAACATAAGTAAACTATAAATAAGTAAAGCATAGTTGTTGAAATGTATACATAAAATCGTGAAAATTTCATTTAAGTATATACTTTTGATTCAAAGGAGAAAAAAACAGCAACGGCCATGAATATAAATAATCAACGAATGCAAAGCATTGAGAAACCGTCAATTTTTTTTTCCCATTAACACGTTCCAGCGCGGTACTTCTCTCCACAATGACACTAACAATCTTCATACAAATTTTTCGTACACCTATACCCGTACTGTTATATACATTATTATTCACCAATAACTCTGTGTCAGTGACTGCTATAGCCGTATACCGCGTTTAGCCGTAGTGCCTATTTTCATAATAACTAGACTATAAGACGCGCCCGTACGGTCATCGCAATAAAAATAAGCAAACCTTACAGAACTGACACATATGGTATTTCACCTAACAAGTTTGTAAATATTTGCTTATTTTTATTCAGTTTCGAGATTTCAACTTGTCGTTTCGAAGTCGTTTGAACTGTTTGAAATTCCCGCCATATTAGCTATGTGAACCGTTTTCAGATGGCGTCTAGTCTTAACTTTTAATGTATGAAGTTGTACTTCTTCTCTTGAGTATATGTGTTCTAAGGGCGAAGCACTGAATTACGCGTTGAAGTAACCTTCATACATATACACCGGTTACCACCGTACTGTCAATGTGCGTAGCCCCTGTGTATGTGTGTGTATGATACCTAAAACAATCTTATTGAGCATGTATTTTTGACACTAGGAATTTAAGCCTCCTGTACAGAATAACAGTAAGACTGCTCTCTATGAAACTCCAATGTAAATTTGCCGGCTTTTGCCGTAGTGATTTTTAGATTGAGTTTTGTGAAAACGGCGATACCCGTACTGCCATTACATGAATTCCATATTTACTGTCTATGCCGTTACCGCGGTGGAACGTGTTAAGTAGTTACCTGCATATTTAATTGATTTCGATGAAATGTGTATGGGACCAACTGTAAAGTATCCTCTATTATATGAAACAAGAATCATCAGAATCAGTTAACCCAGTCAAAAGTTATGAGTTAACAAACATATAAAAAACATACACGACGACTTGAAACCTCCTCCTTTTTGAAGTCGGTGGAAAACTGAACTGAGGAAAAAACACAGAAATGTCACATTCTGAAAGAGCACACTTCAATCAATCAAGGTCAAGTCAAACATTGTCTGTCAGTCAGTAAGTAATGTCAGTTTTATTAGCAATGTGACAGTAATACAAAATTTTGAAGTATTTTTCTAAATTTTAATTCCAATATGTATAAAGGTTTTACACGAATATTAGCTATTTACTGTTCAGATACATTGCAACCGTGCATGTCTTCAATTTTCAGAAGTAATATATTAGGTTCTCGTAAACTAGAAAATATAGGTTATGTTTTTGTGAGGACTAAAAAGTACGATCGCGGTAATGCATCTGCTTTATTTGTGCCAGTGCCAGTTAAACCTAATCCGGATGATATAAATATTGGTGAAGAGCTAACAGGGCGTTTAAAAAAACAAGATTTATTGAAAATTTTAAATAAATTCTACCAAAAACCAGAAGTTCGTAGTTTGGCATCTGAAAATGGATTAGATGACCAGCTATTACATCAAGCATTTTTGTCATTTAGAAGGCATTGTTTAGAACACGACTTACCACCAGATTTGCATGTCATAATAAGTGATATTATTCAAGGTAACTACAGAAAATGATTTAATTTGAATACAGACAATTTCACCTCATTTTATCATATATCCACATTTAAATAGTTTTCATTAATGTAATATATTAAACCACATTTGTGACAAATACTATTGCAAATTTTAAATTCTGTGTTTTTGTGTGGCTTTCAGGAGCTGGAAATGTAAATGATTTGTTTCCTTATTTTTTAAGACATGCAAGACTAGCTTTTCCTCATTTAGACTGTATAGATGATTTAAAAAAGATCTCTGATCTAAGGACACCAGCCAACTGGTAAGTTGTAAAATTAGATTTTAAAATGATCACCCCTGGAACAAAATTGCTTTGACCTATTCGAAAATGTTTATTCGTAGTGTTTAATATAGCTATTTATGTCTTGATGAACCAACTACTTTGATTTCACATTTACACTTATTGCTTGCTAAATTTGGATTAACAGCCGTACTTACGAAAAACGCATTACCTAGCTTTTGACAAGTTCGAAAGAGTAGGTTTAAATAAAAATATTGAAATTATCTCTATGGGAAAGTCATAAAACTCATTTTCCTGATTGCAAATTGAGTTATAAACATATTTGAAATCAGGAAAAAATGTGATTTTCAAACTTTTCAGAAGCTAGTGCATTTTTCTTAAGCGTGGCAGATTCTATAGTGGCTGCTTTTGGGAGGCAGTTTACCTAGCATATCAAGTGCCATAGCGATAGATAGAAAATATAAATAAACTATTCTATTCATTGTGCTTTGTCTTATGTTCAAAGGTTATAAATCTATTTCATTATAAAATAGTTGCAGAAATAAATAAGTTTAGGTAATGATCTGATTTTGTTGTTTTTTTTAGTTTCTGTAATTGGTACTGTTTCACTCATTTCTTTTAGGTATCCCCAAGCAAGAAATATAAATAGAAAAATTATATTCCATGCCGGTCCCACAAACTCTGGCAAAACCTACCATGCACTTGAGAAGTTTCTGTCAGCCGAGTCAGGAGTTTACTGTGGTCCTTTGAAGTTATTAGCTACAGAAATTTATCAAAAGGCAAATAAAAAAGTAAGTAGGTTAAAAAGTCTTCGTAAACTTGCATGAATTAGATATTTGTAAACATAGTTTTAAAGTTTCAAATATTACTAAATAGAATATGTTACCAAAATATATAAATTTATTGTTAATATTATACTGTTTTCCTATTGTGCTCTTTATAGTTGAGATTATTGATTTACCAAATTAACACTTATGCTTAAACATTAGATTTATAGTAAAATTGATGATAATCTTCATTACATTCCTTAATACAATTTAAAAATATCTTTGTAAAACACTTTTATTTTATTTAATAACTCAAAAAAAATCACATATTTCCTTAGTTGTAAGAGTATCTTGATCTACTTCCTTACTTAGCAAAGATTGAGATGTATAGCCACATATAATGAAAAGTATACATTTTCATTGAACATACATTCATAACTTCACACCTATATCTCTAATGGGGTAGGCAGAACACCAGAGGCTATAAAACCATCTGATTTCACATTTGACAAATTTGGAGGTATTATTATGATGGAGTGAGACTTTCATTGAACTTTAAACCATATTACAACCAGATAAGTTGCAAAGCAAAAAAAGTAAACAGTTCATTTGATGTGAATGCAGGTTTAGCAATGATATGATTTATTTAACCTACTATTATGTCTTGTAAAATTTTACTAATGCTGTTGGTGTACAATAAAGAATATTATTATTATTATCACGTATACTTATGACTGCACGCCTTTTGGCAGAAAAGACCCGACAATTGGACCAGTTGATCGGGTATCAGGGCAAATTATTATTATTTTACCTTTTTTCATGGGTGACATTGTCCTAATAAAAATATTATATAGTTAGTAATATACCAGATATTTTTATTTAATACTTGAATTTGAAAATTCTCTGTATCAGGGTTGCTGAGAAACAAAAACAATATAAAAAATCTGTGTAACCTTTTGAAGACACCTTAAATATTGCTTACAGGGAACACCATGTGATTTAGTGACTGGTGAAGAAAGGCGACATGCTTCACAATTAGCATCACTGACAGCAACAGAAGATACATTACAGTCCCATGAAGACATAGATCATTTATTAAGAAGCGAAGCAGAGTTGACTCCGTCTAACCATGTGGCATGCACTGTGGAGATGACAAACTTAAATAGTGATTGTAAGTCTTTATTTTATATTAAAACCAGCCTTCAAATGCAGCTAAAGTTAAATTAATTGTGACTAGTCGGCTTTCGTACTTAATTAAGGAAGCATTGCTTTTTATGAGGGTGCCCACTAGTTGTCGAGAGCTTTTTTGAATGCCATGTAAAATGTAAAAAATGTAAAAATGTAACTGTAACAAACAATTTAGTCGTTTTTAAATATTTAAAAGCTTTATAATATAGCAATAGAAATATTCAGAGTGTCCCAAAAATCAAAGATAAAAAGATAAGATAAACCCTCTCCGGTGCTGGAGGGTGGACCTGGTCATGGCTAAGTGTGGAAAAATAAGAAAACAATGTGTCTTAATTTTTTAAAATTACAAAGAAAACTGTGAAATTCTTCGAAAATTTACACCTCTTATGATATTTTCAATGCCTGTACATAGCCAACCCTACATTAACTGAATTAATGATTATAGATTAACTTATTTTAAAAATAGTGTACCAAGTAATGAAAGATATTTAATATTGTTTGAGATTTCATATCTAGCTGTTGCAGAACTGTGAGTTTACAACCTATTGCAGAAATTAGACTGTATTAGTCTTTGCAGTTTTATGACTGTACTAGCTACAGCAGAATTATGATTAGATAAGCCAATACTGGATCCTGTATGACTTTCATTATACAATAGCTCCATCGCATTACAAAGACTTTTTTAATATTGTTTGAAACAAGGCATGTGCGAAACTCATACTGCAACCTCAAGTGTGGATTGTATTTTATGGCTGCAAACTTTTTTTTCTAGAAATAAAGTGTATTTGAGTCTTAAAAGAATATCAAAACGTATTTTGAAAAAATATACACTACTCAATTTATTTAATGTTATAAACGCATATTTTTAGAGCTTGTTGCACAAATTATTTATTTAAGTCTAGCATACATATAAGGTGTTCTTTTTATGCTGAAAACAGTATTTTATATACTATATTTTTGTTCAACAGTAAACAGTATAATACAGTGAAAAATAGTTTAATACTGTCAAAAACAGTATGGTTAACAACCCTTATTGTATAGTGCATTTGTCTTCAATTACTATACTAGCTATTGCAGTAGTTTATTTCTTTTACAGATGAAGTAGCAATTATTGATGAAATTCAGATGATTGGTGACAGAAGTCGGGGATGGGCGTGGACTAGAGCCATATTAGGTAATGTATTTGTTTATATTACAATCATAGAAATATACTGAATTTTACATTGTTGTTAAAAAAGATATAATATTTAATACATAACTATACAAACTACATGGTCTTCATTCAAATTGATTTGCTTACACAGCAATCGTGACATCGCATTGATAGATTCGCTGATTTGACTTACGTCTTACTTCTTAGCTTTACTTTCCTAATTTAAGATAGAATAAGAATTAATTTATTACTATGTAGTCTTTCAACAGTTTACTTGTTTTTTTTACATTTGACATCTTAGTTTAAGTTGACGAAGTTTTAAATAACCGAAAAAATGTGATAAATAAAAATTACCCGGCCAGGACTCGAACCTGAGACCCCTCGTTTGCCAGACGAGTGCTCTTCCACTGAGCTACTGGGGGGAGTCCTGGCCGGGTATTTTTATTTATCATATTTTTGCGGTTATTTAAGAATAATTGAGCATTATAAATGCAAAAACTTAAAAACATTATTGACGTAGTTTTAATTCTATATATTGGATTAATCCCCAACAGTACTTTTATCTGCACTACTGTTTACCCAGAAGTCCGAGTAGTTCAAAAACCACCCTGTTAAAAGGAGATTCAGGAGAAGAATATGATAAAAATAATGTGTTGTTTTGAAAATGTCCACGAATAGTAAAAATATTTTATTTATTGCATCATTGTATGAGTTGTTATCAGGCTCACTATACATACATCTCAAGCTCTTTAACTTCATCACCGACAAGCTATACTAAGACTGATTTATGTCAACAAAGTTAGTAAAAATATCGATCTGAAAAACTTAAACTGCAAAGATTAAACTAGCCCACTATTTAATAGTTTTACCTCTGTCCTAGGTTTACAAGCCAAAGAAATACATTTATGTGGTGAGGCAGGGGCTATCAATCTTGTAGAAGAAATTTGCAACACAACGGGGGAAGAATTGGAGGTACATACTTATATATTTATTTTACTGCTTTTATGTAATATATTATTCTAACAGTAGTTGAGGTATTGTTTTTCAATGGTTACTGCGTTTAAACGAAGCTAGGTATGTTATACTATTATAGATTGCGTATTCAATTTTACATTAATATTAATCGTTTCTTACATGTATGCATACTTATACTATCATTAATTTGTAACAGACATAACATAAACAGGGTGTCCCAGATCTCAACGTCAAGCCGAAACGGCGTGACAGGATTGACTGTAAGCATCATGAGAAAAATCTAAAAACAATCTATCCCATGCAGTTTGAAAATTATGGAAATTTAAGAAAACCTAGAAATTTGGTCATTTAAACTTTGAAACCTTTTAATGTGTTTCAATTTTTTGTATTTTTTGTACTGCATACAATTTAACCACAATAACCGAAAAATGGTTACAGTTTGACCAAAATATCTAAATTTTTCTTAAATGCCCAAAAATTTCAAACTTCATGGGGTGACAGGATTGACTTCTTCCAGTCAATCCTGTCACCCCATTCCGGCTTGACGTTGAGTTCTGGGACACCCTGTATAATACTCCCAGCCAATTAAATGCAAACATGTTCACGCACATCAATATATGTTTTATGCGAGGATCGAATCGACTACAGTTCGTGGTTTTTCATATTTGTAACCTCCAACCCAGCGAAGTCTTTGTGGCTCCGTGGTTGCTGTGCATATCAAACGATATCGCAGGTTAAGCGCTCTCGGCGTGGCCGGTATTAGGATGGGTGACCGCCGGTCATTTATTTCTCACGACGACTTCTGTACTTCGGTGGGCACGTTAAGCAGTCGGTCCCGGCTGCTGTATACTTGTATACAGTAGTCGTTAGGGATTGTCAAAAGCTATTTCGGAACCCTGAAAATTATGACATCCACTAACCAGCACTGGGTCATCATGGTGAATTACGGCCTACACCTCCTCGTCACTTAGAGGAGAGACTCATAGCCCTGCAGTGGGCTCATTACACGGAGTTGTGACGAATGAATGATGAATGATCCAGCGTTACAAAAAAAATGATCTTTATATAATTAAACAATTACTTTCAATTTCGCAGATACGATCATACAAAAGGCTAACGGAACTGAAAGTCGAAAATTCAGCGCTAGCATCCTTGGATAACGTGAAGCCCGGCGACTGTATAGTTTGTTTCAATAAAAACGACATTTACAGTGTAAGTCGAGCCATAGAACAGAGGTCAGTCTTAATTGAGGCAGGTATTCCATGTCTTATATGCTTTTATCAGTTTTGTACGGTCAGGAGTTTATTTAGAGCATAGATGCCTTGACAAGTGAAATTTTATTTTACTTTTGAGTAGGTAAGTGAGTACTTACTTAGTTTTACTTCAATTTCAATTTACGATAGAGTTAAATTACCTTAATAGTGTTTTAATTATAAAGTATTATTTAGTGATATAATTTAAATGCATTAAAGTAATATTTTTATTTTATTTTTGGTGCTAGATTTTATGATAAAAATACAGTATTTAAGAAAAGTAATACACATACATATAAAAAATTAGTTATCATCTAGCATGTTGCAACTGTTAGTACTGTAGCAGAGTAAGTATCAGTTTTGGATAAAAATTCTTTAAATAATCAATGAATGCAGAGCATTAAAAAAACCGACTAAACGTCAAAACTTTGGCTGAGTTGAGAATGTCATCCACGTTAACATTCTCCGAAATCATACATATTTTTTCGGAAGTTTGAAACTTTCAATAAAGTACTCAACCGATTTCGATGAAATTCAAGTGGGACCAACTATCATATGAAACAACAATTTTCAAAATCAATTCATAACTGTCCAAAATATCGTGTAACAAAGACACAAAAAAAACATACAGACGAATTGAGAACCTCCTCCTTTTTTGGAAGTCGGTTGAAAATGATTATTTAAATATTCACAGAAACGGGCTTACTTTCGATTAGTAAGTTTCATAGAGTGTTAATATTTAGATATTATTTACTATAGTTCTCATGACGTATCCTGTTTTATGATGTATTGTTTATTTTATATAAGGGACAGTCTGTGCTTTGACTGTGCCCAACCCCCTTTGCCTCTGTCTGAACACCTCCCGCCCGGAAAAGATTTGCCATGGCCAATTAGGAAGTCCCTAAACAGACTCCGGGCCCAGGTCGGCCGTAGTAAAGATAACACTGTAAAATGGGGTTTCAGCGTTGACGGAGATGAGCATTGTTTGTGCGGTGCGACTCCACAAACAATGTTACACCTTCGCTCCTGCCCCATGTGCCCGGAAACCTGCACTACCTAGGACCTCGCACAAGCCACCGATAACGTCATAAAGGTGGCAAGTTGGCGGCAAAATATAATAAATTTCATATTCATCGACACGCTAAGAAGAAGAAGTGCTTTGAAATAACAATTCTTGTTAAATACCCCTACTGTCCCTAGATAAGCGTGTCGTAAAAGACAACTAACCCGAGTGGCCCCCGCTTCTTGGTAGGACCCCTTTAGAGTCCGCCTAGCTAGCGACCAACAATTATACTTTTATTATTGTTATTTTTACAGTGGTTATGCGGGGAAAGTGGACAGACAACACGGCTAATTAGTTCTTACTTGGTTTATTTTATTAGGTTCAACAGCAGGCAGGGCAGACAGAGCTTGGAGAAAATATGGCGGCAATACACAGAGTAGCTAATAGGACAGTTGTCAGAGTAATGACACAGACTAAGTTACATATTTTATAACACTCCTCCTCGAGTTTAATTTTATAATAGTTAATTAAAATCGCAAAATAAAAGCAACAAAAAAATTACCTTTCTATCATTTATATGGCTTTAGTTTTTACATTTTACAATAATTTAAGTTACATATACTAATTAATAAATGAAATTGTTTACTATCTTAGAAAATTTTGGAAAACATAGGCTTTTAGTTAACAAATCAGCTAAATTATTTTGTGTACTAACATATTTTACAGAAATCACATTTTTAGTGATTAAATCTTTTATATAATGATATTTTATGTCTATATGTTTGGTCCTCTTTGAGTTTTCATAGCTTTTGGTCATACATATAGCACCTTGATTATCCACCAAAAGTATTGCCTCTGCATAGCATTTAAATTGTTTGCTTATTCCTTGTATATTTACCATTTCTTGTGCTGTCATAGCTGCGGCAATATATTCCGCTTCTGCTGTGGATAAAGCAACACATGATTGCTTCTTCGAGAACCATGCCACTGGGTTGCTTCCATGTAAAATCAATCCTCCACTAACACTTTTCCTGTCTTGTCTATCTCCAGCCCAGTCTGCATCGGAATATCCATATATTTTGTTATCATTACTTTTTATGAAAATTAGCCCTTTCTCTTTAGTTTCCTTTAAATATCTTAGTATTCGCTTTGCAGCTTTCCATGTTTCTTCATTGGCTTTGTCCAGGAATCGGCTCAGGTATGTTACCGCATATGTTAAATCAGGTCTTGTAGTGACACTCAAGTAGAGTAAGCTTCCTATAAGTTCTCTATACTTTTCATTAATTGGAGTATCTTCTTTTAAAATAACATTGAAATTTACTTCCATTGGTGTCTTAATTCCATTGCAGTTAGTCATATCAAACTTTTCCAATATTTTCTCAATTAAATTTGTTTGCAATAATTTAGTTTTGTTATTTTCTCTGATTATATTCATTCCTAAAAACTTCTTTGCATGTCCTAGGTCTTTAGCTTTAAATTCTCTTTTCAGTTCTTCTATTATTCCTTCTGTGTTCCCTATTATTAGTAGGTCATCGACATATATTATCATCCAACAATCTTCTTTAAAATACAAACAGTAGTCATATTCTGATCTTTGAAATCCAATCTTTTTTGCAAGGTTGGTTTTTTGTTTTTTTTATTTTGCAAACCAATTGGTTTTTTATTTTCAGGTAAATCTATTTCTTTCCAAGTTTCTAAATTTTTTAAAGCTGTTAATTCATTTTGTATTGCTTCTTTCCATTCTTTTTCTTTCATTGCTTCTTCAAATGTTTCAGGAGTATTTGTTTGTGCTGTGAGGCAGTATGCTATGTTGGTTACATAATCTTTCAGGTAGTTGGGTCTTCTTATTATTCTTTTTGATCTTGAGTTTTTATTTTGTTCTGTGTTTTCAGTTCTTTCCTGTATATTTTGAATGTGTATATTTTCCTCTATATCTTCAGTATTTTCCTCTATATTTTCTGTATTTTTCTCAATATTTTCTGGAATTTTCTCCATATTTTCTGGAATTTTCTCTATATTTTTCTCGATATTTTCAAGGTTTTCCTTATTTCTTTCATTATATGCTTTATAGTTAGTATTGTTTTCACTGTTTATTATTAATTTTAATATTTTACTGTTGTCATATAGGCTTTCTTTGTCTTGTGATTTGGGTATAAACACAACATCTCTCCTTTCTATAATTTTTCTTGTTTGTGTGTCCCATAGCTTATATCCCGTAGGTGTGTATCCAATCATAAGGTATTTGTTGCTTCTTTTATCTAACTTTTTCAGGTATCCTAAATTTTTACTATATGCATCGCTTCCAAAGACTTGTAGGTATTTTAAGTTTGGCTTTCTGCCTGTCCATTTTTCAATTGGAGTTTTATTTTGACCTTCAACTGGTATCCTGTTAAGTATATATGCTGCAGTCTTAGCAGCTTCACCCCAAAACTCTTCATCAACATTATTTTCATAAAGCATTGCTCTTACTTTCTCCATAAGGGTGCGGTTAAGTCTTTCGGATTTCCCATTCTGTTGTGGGCTATATGGACTTGTATAATCTAATTATATACCTTTTTCTTTGAAGAAATCTTTCAAAATGTTGCTTGCAAATTCACCTCCGCAGTCACTTCTTATTTTTTTTACTTTTAAGTTTAGCTGTCTCTCTGCTGCATTTATATATTGTTTCAGGTATTCAAAAGCTTCATTCTTATAGGTTAGCAGATAAATTTTAGTGTAGTTTGTGTAGTCATCAGTGCAGGTAAGTATATATCTCTTATTATCCCAAGTAGCAGGTGAAATAGGACCACAAATGTCAGTATGTAATATTTCTAGAGGTTTTTTAGCTTCACATCTCTTTGTAGAAAATGGAAATCTAGTTTGTTTTGATTGTATACAGATTTCACATTCTGGTAATCTATCAATTTCTTGTTTTGTTATTTTCATTCCACGCACAACTCCAATCATTTTCTTCATTTTCTGTTTCCCCGCATGTCCTAATTTTAAGTGCCATTGTAATGCTGCATTATTACAATATGTTAGGCAAGATGATTCTTCTGCTTTAAGTTGAATTGAGTACAATCCATCTGCACCTTTAATTCCTTTTATTATTTCTTTCTGTTTTTTCTTTATAATGACATTTTTTTTTGTAAATATTACTGTAGCATCTTTTTCAGTTAGAGCATTGACTGATAAAAGGTTTTTTTCTAAATTTGGTACAAATAAAACATTTTCCAAATAGTAATTTTCAGTTTCAATTTTTCCCGACATTTCTGCAGTTAAAATCTCATTTTTCTTGGCTGTGTTTATATGTATAGTTTTCTCTTTCTTTTCACTGAGTAGTTCTTGATCTCTGGTCATATGGGATGTGCAGCCTGAATCCACAATAAAGTGTGTAAGTTCCGGAGTTGTCTTCATAATTGATGTAAATAGAGCTTGTTTTCTTTGTTTATCCTTATTAAAGTAGCAGTCATTTGTTATGTGGTTTGTTTTTTTACATATTCTACACTGCTTTTTCTTGAAATAACAATTATTTTCTTCATGATTTGTTTTCTTACATATTTTACAGTATTGTACTTTATTTCTGGACTTAATTTTAACTTTACAGAATGCTGCTAAATGTTGGTCACTATTACAAATAAAACAGTTCTTTTCACTTGCTCTAAATGCTTCTTTTGTCTCATGCATACTAGTTATTCTTTTTTCTTCTGTTAACAGTCTTGTTGTGAGATTATTAAGTGTTTGCTCAGATAGAGGAGCTGAATCCCAAGCTGTTAAAAATGCAGAGTATACTTCAGGCAGTGTCGACAAAATCTTTGATATGATCATGTTGGCATTAACCGTTTCATTTACTGATTTCAAGCGAAATGCCAGATTTTCAAGGGAACTTATATGGTGTGTCATATCTTTACTTGTATCAAATGAGTATTGAAAGAATTTCTGCATTAAGTCGCACTTCTGCTGTTGGCTTGATTTTTCAAATATGAAGCAAATTTTTTCCATCGTTTGTAAAGCATTTTCACAGTTCATAATTAGAGGTATATATTTTTTATTTATTGTGCACATTATTAGTTTTTGAGCTTGTGCATCTCTCTGTGCTGCTATTTTCTTGTCCCTTTTATCAACCTCATGGTCACCATTAACAATTTCGTCCAAACCTTGACTTTTAAACATTATTTTAATTTGAAACTTCCACATAGGATAGTTCTCTTCATTATCTAGACGTTGTATTTCGTTATATTCTCCAGATTTTTCCATATCGGTATTCCACAGGATCACTTGATGAAAACGTGGTTTTAAGGTTAGTTGTTTTTCCAATTTTACGTCTGTCACTTTTTGTCTGGGCACATAACCTTTTATTATTGTTATTTTTACAGTGGTTATGCGGGGAAAGTGGACAGACAACACGGGTAATTAGTTCTTACTTGGTTTATTTTATTAGGTTCAACAGCAGGCAGGGCAGACAGAGCTTGGAGAAAATATGGCGGCAATACACAGAGTAGCTAATAGGACAGTTGTCAGAGTAATGACTCAGACTAAGTTACATATTTTATAACATATACAGGGTTGATTTGTAGGCACCAGCCAAATTTAAATGTTAGTTTCTTTGATAGCATATAAACGTACCTGCATATTTAGTTTAGTATAGCTCATTACAAAAAAATAGAGATATGGCACCACAAACTTTTATGCAAATAGTCGCTGTTGATGAACATAGCTACTACGACGCGGCATTTCTTTAATAATACTACGACGTAGTACTACAAGATGCTTTATAGATGTGCGTAAGTGTCTTTATTTTAATGGTAATTTAGAGTGACCATGGTTTGCTTAATAATATGTTAGCGGATATATTTATTTCTTTGTAAAAATAAAATACCTTTTTTTGCAAAAATCGTTTCTATAAATGATACTTATTGTGTAAAAATAACTTGGCCGGTGACTACAAATCAACCCTGTATAAAATCTGCCACCAAATGTCACCGCTCTTGTGGTGATGTGTTCCGGCAAGAACCCATCTTCACTTACCGGTGAAGTTGAGGTCAAAAGCGTGCTTGGTCAACAAAAAAAACAGGAATTTCTTTAATTTTAGAATAGAATAGAATGGAACAACATTTATTGACACAACACATAACTGTAGTTGGAAAATAAAAATGCAAATACACATAAAAAACAATATTAGCACAGTCACAAAGTATGTACATAGGTAGACAATAAAGCAATATATAAGTAAACTAGCCACCGCGCGCGGTTTTACCCGCGTAACTTTTGATCCCGTGGGAATTTCGGGAGCCTATAACCTTCCTCAAGAGTTGGGCTATCAAATGCAAAAAGAATTTTTCAAATCCCACTTGTAGTTTCTGAGATTAGCGCGTTCCAACAAACAAACAAACAAAAAAACAAACTCTTCAGCTTTATATATTAGTATAGATTGGATACAGCAGTGTTAGCAGAAATTTTCATCAATTATTATACTTAGCAGATTTAAATATCTTTATCTAGGTAGATGAATTTATTTTTTCATTTTTTTTGTTTTTCTACAGTTGGCTTATAGTAATTATAAACATTTCTATGACGAATAGTAGTGTTCATTGCTTGAAATGTGTAATGTGACAGCAGTTTTTAATTGCCGAAAAGCTGCTAATGTCATATGTACTGCTTATTAACAAAATTTTTACTCATAATCAACGAATGCAAAGCATTCAAAAACCGACATCACTAGCTTACGTGTTCAAGTCCTTGTCCGTACTTTGGCTGAAGTGAAACGTTATCTACGTATTCTTTCCCTTTTCATACATAGCTATTTTTTTCCAAAAAAGCTAATTTTTCAAAACGTAATATATCGATTTTGACGAAACTTATATGGGACCATTTCTGAAGTATCTTCTATCAAATGAATGCAAATCATCACAGTCGATTCATCATAACTGACCAAATAATCGCGTAACAAACAAACATACACTCGACGTGAAAACCCCCTCCTTTTGGAAGTCGGTTGAATACTTTGCTAAACTTTATCTCCATCATTCCAGGGGTCATGAAGTAGCAGTGATCTACGGCAGTCTACCTCCGGGCACGAAGTTAGCACAGGCGAATAAGTTTAATGACCCCGACAGCTCGTGTAAAGTGATGGTCGCTACAGACGCCATTGGACTTGGTATTAATTTGTAAGTACCTAGCCTAATTTAATAATAATTCAAGAAAGAAAGAAATTTCATTGCAGTGTTTGAAAAGAGTACTAAACCAAAAAAAAACATATACATACATACATAGCGTCACGCCTGTATCCCTAATGTGGAAGGCAGAACACCAGACGCTATAAAACCATCTGATGGCACGTTTGACAAATTTGGAGGTATTGTGATGATGCAGAGAGACTTGCAATGATAGGGGGTCAGCCTATCGCCCACGAAAACGTCAATAAAACCTCCGTCCCTTAACTGACGTTTACAGTATGCCCGGGAAGAGAAGAAGCTGGCACATTCTATGTTTTTCTTTCGCTCCCAGTCCAGCATGTTATTAAAATTAATTTTATCAGGGAATTTTTCAATATCTATTACCTCGTCATGTGTAGGTTGTAACTCGCTGACATTACAAAGAAATTTGTTAGCAAAAAGTTCGACAGGAGCGCTGTCATACTATGAAATTTTAACCTAATATAATAAGTAGAAATAATGAGATTGGCTTATGACAAACACATTCCTTACAATACATTCTCGCTTATTTTTGTGTTCAGAATTAAAAAGTAGCAGCAGCAACGGGACTTTAGTGTGGACGAGCATAAGTGTATATTAAATTAAATTTATACATACATACATAACTTCACGCCTGTATCCCGTATGGGGTAGGCAGAACACCAGAGGTAATGAAACCATCTGATGTCACGTTTGACAAATTTGGAGGCATTATAATAGTGGTGAGAGACTATTGCAGTGACAGGGGGTCAGCCTATCGCCCACAAAAAAGCCTACCATAACACCTCGGTCCCTTAACTGACTTTTACAGAATGCCCGGGAAGAGAAGCAGCTGGCACATTCTATGTTTTTCTTTCGCTCCCAGTCCAGCACAGAAGCTGTTCAGTGATAATTACAAATAAAAAACTTATTTTTCAGGAGCATACGAAGAATAATATTCTATTCATTAATAAAACCTATTGTCAATGAGGATGGTGAAAAAGAAATGGATGTTATTAGTATATCACAAGCCCTGCAAATCGCAGGTAAGTTTTAAACTTCGATCGGTAATCAAAAACATTGTACGTATCAAAATCGAGAACACCCTTTAAGCAAATTCTGCTTTCAAATAACAAGATTATGTTTTACTTTATACTGGATAGAAACCATAAATAAGAAACAGTTTTGTTTTTGTTGCAATAACAGTTTTTTTATCCAAATTCACTGAATTAACTCTAGAAGCAAACAATTACACTGTAATGATAATAATTTTAAATATCCAAAATACCAAACTATTGGCCACCCTAAGATTCGATGATTAATCTAAGAACAAATGCTATACTGTGCTTACGTAGCAATTAGGGAGACTGAAGCATTTTTTAAATTAACGATTTATCAAACAATGTTTGCATATTTTTGCTTATTGTCACGTTGCAATGCAATTATGTTTAAACTAAAGTTAAACAGTAAGAAACACACATTTTTGTTACAACTTATGTATCACCCTGTATGATGAATTAAAAAGAAATCAATATGATAAGTTTTATAATATACTCGTATAATCAACCGACTTCTTTTTGTATCTTTGTTACGCTATTTTTTTGATAAATATATAATTGTTCTATATGATAGAGGATACTTCATAGGTAGTCCCATATAAATTTCATCGAAATCAAAGTAGTAAGTTTTGAAAAAATATAGGAATTTTCGAAAAAATAAGTATAAAAACGGAGAATTTTTAATGTATATGTATAAGATTTTTTTAATGTATAAGATTTTGTTTAAGATAGGGTTGCCTGGTAGAGATCGCTTTGAAGTGATAAGTCCACCTAAATTGCACATTTCGTGTTATTTTGTAAATTGTATGTTAGTATATATCCATTCTATGCAAATGGCAATAAAGTATTTGAATTGAATTGGATTGAATGACCTTATATTTCAGCCAAAGTTTACAAATGGATTTAAAAATAATAGTGAAGTCAGTTTTTTTAAAATCTCTACCGTCGTTGTTTTTTTAACAGCGTTTTTTAAAACCATCAGGAAGAGCCGGTCGATACGGCAGTGCCTGGGAGACGGGCTACGTGACGACTTTCAAATCGGAGGACCTGGCGACCCTCAAGTCTCTGCTGTCCCAAAGTCCGGACCCGGTGACGCAGGCCGGTCTGCACCCGACCGCCGAACAGATGGAGCTGTACGCTTATCATCTGCCACATGCGAGTTTGAGCAGTTTGATGGTAAGGCAAATAAATAAATAAAGTAGAAGTAATAAAAAATAAAACGGACGAAATAGAAAAGATATTTCTAAAATTATGTTGGACTGGGAGCAAAAGAAATCATAGAATGTACCAGCTGCTTCTCTTCCCGGGCATACTGTAAAAGTCAGTCAAGGGACAGAGGCGTTTTTGTGGGCGATAGGCTGACCCCCTGTAACTTCAATAGTCTTTATCCATCATTATAATGCCTCCAAAGTCAAACGTGACATCAGATGGACTTATAACCTCTGGTGTTCTGCCTACCCCATAAGGGATACAGGCGTGAATTTATGTATGTATTTCTAAAATTACTTACACTATATTATTATATTAATATAGAACTAAATTAAATGAATAACCACATAATAACATGTACCTTATATAAATATAAACATATACCTTACTTACTTCTTACTAATATTATAAACGTGAAAATTTTGGATGGATGGATGTATGGATGTTTGTTTCTCAATCACGGCAGAACGGATCAATGGATTTGGATGAACTTTACTCAGTGATAGTATAGTGTCTGGAATAGTACATAGGCTACTTTTTATCCCCAAATTTCTGCGAGATTGCGCGGTTAAAACCAAATATTTCAGACACTCACACAACATTATCTAGCCTAAATTAAGTTTCTTTAAGAACTTGTGTTATGGATACTAGATAACTGATATACTTAAGAAATATATAAACATACATAGTGAATAAATACATATTTTTTATAAGAATTAACTTAAATAAACATATAAACATCCATGACTTGACGACTAATATCTGTGCTCATTTCACAAATATCCGCCGCCGCCGGGATTCGAACCCAGGACCTCTGGCATACAAGATGCAGCAAGAAGGAGGAAGCACTGTGTCTTGGTTTAAATATACTTTAGGAGGGGATGAATTGTTGATCATCGAACCAATCAGAAACTAGGATCCTATTTACAAGTCAAATCAAATATTTATTTTTTGAAAATTAATAATTGCATGATTCCAACAGTGACTATATTTCTTACAATTTTGGAAATAAAAAATGGAAAACTTTTCCGTTTTAGATCCCAATCTTTGCAT
Source organism: Stenoptilia bipunctidactyla (assembly GCA_944452665.1). Classification (NCBI taxonomy): domain Eukaryota; kingdom Metazoa; phylum Arthropoda; class Insecta; order Lepidoptera; family Pterophoridae; genus Stenoptilia; species Stenoptilia bipunctidactyla. The sequence goes on from OX101724.1 coordinate 25,215,407, forward strand.
TCCAGGAAATCCTTATGCATGACCCTTTAGCTACTGCTTATTTAGCATCCCTAGCATACATACATAGATAGCTTCACGCCTGCATCCCTTATGGGGAGGCAGAACACCGGAGGCTATAAAACTATCTGATGCCACATTTGACAAATTCGGAGGTATTGTAATGATGGAGAGAGACTATTGCAGTGACCTATCGCCCGCAAAACCGGGAATAAAACCTCTGTTGGCGTAGAATGTATGTTTTTCTTTCGCTTCCAGTCCAACATGGAAGAATCAATATCACAATACTATTATTAATACATTTCTTTTAAAAATTCCAGGACATATTCGTGCACCTATGCACAGTGGACGACTCTCTATACTTCATGTGCAACACAGAAGCCTTCAAATTCCTCGCCGAGATGATCCAACACGTGCCGTTGCCACTCAAAGCGAGATATGTGTTCTGTTGCGCGCCCATTAATAATAAGCTGCCGTTCGTTTGTGCTACGTTTTTGAAGGTAAAGTTCCTTTATACATAACATCACGCCTCTTTGTGCGGTAGGCAGAGACTAAGGGACGTCAACTGCTACGATCCAGACATATCTCTTTCGCTTCCTCCGCGTTAATTAATCTCGTTCATGGTACTTTTAACTAGGCCCTTTTTAAGTATGTCGCCAACTTGGTAAACATACGTTCGCGTAGGGCAGCCCCTTCCACCTGCTGCGGCTATTAGGGCTATATGTGGGGAAATGATCTCGTGTGCTGGACCCACGGAACATAAAACACAAGAGGAAAGAGCATCGCTTAATAATTCATTAGGAATAGCTGTCGCCAAACTAACACATTTACATTTTACGCACACTGAAATATATCCAATTAGAGCGGTCATAATTTGGTGAAATCAAGAAGACATAAGAACTATTACGAATAAAAGAATATCAACTATAGTACACTTGAAATAGAGTAGAAGTTAGTAATAACACTTAGTGATTCATGTCAGAATTCTATCTGCATGCTTTTAGTTGATTCTGTCAACTTAGTTATGCTCTTCGACGATAGATGTCAAAAAAATATACACAATATTACACCTTATTGCGAAGCAATTAAGGCTTAAATTCAAATTAGCTTATTTGCTTTTTCTAGAATATTCTATGCCTAACTAGCTAATAGGGATGGGATTACTAAGAATTTTAATGATGTTAAAAATCGATAGATTACAAAATCGGTGTTAAATCGATTGAAATTTAATCGATGATACAAAGATATGAAAATATATGCCTATATAATGATATTATTAAATACGAATTACGTTGCAATTAGTACTAATCAATATTGAAATAAACAAATACGGAAGTATACATACATGGTTTTTGACACGGATTATAAAACGTGATATTTGATCTAAGCTTTGACGACGTCCCTAGTGGTGAGCGCGGTGGATTACAAGCGGGAGGTCCTGGGTTCGAATCCTGGCAGGGACAGATTAAAAATTTTCTATTTCACCAACACTGAGCTAGAGCGCCGGCAGTGTCACAACTAAGTGTCGCGGCAGACGACACACACGGACACTTGAAGTATACACTGAGTGTCTAGTGTCTGGTGTCACCGTGTATACAGTACCTTAATAGTTAATGAAAACATGTAATTGATTGAATGTATTTAAAAACTTATTATGTAAATTTTACCAGATTTCTCATAAATCCAGTAAGTGAATAAAACTCCAAAATATTTCGTACGTTTTATTGTCCTTGAAATAAAACTAGTTTATTAAACAACTGTCTTTTTGATACAGGAACTGAAAGTTTTAATAAATGATGGAACCTTATGTTGACATATCGTTCTATTACACTTTTTATTAAATCAGTAATATGATTTGAAGAAGGAAATTCTCCTATTTGGTGGTAGCTTATACTATCAAATATGTTACATCCCACTAATTGGCGCAGAATTTTGTTATTAATGATATCTTTTTTTAACATATTATTTTTCCAACATGCCTTTAAACATAACTCTGACGTCTGGCAAATTTTAAAAACATCTGGCGATGGGTATAGTAATCCACTTTTGTCTTTTGCCACAATGAACTTGTGGAAATAGGATAAATTATTTGTGACAAGTCCATTGACACAAATATTACATTTTATTTTTTTCATTAATGTCCGCACTATATAACCTCCTATGTGGCCAATAGCTTGGTTATTATACTCGCTCAGATGATCTCCGATTTCTGCGTACTCTAAAAAGACGTCTACGTCGTCGTCATCATCATTTGGTTCATTTTCTTCATCTCGTGAAGTAGTTTTATTAATCCTTTCCACTGCAGAGGAGCAGTTAAGAATAGAATTTTTTTCTAAAGCCGTACAATTTCCTTTGTCTGTATTTTGTAGCTCGACATGAACCAGTATTTTTTTATAAGCTGCTATGAATTGTCGAGCTGTAGGGTTATTATTTGACCCACCATGTGATCGGATATTACAAAATAACAGTTCCAGGTGATCTTGGCTCAATTTATAAAATGGCAGAAACAATAAAACTTTGCTCTCTATCAAACTCATATACAAATATTTTATAGCCTCGATGCAGCCCATCCTAAAAATCCAGTTTTACGTTGACTGTCTACCACTAACGTTCCATCCATGAGTTTTAAATTTAAAATATATTCTTTTGCTACACTTAAATATTGAAAAATTTTTTCTACGTTGTTGGAATTAATAGCTTTTTTAAACCCATAAAAATATAAATTTCTGGAGTTAAAAATATCAAAAAGATTGTTGATAATAAGCAAAAAGTTTTCTGTAGGCTCACTGTCTTGAAATTTATATAATTTTAAATCAGTTCTGCAAAATTTTATTGCTTCTGCCACACTTTGGCTGAATAACTGAGTGGCAAGCTTTACCTTCATCCTCTGATTTTTAAAATGTATGTGCCGGTCTCTAAGTTTATTTGCCAGGTGGAAGGTTTCATCTCGTTGTTGTTGATTTAATTGAGCTAAATAATTCCACTCAATTTTGTTTCCGTCCTTACAAATACTTTAAAAAATTCAAAGGCATTTCTTAATAATTTGATCATATGACAAGGATCTAATATGACCACCACGGAATCGTTTGTAACTGGATGTACAAATTTAACTTGGTTCGTTTGAAAATTACAACCAAGATGATTCGCCATTGAAATATTTGCTGCACAGCCATCGAAGGTTAAGGCAACAATTATGATTCCTGTATCGTGGATCAGCGCGAGTCCCTGTTTTACAAGTTCTGCGCGCTGTAATCCTGATACACCGTCCACCAGGAAAAAAGCAATAGGCACTTTGAAGTTATTATTGACAGCAGTTACTAAAAAAACTAAAGCTTCTTTGGCTTCTGCCAGATAGTCGCCTTCTAATCCAGTGCCCATATCAACATAACCATGTAGCCTTTGCCCATCCCACTCTATTCTTCGGTGTATGGTCATCTCGTCGATCGCCAAAGCAGCTACTATTGGCTGACTGCAGGACTCTGCTTTGAGTTTTAAAGCCGCAAACGATTCTTTAGTGAAGCCTGGTTCTCCACCTACTTTTGAATACCTGTGAAACACCAATAAATTGAATTATATAATATACATTTTTATATTAGATATATGCCAGCGTGTAGATATTTTGTAAATTTTACCATTTTCTTAAAGTTGTTGGGTGCGGAAGACAGGTATTAAATGTTTTTCGGACGTAGTCATATGCTTTGGGCGAGTAAAAATGCAACGTCAAAGCGAAACATCTAAGTTGAGGTGAATATTTAATTTTTGATATGAAGCCCGATTCCTCACTTTTCACTTGGCGAGCTATTAGTTCTTGGACCTGTAAATAATTAAAGTATGATATCAATTAAAACGAATAGACCATTTGAATGAATGTAGGTAGTGGTATTAATGCATCGTAACTGTTACATACCTCCACGTTTGTATATTTTAGACATGTCAGATTTTCATTTGAAACTCAAAACTTTTCTTCCAAAGTTTTTAGAAGCTGTTCTATATTTTCAAACCTTCGTTTCAATCGACGATTTCGAGCTTGCAAACGTTTTATTTTCAAATCCTTTTTAATTATAGTACTCCTCGCAAAACGTAGCATGCCACCCAGTTTCTTTTTTCTAGGAGATGAGTACAAGGAACTACTAGGACTTTTATTTGCAGAAAATGCTACCTTACTATCAGATGATAGGATATTTATAATATTAATAGGGTCTTTTTGAAAATGGGCCATACTAATGCTAGCTTTCTTTGTTGGAGGCTCAGAACTAGACCCTGGTTTCTCTAAAACGTTTGTTTTTAAAGTGGTGGAAGTTTTCTTTGTTGGTGGCTCAGTACTAGATCCTGGTTCCTTTTGAATGTTTGTATTATCCTGTAATGTGACAATTTCGAATCAGTTTCATGAACTCAGAAGAGATCGCCATAACCCCCCATTCTACTGGGTGTCTTTTTAATCAGTGTCCAAATTTATGTATTATATTCCTTGTGGAAAATAATCGAATTAATACCGCTCAGTACAAAAAAAAATAAAGCATGCTAAAGTTATCCCGAAAGTGTTGAATGGCGCGGTGCCAGCAGAGTTACCAGCAGCGTGTAGGTACAAAAAGCGTTGTGATGTCTCCTCGCCGTACGATAGATGAGCGCAAAAAAAATCCATTGACTTCAATGTATTAATGATACCTAATACCTGGAAAAAAATTAGACACTAAATAAAAAGTCACCCTGTATAAGAAGAAGACGATAAATACATACTCATATTTTATTGCATCATAATCCGTTGCAAGGTTTAAAAGAAGGAAGCAAAGAAACAGACAGACACACAGACAAAGATGAAGAGCCACTTTATTTTATACTATGTAGTGACTGCTCTGCTCTGCCAGTGATGAACAGTTTTCAATTTCTGATAAATACTTACTTGATAGTTCATAATCTTTTTCGTAGGAACTGCATTAGAATCTATATATCTGTATCCCTTTTTTGTAATTAGGATCTCATTTTCTGAAAAATGTTTGGAACAAATGCAACTTGATTTTGTAGGCATCCAGTTGATCCTGCCAGTCGCAGCAATCCATTTTTCTTTAATGAAAGGATCTTTAGGGAAACTAAAACAAAATTACAGGTTTTATGAAATAATTTAAATGCACGAACTCAATAAAAAAACAAAAAATCGATATAATAATATGTTCATGAATATGTCCTAATCTAGTGATGTCCCAACCCTAGTGTTCGTTACCTCTGGTGTAAGCTACTCCACGCTAGATGGCGCGTATGGACCACGCGTTATGCAATTTTAGATTTTATTTCAATGAAATACATGTCATTTTTCATTTACACTAATATTTTTTCCGAATAAATTGGCAAAAACGATTAACGAAACATAAAAAATGAAATTAAACGAAAATAGCGACTTACCGATGATAGGAAACACCTGATCGTATTAACGTTTTAGTACCACTATAGTTTTTACACTCTAGAACAGAACATCGAGTCATTTTATGGGTTTTTTTGTAATGGAACACACCGGCAAGAGACGTCACAAAGCGTTGTAATCACGAGAGCGACTGACTCGAGTGAAGTCTCACTAGTCTTAACTTTGGCACGTGCGCCACGCCCACACGTTCCTTCCTCTTGTGTTTTATGTTCCGTGGCTGGACCATTTCCTACGTGGGGGGCGCTCGGCTTAGGCTAAGCGCAATCCGCCGGGGCTCGCGGGTAACGCCAATATGGCGGTACCGTGAGCTCCATCTATGGCGGATGAGGTACACCTTGAGGATTTTAGTGGGTAGGTCTGGCCTTCTGCCGGATCATACCCACATATCCCGTCGCTCCCTCTTGGGCGGTCGGGGACGTGATAGCACGTTTTCCTCAAGTTAAGAAAAAAAGGGCGGCCCCTTCCGGCATCACCATCCAATCGTACATCTCTTTCGTAAATCTACTTTTAATCATCCTTTCTAAATGTCCAAACCACCGTAGCATACCCTTAAAATCTTATTTACTACGTCTTCTTTCAATCCGCATATCTTATTTCACTGTTGCGCACCCTTTCACTCAATTTCACTCCACACATGCTCTTCGAAGCTCTCATCTCCACATTTGTAGTCGAAGTTAAAAAAGGCATAGTTTAAGCTATGTTCAAACAAAGTTAGACAAAGAAGTCGCTATAAAGAAATGATTTACCGATTTGACTTTTAAACGCTTGTGATTAGGTGCTTATTTAAGTGACAGACGTTTTAAATTAAAGTGTGTGTGAGTCAGTCAATGGTCATGCAGGAAATTATAATCCTTGTAACATTTTACCCACTATGCCTCCGCTTTTGAATTCGACCGTAACATGTTGTTTATTTATGCTTAAACGAAAATACTCATGTATGTGTATACTCGAAAACACACATTCATACATTCACACGGACATAAGCATACTCACACTAATCATGAATAGTCACGTCTACGTTGTAATACTATGTATACATTTTCGAATAAGTTGCTTAGTGTATACACGTGGCTGAACAGACCGCCCCTGGATAAAAGTAATCGTAAGGGCGACTAATGACCCCTGCATGGTTTGAGGACCCCTTCGGGTTTATAATGCAACTGGCTCTTCGTAAAACATTGTCGGAACACAACCCCTGCGGGCGGTGATCTTTGCCGGTAGTTTTTATACAGGGTTGATTTGTGGTCACCGGCCAAATTTTATTTACACAATAAGTATCATTTGTAGAAACGATTTTTGCAAAGAAAAAGTATTTATTTTTTTACAAGGAAATTAACATATCCGCTAACATATTCACCAAGGCACGGTCACTCTAAATTTTCATTAAAATAAAGATGACTACGCGCTTCTACAAAACGTCTTGTAGTACTACGTCGTAGTATTATCAAGAAATGCCGCGTCGTAGTAGCTATGTTCATCAACAGCAACAATTTTTTTAAAAGTTCTACTTTTATGTACTGAGCGACGCTAAAATAAATATACTGGTACGTTTATATCGTATCAAAGAAACTAACATTTAAATTTGGCTGCTGACTACAAATCAACCCTGTATAATCCGCTAACAAATCGGAACCTGATGAGATCCTTCCACCAAGCGGGTTTCAATCGGATTAGTCGTAAAATAGAACACCTTTTAACCGGATTAATCGCGTATAATTTTAACTATCACTCGAGCGTGACCCCCGAGGTCTGTAAAGACACTGAAACGTCATAAATAAAACGAGATAAATCCAGTTAAAAGTGTTTTATTTGAGAACTAGTTTTTTTAGTTTTACCCGCGCAACTTCGATTCCCGCTGGAATTTCGGGATAAAAAGTAGCCTGTGTGCTATTCCAGATTACACTAGCATTATGCCAAAGGTTCCGTTGCAGTCCTGGCCGCAACCTATGCCAAGTTTTAAGATCGTGGAAATTATTCACAAATCAAACATAAAATGTAACATTTAAGTTGAATTAGTAATTTAGGTGCACAAACGAAAAACCAAAACGACGGTATTGCCATAAATCTCCACAGTTATCCAAAATGGCCGGAAGTACTTACTGTGTGTACGTACTCAATCTATCAATTAAATGTGTTTCAAACTTATAGAGATTTGTCTTTTCTTCTTAGAATGTATAAAAAAATAACAAAAACTTAAAAAAATATATTATTACTTCGAAGCATACGAGTTTTAAAACAAAAAGTTATAAAACGGTTAGTGAGAGGTGATCTTGAAAGGTCAACATACTTAATGTACGGAAGTGACATTTCACAACTACTAATCTATCTATCAAAAATACACAATATTTTATGAATTCGGTTTGCTTTTCTAGTTTTTTTTTAATTGAAATCATACGTCCATGCAGAAATCAAAAATATAGGAATGTCACTAAAAATATGACTTCAATATGGCGTCACCTGTGGTCATTGTCGATTCAAGTAGTTTTTCTTAATGTACACGAAAAGTAACTAACAATTTAATTACCAGTTATTTTAAGTGTTTTCATAATGGTATTTCACAACCTATCTTCTTTGGCACAGGTGCTGGCCAGACGTCCATACTAAAATGAAACGTGTTATTTCATTAAAATCCGTTGGGCCGTTTTGCCGTGATTGAGGAACAAACATCCGTACATCCAAACACTCATATTTATAATATTAGTTAAATCTTAAGACTATATTATACTATATATATCGTCTTCTACAACACTCTTATCCAGAGTAGGGCTATTACTAAGTCGACTAAAAAATCTATCTATCGTTGCAGATGATTCGTCAATACAGCCGCAACGAGCCTATAACTCGCAGCTGGTTAGGTAACGCGGTGGACTGGCCGCTACCCGCCGCGAAAACTATCATGGACCTAGTGCATTTGGAGTCCGTCTTCGATGTATTGGAGCTTTATCTTTGGCTTAGGTAAGAAATTTTATAACATATTTGCTCGTAAAGTGGTTGTAATTAAGCCAATTTCAATATCGTAATGTATCTCATTACGTACTTGTGCGATAATGTAATGTAAAACGCACGTGTTTTTTTTAAATAAAGTTTTAAGATACTCCGTCTAAAAATGAACGATACTTTTAAAAATCTTAGCAAAGAGGTTTTATGTCTAGAAAGTGGTCAATATTTTATGAATAAAATTAACTTTGGGAAATAAAATATAACAAATAAACATTTAATTCTTTAATTTAATTAATTTTGACAATACATTACAACCATTTATCTGTAACAAAAACACAATAGTACATTATGATATACTATAAACAATTAATTAAAGATTTATTAATTAACAAAGTCAGAGTTTTATTAATTTCTTCGTAAATATGTTATAAAACGTCGTATGACATACGTGCGCTTTGAAAATTACAGTAATATCGCCTCGGCTGTAATTTTCAACTTACCGCACTTATATCATAATGTACTATTATGTATTTTTCTTGAGAGACGATATTGTCATTTTCATTACAACATAACTTCACGCCTGTCTGTCGGCAGGCAGAGACTAGGAAACGCCAATTGCTACGATCCAGACGTACCTCTTTCTTTGCCAAGAGTTTTTTTCCGCCGGCTTTTTTTGTCTTTGGGTCTGCTGTAATATCTTATTCAACAACTAGTTAAAGCCGAAGTATATGATGACGTCATCAAATGATCTGTAAAGTTCTTATGATGAATACAAATTTTTGAATTTTTCGCTTCCTCCACGTTAATTAAACTTTTTATACATGATCGTCGGTTTCTGGTACTTTTAACTAGGCCCTTTTTAAGTATGTCGTCAATTTGGTCGGCATACTTTCCTTCCTTTCCGAGATCACCATCCATTCGTGTTCTGTACAAATCTTTTCCTTTTTTCCATTCCTTTTTTTTAACTATCTATATATATAAGATATGTTTTAATTGTGGAAATTGCCATAGTTACTTAAATAAATATTTTCTTTCTTTCTTTCTTTCTTTCTTTCTTTCTTTCTTTCTTTCTTTCTTTCTTTCTTTCTTTCTTTCTTTCTTTCTTTCTTTCTTTCTTTCTTTCTTTCTTCCTTCCTTCCTTTCTTTCTTTCTTTCTTTCTTTCTTTCTTTCTTTCTTTCTTTCTTTCTTTCTTTCTTTCTTTCTTTCTTTCTTTCTTTCTTTCTTTCTTTCTTTCTTTCTTTCTTTCTTTCTTTCTTTCTTTCTTTCTTTCTTTCTTTCTTTCTTTCTTTCTTTCTTTCTTTCTTTCTTTCTTTCTTTCTTTCTTTTCTTTCTTTCTTTCTTTCTTTCTTTCTTTCTTTCTTTCTTTCTTTCTTTCTTTCTTTCTTTCTTTCTTTCTTTCTTTCTTTCTTTCTTTCTTTCTTTCTTTCTTTCTTTCTTTCTTTCTTTCTTTCTTTCTTTCTTTCTTTCTTTCTTTCTTTCTTTCTTTCTTTCTTTCTTTCTTTCTTTCTTTCTTTCTTTCTTTCTTTCTTTCTTTCTTTCTTTCTTTCTTTCTTTCTTTCTTTCTTTCTTTCTTTCTTTCTTTCTTTCTTTCTTTCTTTCTTTCTTTCTTTCTTTCTTTCTTTCTTTCTTTCTTTCTTTCTTTCTTTCTTTCTTTCTTTCTTTCTTTCTTTCTTTCTTTCTTTCTTTCTTTCTTTCTTTCTTTCTTTCTTTCTTTCTTTCTTTCTTTCTTTCTTTCTTTCTTTCTTTCTTTCTTTCTTCTTTCTTTCTTTCTTCTTCTTTCTTCTTCTTTCTTTCTTTCTTTCTTTCGTAATTTTATTTTAAATCATCCTTTTCAAATCACCAAACCACCGTAGCATACCCTCTTCAAATCTTAGTACATCTTCTTTCAATGATTCTTTCTGATTTGACTATTGCGCACAATCTATTTTTATCATAATAACCTTTTGTAATGAGGCCATTGTAGGGCTATAAGTCCTCCCCTGGATGACGAGGAGGTGTAGATCATATCTCACCAAACTGACCCAAGCTGGTTGGTATATGTCAGAAATTTTCGGAGCGCCGAAATATATTTAAATTTTAAAACTTAACGGTGAATATTTTCTTTAATCAATCTTTATTGCCAAAATATGGTTAACAATGGTGGTGGTAGTCATAATATTAAATAAGTATCACATATTTTACTGAAATTATTACAGTATGCAATATTCTAATGTCATTCTTTAAACAATTTTTAGATTTATTATGAAATCAATCAAAAATATTCGAATGATAATTCCCTTCTAATCATAACAAAATTATCAAATTATAATATAATATATATTAATATTATTACAGCATTGTCAATAGATAATTAAAAATGTCACGTTTTAGAATTAAAAAATTCATTGACGGAATAAAAACATTTTATCTTTAACCATTTGGTCAATTCAACTTTAAGTTTATTTATTGTCATTAATTTAAAAGTTTTTGGTAATGAATTAAAAATTTTCACACACATTGCGTAACATTGGTTGTGGTACATTTTCTTTATAATAGGTTTTAGAAGTACGTAGTGAGTGATCTTTCTAACGAGAATCTTTTTTCTAAAAACCTTTCCTACTTTATAGATTGACTAACGACCTGTCATTAACCTACCTACTGAAAAGTTAAAGTTATAGTAAAGAAAAAAAAAAAAAAACTTATACTATCTTGAGCTCATGTGACAGATTTGAGACAAGATAGTATAGGAATTTGAATTTAAGTCATTGAAGGAAGTTATTGAATCAGTGTAGTGCTAGTTAATGCTATAGGATTGTTCAGACACAACTGCCTGCCGAAGAATAAATGAATAAAAAATAATATACGTAATATTTGCATACAAATTGTGTTATTGTCATTGTTTCATAATTAAATAGCCCATCGGCAACTAATTACGAAAATTTAATTGAATTGAACTATTTATTAAATAAAACAATTTTAGCCGGATTTATCGTGTATAAGTTATTTTAAATTTTGGTCACAACCCAGAACGCTACGCTCTTAGACTGAGAAACGGATGGAGGTACATACATACATAACGTCACGCCTGTATCCCTTATGGGGTAGACAGAACACCAGAGGTTACAAGACCATCTGATGTCACGTTTGACAAATTTAGAGGTATGATAAAGATGGAGGGAGACTATGACGTATATTTTTTTCCACTGTCAACACGTCTGACACCTCAGTGGATCTCACGGGGTCTGCAATGTAAATGTAATTATACGTGATAAATCCGGTTAAAAAGTATTTTATCTAATTGTATGAAGCGCGAAAAGTTAAGACAATTAAGACAACTAATTAACCAATATATTTATTTGGTCAACAGCTACAGATTCCCAGATATGTTCCCGGATGTCAAACTGGTTCGTGAAATGGAGGCTGAGCTTGATGCCATCATTCAACAAGGAATCTTCCAAATTACCAGGTAACGTGATCAGTGTACTAGCTATACTTTCTTTTTTAAAAGGCGATTAAACCCGGATCACTCAAATTAGTAGTTTTTTATAACACTTTTACTAAAGGTTATTCCCAGCCGGCCCTTAATTCAACCTCTATGATTTGATGACATCAAAAATCATTAAAAAAACCAATGCTTTTCAAGATCTTACTAAAATAAAAATTGTTCAAGTTTGGATGGATAGATGCATGGATGTTTGTTCTACAATCACGGCAAAACGACTCATCGGATTTGGATGAAATTTGACATGGTGATAGTGCACAGTCTGGAATAGCATATATGGTACTTTTTATCCGGATATTCGCGTGAAAAAGCTAGTAAATAATAATATAAAAGATGATGTCTAATTTAAAGCCTTTCTTATTTCAGATTACTAAGAAACTCGGACCAATCTATCCAAGAGGAGACGTTTAACAACGAAAAGGTGTTCGCAAGGAAAGGCATTCGGTCGCAGTCGCATACACACACACACACTCGCGCCGAAGACAAAGGGAAGCTGTCAGAGATGCTCGTAGCTAAGGTAATTGGATGTTATAAAGTATAGTGTATGGAAAACATGGTCATCTTTCAAAATCATTTGATAGATTCATACAAAACTTTACGCCTGTATCCCTTATGGGGTAGGCAGAACACAGATATTATAAAACCATGTAATGGCACGTTTGGAGGCATTATAATGGCGGAGAGAGACTATAGTCAGCCAGGTACGACAAAATAAGACCTCTGTCTCTTAACTGACTTTTAAAGTATGCCCGGGAAGAGAAGTGGCTAGTACTTTCTATGTTTTCTTTTTAAATGAAATTTTGGAGTAATATACACAGCAATAAAGTTTTGACCAACTATTTATTGTTTATAACATTTACGGACTTATGGCGGGTTTCAATATTATGAAAACTGTTCGTTTTGCCTACGAACAATAGAAATCACTACCAAAATGCCTTTCTATATTCAAAATCTTGACATCTAAACCACTGCTTACGAACTGTTTGACTGTAATGGGTTGCTAGGTTACATTTGACCATTTACAAAATAAGTCATTATATCTAGCCAACGACGACGTAACAAGTTATTAATTTAAACCAATGAGGTAAAGGTAGCATGGCAGTCTGCTGCGGCCAATAAGAGTTATTTTTTCATTACGTATGACCAATTAAGGTTTTGCTTTCAAGAATCTTATGACTTTGAAGTGATTTGCTTTATTGTATTGCAGTTTGATGTTTCCAAAATTTAGAGGAATGATTATTCATATCTTTTTCTTTTTGTTGTATTAAAGCAAATTGTACTTTTAAAATTTTTGTTCGATACTTTTTTTATTTGAAAAAGAGGTGTTTTTTAGAGATTTCTCGATATATCTCTTAAACTGCCGGAGCAAACTACATGAAATTTTTCTGAGTGTAAGATATTATATCGTTTTAAAAAGCTGTCAAAAAATATTTTCAATAAAATGTACACAATCGTTACAAGAAGCAAAAACAGGTTTTGAGACTTACGTCCTCTAGTTCCGAGCTAAAAGTGTTAAAACAGAACAGGCAATTCTAACCTTTACGTCCACTGGAAAAGACCTTATATTGATCGTTCATGGGATCGACAGCTCAGTGCCGCTCGGTTCGTCGAAGGGGGAACACGTATCACTTTGTCGTCGGCAGTGCTAAGCTTACGTACGATAAAGGATTAAAATACATAGTACAAATTTATAATTGACTATAATGGGAAATAAAAACATTATATCTAAGCGGCAGGGATAGCGCGCTAGTCCATTTATCGGTTCAAAAACCAATAGTGGGTTTTGAAACTATTAATATTAAAACATGATAACTAAATTTACGTTGCAAGATGAGGTATTGACTGACGGAGGTCTACTTATAATGGACGGCATGTGAATTTGTATGAAACTGTCAATCTCTACCAGATTAGCCTGACCTATGCCTCTGACGAAAAGAAAGCGATGTGAGTAGGATGCAAATATAAAAATGCGATGTAGACATACATCGCCGTTTTTTATGCAATTCGTGACGATTTAGTCTAGTACGAGATTCAATGTATTTAAATATTATGTATCAATATTACGATATGAAAAAAATAGTTTTTATTGCCTTATCAACAATATTTTTCAGAAATAAAAAGTCTTTGGCACAGTGGAGTCGTCATCTGAACTAACTAATTTACTTACGGTTAAAAGGTTAATCTATTTACTTATTTTATACTTTTACTGATATCACTTAATAATATTGTTTTCTTTTTAAATTCACCGTACCGGTTAGTAAAGATACAATTAATTTTTTTTTAAATATATTCTTATATCAAATTAATTTTTACACAAAGATTGTAAACATACCAACAAATAGTTTTATAATGCCTAATAATACCACAGCTCCAATGAGTGAACAAGAAGTACGTGACATAATGATTTTCTCTGTAGTTTTTACTTTTTATATTGGCTCGTTTTTCTAGTTTTAGCTAGTTTTTCTCTGTAGCTTTGATTTAGTTTAGATTGTATACGTACCTACTCTATTTGGCAGTGTAAATAATAAAGTTTTTTTTAATATTTATAATTTTGGTCATTACTATACAGGGTTAATTTAATTAAAATTTTATAAAAAAAATGTTAAAATTAACCCTGTAGATTATTTATTTAGAAATTTTATTTAGTGTTATTTAGTAACTTAAGTCGAAAATAATCTTTCATTAAATAATATTTTATAGCTTTTTTAGTTATACAGGGTGGATTTTTTTATTCCACCTGGAGGGAAAGTAGGCACTCTAAATAATAGAGATAACAAATTTTACTCAAACGAAATATTCCTTTATTTCGGAAAAGAAATAAAGCCGCATTCAAAGATTTTCGAAAGTTCGCTCGCCTCACCCGAGAATCCAATCGACAAAAAATTTTTTTATTGCGTCGATCGTTAGGGTCAATTGCAAGGATGAAATCTCTCTAGCATACTTGGTTAATTGAATGAAAGGAATACCATGAAATCTTCAATTATTTTAATTACTAACAAAATTTACAAAAAATGGCAATCGAAAATTTGTTATCTCTATTATTTAGGGTGTTACCAGACCAATCGATCTATAGTCGATCGAAGTCGAGAACTGATATGGTAATTTAAATTGATAGAAGGATACCGTTCCGATATGTCAAGTATTAATTCCTAATGTTTACTATATGTCAAGCCACACACTGCATAGTAAAAGTCTATCATCGTCAGTGAAAAATATTTGTGTTCTCATATAATAAGTTGTTTTTTAGGAGATCGCACATTTGGATACAATAGATAACGATAATTTGCTTCCCGAAATCTCATTTCAAAACAGTGGCAAAGATAATATTTGTAATACAAACATAGGCGAAAATTTACAAGAACTACTCTCTTTGACTAATTCGGTATGTACAATTCATACGTTATTGAAGTTGTTTTTGTCCCTAAAAAATGATCATACCTATTTTTTTTAATCTGTAGTTTTAGCTATCTTTGAAACCCTAGTATTACCATAGGTTGCGTAAAAGTTATTTTTTTTCAGGAAGTCAAACTCCTTATTCCTTATATAATCAACATACAATATTTTTTAGATTAGTTAAAAGTTACGTTTTTGACATTTAAAAAGAATAATTTTTCAGAAATTACTTTCCAAAAACTCAATTAAATTCAAGAACATAAGGAAATTTCACTCTTTTTCTAAACATAGTGTTCTCGTTATCAGATAGTCCTAAGGTCTATCTATCTCCAGTGTCATCCAAATGAGTCGTTTTTTGGACACCCTGTATATATAAAGTATGTCATCATTAATATTAATATTTTTTGCTGATTTTTCACTCTTTGTTTATTTTAAGAATCTGTAGTTTGATAAAAAATATTCAATTATTAGCGTTAGATGTAAATATGACTGAGTTCTGATAAAAGTTACTACGTATAATGCATACGGAAGGTTGAATTCATGCAAAAAATTCATGTTCGTCAAAACTCTCCTTTCTTGTAGGGATACAAATTATAAATCCGACAAGACTCATCATAATCTCTTATCTTAGTCGATCGAAGTCGAGAACTGATCGTTTTTGGACACCCTGTATATACAAAGTATGTCATCATTATATAAATAATTTTTGCTGATTTTTCACTCTTTGTTTATTTTAGGAATCTGTAGTTTTATAAAAAACGAGCGTTTGCCCGCGACTTCGTACACGCATAAACTCAAACGTCCTATTTTCCGTTCCCGTGGGAATTCTGGGAATTCCTTCCATTATACAAACAGACACTTATTGAGGAACCTTTATACCAAGTATCACATCCGTGCACTCAAAGAATAACATTTTATCATACAAACTAAAACATCATATATTTCCCGTTCCCATGGAAATTTCGGGAATTCCTTTCATAACACAACCAGTCTCTTTTTGAAGAACTCTTATGCCAAGTATCATATCCGTGCACTCAAGGAATAAGATTTTTCATACAAACTAAAAAGTCCAATAATTCCCGTTCCCGTGGGAATTTCGGTAATTCCCTCCTTAGTGCACCTCTACATCCCCTAAAAAATGTATGTTACGAATTCAGCTCTCTACGCCCAGTAGTTAAGGCTGTACGTTGTCTGTCAGTCACTCAGTAACTCAGTCAGTAACGGAACAGTTTTATATACCTATATAAAACTATATTTACAATTATATTTGCGCTAGATGTAAATATGACTGAGTTCTGATAAAAGTTACTACATACAATGCATACGGAAGGTTGAATTCATGCAAAAAATTCATATTCGTCAAAACTCTCCTTTCTTGTACAAATTATAAATCCGACAAGACTCATCATAATCTCTTATCTTGTCCTAGAATCTATAATTCGATTTTTTATTATAATAAAATAGTTTTTTTTTTTCAATATTTTTTAATCTAGATTAGGTAAATACTGAGCGTTCTAGATATTGCTTAAATATTTAAATACACTTCTTAAATAGACATAAAAATTTTGGTATTCACACCTACACACTTACAGGCAAACACTTATTAATTATCATAAAAATGTTTGCTTACAGTTTTTTTGAGTTTCAAATATTTTGATTCAATTCTTATTCCAGGTAAAAATAAACAAAAATTCTGATTGGTATTTCCAAGTCCAAGGTCAAATGCATATCGCAAAGAAAACTAAATGTCTCTTAGCTATATGGTATGGGGACAATACCATATAGCTAAGAGACTACCATATAGGACGACCAGTTTTGGAAGAAAGAAATGGAACCCAAACTTGTCTCATTTTATTGTGTTTGTTGCCTGAATTGGTGAATCCTCGCTACCCAACAACAAAAAATATTCGAGACCCATCAATAGTAAATGTTTCCACACCTACCTTGTCGACGATCAATATTCAACCATTTGAAGTAAATAATAGTACTGATGACGTTTTATTTCTTCATAGTCAACCAGTTCGACAACGAAGATTGGATTTTTCGGAATTGTAAAAGATTGTTTTTTTTTTCTTTTGTAAAATAAATATATATAAATAATAAATATAAATATATACATAACATTATTACTACATTATTAAGTTCAAACTCTGTTTTTTTAATATGTTAGTAACTATGTATAAGTAATGCCATTGAATTCAACATAAATATCAGACGTAAATATAACAAATTATTAAAGTCGATCAAATTATAATAAGGGAACAACAATTACAATTAATCACTTTAAAAAAAATACAAAAATATAACACGTTAGGTACTTATAATTAATGAAACACTGACATTCAAACATTTAACATTTTTTCACTAAACAATATTAAGCGATTATAAAAATACTTTTAATAACAGTTGTTGCGACTCCGTAGATTTCTTGTTCCTTAGGTTTGAACGCTGTTGACCTGCGATGGCGCCATTGGCGCGAAATTCAAATCTTAAATGTTTAATGACGAGTGTAGCGTGAGGGGCGCGTCAGGGGCGCGCGGAAAAGGGCAGTGCGTTATGAAGTTATATTTTTTGACAGTGCGCTCTTAAAGAATAGGTCATTTTATCCAGCCAACGACGTAACAATTTATTCATTTAACGAAATATCCTATCAAATATCTGTCAACATATCAATAATCCAGTTTTCTCTTTCTAACTTATCTATAACTGTTTTTGAAAAAAGGGACGAATATTATTGAATGACATAATTTTTCTTTTAAATATTTACTTTGACGTCATAAAAATGTGATTCAACCAATGGCAAAATTTGTCGAAGGTTTGGCGTTTCGTTTTACGTAAGCAGTTAAACGCAATTATTAATAAAAAGCTCTAAAAACATACTATAATATATTTATCGAATACTAAAACATAGCAAACATAAATTGAATAAGTTTATATATTTCTTTAGTTCAAATATCATACAAATAATTTGCGAATGCGTGATATTCTATAAATCACATATCACCTATTTTCTTGGAAGAACGTCACGCAAGGAGGGCCCATGCCAAATTTGAGAACTTACAGCCCGTAGCTAGTAGATATTGTGAAACGCTACTTTTTTCCTACTAATTTTGTACCTGTACCGGTTACGCATAGTAGTCAGTTGAATATTGAAACCCGCCATATGTAAATTACTTTAATATTTTAACATGTGCCTAGGATATAAAAGAGAAGAAATGGAAAATAACCACTTATTTGTTTTTTATTTACAGGGACTTATTACACCGCAAATGCTTAGAAAGTTGCAAAATGAACTCTCCGCTGATAACAAACCTGATAGAACTAAAAAGAACAGAAATAGAAGGAAATAACAGACAATTTTTTTAAAATAATTACAATGTTCGAATGTTCATAAATAGCCTAATGTTCTAGAAGAAATGTTCACGTGCCGTGAATGTGAAATAAAATGTTACATATTGTATTTTTTTTGTTTTATTTCATATCTGTGATACTTATTAAATTATTTTTGTATTTAAAATTTTACTTTGCAGTCTGTAGAAGTTATGTATGTTAAAAGAAGCCAAAAACAGTACACATTTAAACAAGATTAAAATTTGTTAATACTTTTTTTATATTTTAATGTTGATAAACCAAAAATGTTTAAAAATTTTATTTAAAAAACCATATGGCTTTTGAACTTTTAATGGCCAATTAGGCATAGCAGGCCATATCAATTTGGGCGGCGATGGACCAAACACCCTGTATTATAAAAAAAATACATCTCTAACTGGCTGTTATAATACATATCTAGACTGGATACTAAATAAATTAATTAACAAATGAACTACAAAAAAATGTTTTTTTAAATATATTTTTTTACAAAGATAAATGCCTAAATGTCCATGAAATGCCCTCATTTGTTTTGATTGTTGGTATGGCAAAATGCGCAAAGCTTTGGGGTTAAAAAAAGTAAAAACAATTGCCGAAACCAGGGATTGAACCAGGGACCTTTAGATCTTCAGTCTAACGCTCTCCCAACTGAGCTATTTCGGCTCATGTGCAGAAGTTCGAAATAAGCCTACTTTTAAACAATAAGGTACGTTTAAACAATTTTAATATTCATGTTGCATAAATAACTAGAACACGGTGTGGTTTTCTGTTTTATATTTGCCTTCCGAAACTAAATCACTTTTCCTTTGGTAATTCTGCGATAAATTGATTTTTAAAGTTCTGTGGTGGGCCCAGACCGTCAACAGCTTGTAGACGTACATAGCTGGACATAGGCCTCCCCTAGTCCAATAATATAAAAATGTATTTCAGGATAGATTCTTCTTTTAAAGCTTTGAGTTTTTTTTTCAACCGACTTCTAAAAGGAGGAGGTCTCAATTCGTGTGTATGTTTTTTTGTGTCTTTGTTACACAATTTCAGACAGCAATGTACAGATTTTAAACATACTTATTTCATAATATATGATTATATTCGATCTGATGAAATTTATATGGGTACTACACAGGTATTTCTACGTAATCGGATCGGGGGGCGCTGTAGTTTTTTTTTTCCAAATTCGGTAGCATGGTCGAACTTTTTCAATCTGAAAATAAAATTTTTCTTTGGCTTTGGATTATCGATGAAAATATGGGACCAACTATGAAGTATCCCCTATCATATGAAACAATTTTCAGAATCGATCCTTAATTGTGCGAAATATCGTGTAACAAAGACACAAAAAAAAACATACAGACGAATTGAGAACCTCCTCCTTTTTTGGAAGTCGGTTGAAAAAACTGGTTAAAACGAACTTACCAAATTGACCAAACCTTAAATTGGTTCATGATTTTACCATAAATTGGTAAAATTTCGACCATGCTACCGAATTTCGAAAAAAACTACAGTGCCCTCTGATCCGTTCACGTAGATATACCCGTGTCCTCTGTCTCCTTAATAATGTACTGTTTAACCATCTTTATTGATGTAAGCGGTTCACTTTTTCTAATTCTAAGGATGCGCTTTGTAGAGCACATAAGGTTTCTTTGCATGCATATTCGTTTACTGTCCATGCTGTCAGATTGTGGAATACCTTACCCCACGAAAACGAAATGTAGAGATATTTTTGAAAGAAGAATAGGTAAGAGAAAGTTATCTCTCTCAAAAGTAGGTCTTTAAAATAGTTTTTTTTTTATATTATACTTAGAACATTGATAATATGTTATCAGTTGTTCATTGTTATACCTATATTTTATGTGTTTATATATTAATATTTATATATTTAATTATATGTATGTAATGTTGTGCTGAGGTGCTTCGTTTCGCTCTTATGCTGTTTTAATACTTACAATTCACATTAAAACAATGTTTCTCGTGTACAAAGGCTGCTGTAAATAGGATTGCCAACTTTTTTTTCTAGAAATACAGTATATTTGAGTCTGAAAAGAATATCAAACAGTATTTTGGAAAAATAAACTGTATTCAGTTTATTTAATGTTTGAAACACATATATTTTGAGAAATTAATGAACACAAATTGTTAATTAATGTCTAGCATATAGTGTTAAGCTTCTTATTCTGTAAACAGTATTTTGTTCACTTTATTTTTGTTCAACAGTAAGCAGTATAATGCAACCCTAGCTGTAAATGAAACACCTCCAGAGGTTGCAGAACCATTCTATACCTCTCTTCCGTGAGTTTGAGAACTTTGAGAGTAAAGTACCGCTAGATAAGCGAGTTGTAAAAGGAAGCTAATCCGAGTGAGTGAACCCGTGGTTCGTACAGATTGCTTTAATGGAATAGTAATGTAAAATTCTGCGCACGTTGCTTATTTGGTCGTGTAGTTTGCAGAATATTACATTACAGCAATATGTACGCACCATTAGGAACTATTTAGGGTCCGCCTAGCTTGCAACTACCCTTCATATAAAATAATTTGCCAAATATCACCACTCCTGTGGTGATGTGTGTTCTGGCAATATTTTATGAAGAGCCAGGTCCTCCCTTAAACCGAGTGCTCTCATCTTGACTTGCCAACATGTGAGATTAAGATCAAAGGCGGGCTTAGGGTCAAACAAAAAAGTCGGAGATGTTTAGGCTGCGAACTAGACGGCAGTGACAGCGACAACGGCGCGGGCAGCCATTTCCACAACACGATAGAAAGTATTGAGTTTGTATGAAACCGCGACAAATGGCTCGAGCGACCACTGGCACAGATTTCCCGCGTCGCTTCCTGCGCCGCCGCTGTCGCTGCCGTCCAGTTTGCAGCCTAACAGCTTCAGTTGAACCACATAGTTTTACCCTGGTTGCACAGTTCCGACCGCATCTAATTTTGTTTTTTCATTTCAGTTATTTAGCAGATTATGTGTACCTATATATTTCATATAGGTAGGTCTGTAAATTATAGTATAGAGTATATAGGGTCTTCTTTATGAAGATCAATATATTTTAATATAAGGTTAAGAATGATGTATGGATTCAATTATTTCATAAATATTTTATAATTCTCATAAGTTAACAACATTTTAGTTTAATCTGTTATTTACGACTAAAGCAAGAAATAAAAGTGTTTCTATTTAACTATTTATATTAAGAACTCACTCACACACACAGAGAAAAATCGCACTAGGCATAGGTATGTAGGTATTCTCTGACGGCACTATCGACACCGAAAGTCAAGCGAGCCGCCCGCGCCGACAACACTCTGTTGGCTTGTCGGCGCGGCGCGGCGGCGGCGACTTTGTTTGAGCCAAACGCGCGCGACCCGCTCACCGCTCGGCGAGCGCTCGCCAGTCTGTAAAAGTCTGTCTAATGATACGCGCGCGTAAATTAATAATTATCAAAATGCCTAATTTCGCGTACACGAACCAAGAATATCTTCAAATGGCTTTGTGCTAGTGCTGCGAGTGAGAACCTGTCACGAGCTCGTGACACGTACGAGCAGAGACATGGAAGGCGTCCCGCCCTCCGAACAATTCTAGGAGCTGTGCAGCGCCATCGAGATTATGGCACATTTACTCCACGTGCCCCAATGTTGTGTGCTGCCAATGTTATTAAACGAACAAGACTTTGTGTATCGCAAATAGGTAGTCATGTGCAGCAGTTACTATAAAGTGCTTGTGTATGTGTATTCGTGTGCTGTGTACCTAACATCATTGACAGGAAGCAATATGTAAGTTATTTTTGTACATAAACTGTAAATAATAATAGTTGATAATAAGGTGATTCCATTTAAACATTCAATTGATTGTAAAATACATTTATTCGTTAAGACAAACAGCTCAAGCACGAAAGCTTTTTTTAAATTTATTTCTAATTTAAACATTATCAAAGAAGTCAACATTACTAAAACGGTATTTACAATTAGTTGAACGTAAAATTGACAGTTGAAGTGTGATGGGAAATTAGAATCAACTTTTATACGAAATACGTATGATATTACAACAGCTGATTGTTACGTCATACATCAAGCTAAGTAGGTCACGCATCGCCCGGGCGCGAATATACAAAGGCTATACTATTTGAGTCACGAGTCAGACTCTAATAGAGGAGCTTTTGTTTATGCATATTACACGACAATACCTAATCGAACTCAGTAAAAAAATTGACTGAAATGGATTAGCTTTTGCTCTCGTAATTTTCAAAGAAATGCAATGACAAAACCTAGTACTGTATAATACATATTCACTCAAATAGATAAGCTTTTGTCAAGATGAAAAGTAGGTATATCTTTGTTTGATATACATTGCGATGAAGGAGATAAGCTACGAGAAGGGCTCCCGCACCGGAAGGCGGAGTCAGTACGGTTAGGTGCGACGACGAGCGCAGCGAGGAGGAGCATGTTAGGTTGCATATAGTTATACACGTGCGCGAGCCGAGCGAGCGAAGCGAGCGGTGCCGCGGCAGCGGCCGGCGAAGCGCCATAAACCTGGTCAGCTATTATAGTCAACCCTGGACAATCCCGACATGGTCAAAAGTCAAACGTTAAGTCATCAAAATAACGATGGTCATAATGCATGCACATTTTATTTCTATCTTTGAAAATCAGAACAATTGCCATTTAAGTATCAAATTGAAGCCAACGATCGGTAAATATCAATATCAAATGGGATAGCTTTTGTTGCTGCAATGTTCAATTGAAGTTATCTTACAAAGTCTACACGACTTCGGTCAATTTCTGTACTAGAATGGATTAGGGTTTGGGCAAGTTTTTGTCATACAAAAGCTAAGCCAGTTCAGTTTGCACTTTCACTCTAATGGTATAGCTTTTGTAAATACGCCGCCCGGGCGCGCGAGGCATCGACCTTTGCTCGCGTGGATAGGTAGGTACTAACCGCGTAAGATCTTTGTTTTAGTGAAGTTATTTTCTTAAAATAAATAGATAGGTTTTTTTTATTTCTTGCAAGGTTGTCGTTAATAACAGATTAAACTTAAATTCGGTCACTTAAAAGAATTGAAAATTTCAATAAAAAAAAATATAGTTAGGTAGGTATATGTATATTTTTATTTTTTTCATAAATTGAACCCATACATCATTCTTAACCTTCTCTTAAAATATATTGATCTTCATAAAGAAGACCCTGTATATGTAGGTATATGTATTTATGTAGTTGTGTGTATACAGGGTTGATTTATAGTCACCAGCCAAATTTAAATATTAGTTTCTTGGATACGATATAAACGTACCTGCATTTTTATTTTAGTATAGGTATCTCAATACAAAAAAATAAAACTATGGCACCTTAAACTTTTATGCAAATAGTGTGACTAATAGTCGCTGTTGGTAAACATAGCTACTACGACGCAGTATCTACTACAAGATGTTTTGTAGTAGCGCGTTGTTGTCTTTATTACAATGGTAATTTAGAGGGACCATGGTTTGCTTAATATGGTAGCGGATATACATATATATTTCTTTGTAAAAAAATACTTTTTTTTTGCAAAACTTGTTTTTATAAATGATACTTATTGTGTAAAAAAAATTTGGCCTGTGCCTACAAATCAACCCTGTATATTATAGTCTTTATTATAATCTTCACCACTTATTTACCTTCTCTGCTTTTGTGGTGGTTGACTGGTAGAGGATGCCAAATGGCATTAAGTCCGCCCATTGTGGGTACTTAAGTTATTTTTGCAATAAAGCTTTAAATAAATAAATAATTTGTCTTTTTATCGTCGTGATGTAGTCTATCTCATTTATACTGCGATCATCGAGGACAGCTCAAGTCCCATTGCGGGGTTCTGTTTCCGAGAAGAAAGAGTTTATCATATATAGTAGAGCCAAGAGGTAGACCTGCAACTGGCCTCGCATGCTTCGGTCTGCCCCACTTTCAGCTCATTGCCGCTTCGATTGCCTAATGTTGCGTTATCTTCCATAAGTAAAACATTACAGTACATTGCTTTAGATTTGTCTTTGCATATCCTATGCAAAGCGTTCTTGCAACTCATCGTCAGAGTGTGTCAAAGTCGGAGCACAAACCTTTAAACGAACCTCCATCCATCAAGCATGAATCAATCACAATCTTATATTTCCACTATCAACACACTACTAAATCCTACTGATTTAAATATAGTTTGACTACAAAATGATAAAAAAATCAAACCAGGCTATAAAAACCTCGATACTAATGGACTTTCGGGTAGGTATCTACAGCACCCGGAACACCAAAATCGGTTACTTTGATCCGATCATCGATCTCTTAACCTAAATACGGCATAGCACCAGTTGATCTTTTAACTGTAGGTATTTTATATGCCAGTCATCCTGGAATAGCTAGGTATTATTTATGCCAAGTACTTATAGGTGTATGCCAGTAAGCCTGGTATAAACAAGTATTAGGTATTTATGCCAAGTAGGTACCTACCTGACCCGCGTACCTAATAAACATATCTTACCTGGTAGTCTGGAAGAGATCACTTAACCTGATAAGACCGTCTTCTGTACATTTGAATCCTGTGACGTTTATTAAATGTCTAAATAAATAAGTTACACAAGTACCCAGTTGATACGAGTAAGTATCTTGTATGTAGGTTGTTAATAACATAATAAACATGATCATTAGATAAAGTAAGAGCTCTAATACATACAAGAAATATTTATTACCATATCAAGAACAAAAACGTGATTAAATGAATACATTAGTTAACCTGTTGACATATTGTTATCGAAATGTTGAGGGTAGGTAGCTTGTATCCCACTAGTAAGACGTCAATTTTTAAATAAAAACATAGTTCGTGTGTTCGTCGATAAACATGTTCGTCAATAGAATTAAATGTTTTATGTGCATTTTTATTATAAAGTTGTGTTATGTGAATGGTAAATAATCATCTGATGTGATAGTGAAGTAGTATATCTATTATTTTGTAAATAAAGTCGTTTTTAATCAGGTTACAGAGTTGTTAATGTGACCGGAGTCGATACAATATTAGCTTTAGAAAATGAAGAAATTCTGCTGGATTGCCAAACTGAGGTGCCAATGCCGATGGCGTATTGTGGGTTTGTGCATCCTAGTGGCAAGAGATATGCGTGAGTATCTTGTTCTTTAGGAATCATGATGCAATAACAAACATTTGTACTTAAGTAAATATTTGACGGCCACTTTTGTAGCTACCTGATCATTAGGTACAAATCACATTACCGAAGGAGTGTTGATATTTGACTATAGACTTTTATGAAGAGTGATCGCTGGACAGATATACGTATCCTGAAATGGCCCTCACGAAGTATGTTATTAGAATTCTTATTAGACTCGGAAAATGCGCTGGAAAAGCTTTTCTTAACCGAGTCGGATTAAATCTGCAGTTCTGTTCGTTATTTTTATAAACCTTTGACATTTTTTATTACTTACATCTAATTCCCATTAACCAAGAAGTTTTGCTATGTTTGACGATGTTTCAAAGATTCAATATTATTATTTATTTTAGATTTCCGTAATTATTTAATAAATCTCATGCCATAGGTAAATGTAAGAAATCCTCTAATACTTCACACAGGTTCTCAGGACCTGACTTAGATAATGGTCGATGTTACATCAAATTAAAAGCAACGCGCCAGGATAATGGCATGTGGAAATGCCACATGGGAAAGAAGTCTATGGGTTTGGAAGTTATGCACAAAATGGAAATCCGTACGGTTGGGTACCTCGCCGCTGTTCAGAAGAATGTGACCGCCGTACATAGAAAACCGATAACTCTAAAGTGCGTTTCCTCTGTAGGATTGATGCCTTTGAGTTATTGCCGATTTGAGCCTCCCAATGGCCGTCCATTTAGTCTTGATTCTACTGTGGATACTTTACAGTGAGTACTTACATTTTGTTTTACGATATCTATCGAGGTACTTAATATTTTTGGCATTCCGAACGGAAATAGGTGCCAGATTTTGATCACCATATAAGTTAGCCTGACCACGACTACGTGACCGAAATAGTACCCACCTTATATAGGTAGCCATGATATTCCAAAATATAATTCAATAATAAGATAGGTAGCTATTGTGGTCTTTCTTAAATCTCCACAACCACATCAGTTACATCAGTCCATCTAAAAATTAATAAAACGCAATAATATCCAGTAAAAAACGTTTATTTTTTACTTTTACGCTTAGTAAATAAAATAAAGTCCCCAGACAATCACACCAACTACATGTCCCCAAATAAAGCTTAGCTTGTGTTATGGGATACCATGTAGCGAACTAGGGGGAACTTAGAATATAAATACATTAATAGAATGAAACCCGGCGCTGAATGCACCTGATGGAAAGCAGTATCCCATGAACGTCTATAATCAAAGATGGTAAAATTAATGATGCGTTGCCGACCCAAGGCTTTAGGTGTAAAACCATTTTGTTCCTGTAATCTCACTGGCTGTTTCTCTCCTTTAACTGTATCGCAACTACGCTTTCGCTTTCCCATAGACACTACTATCACTTCTATATTTCCAGCCCAATCCAGAACCGGTTCTTCTTCCCAAATAACCACAGTCTGAATCGGGGCGACTGTGCCGTCACCATCCGGAAGGTGAAGTTCGAGGACGTGGGTCGGTGGACTTGCGGAGCTGGGTTTGATGATGGCAAGGAACACATCGATGTCATCGTGGTTGAGGTCGAAGGTTAGTTAACAAGTTATTAATCTATGGTGGTGAGCATTTAATAACGTGACTACGACGCGACACCCAGAACCCCGATTCTGTAATTAATTAGGTACTACGGTACCACACGTTAACATAATGTGCCTAAAAGGTACATTATGTTAATATGTGACATTTTATTTATTAATTATTTTATTTATTCGGAAACACAACAGCATTTATTATTATATATTACATCTGTTACTTATCTTAAAGTAAAGGTCTAGCCAATTACAGAGTTTCACAGCATATGTAATTATTTAAAGTATATGTATAAAAAGCAGTAAAACTAATATAAACAAAATAATTTTGTGAGTATTCTACCACTTCTACCAGTACAATGTCACTAGGAGATGTCAATGCCACACCTTTGAACGAGATGCACCCTGGTTAGTCACATACAAAGGTTCGTTTTCTAAATTAGCCTGGCTGGATGCCAAAAACTCGACCCCTGCGCTATGGAAGCCGAAAATCTTGAAACTTTACTTTTCCCTCCTGCGAGTTGTACAGAAGGGAGCAGATCAAGTGTTAAATGGCGTGTCTTGGTCTAGCTACACTTTGATATAGGTACCCTAC
Source organism: Stenoptilia bipunctidactyla (assembly GCA_944452665.1). NCBI lineage: Eukaryota > Metazoa > Arthropoda > Insecta > Lepidoptera > Pterophoridae > Stenoptilia > Stenoptilia bipunctidactyla. Next base: position 25,243,297 of record OX101724.1, read on the forward strand.
AACCAAGGACTGTATACCGGTATGAATTTCTGTACAATTTTTTTCTGTATGACGTCATACCGTTAAATTAGGTGTATTTAAAAATAACAGTACAGGAATTCATACTGAAATAATTCTTGTACCTTTTTTATTATTGTAGCATAACTGATTTTTTTTTCAGTTAACTGAAATTTTCCGGTATTATAATTAATATTGATATTAAAATTTTATTTTTAAATAACTGTAGAATGTTCTATAGTTTAGTTGAAGCCTATGAAGCGTAGGTACATATGCTGACCTATACATTTCGGTACAGAAATTAAATAAGTTAAAATATTTCTGTACTTAAAACATCCACAGAAACTAATCCTTAATAATTAATTTAGATTTTAATAACTTGTACAGTTATTGTGTTTGATGAAGCAGTACACTAATAAATTTTACTAGTAGGTAGGTACTATTTAAAAATTTTATACCGAAATGCAGTCCCTGCCTAGAACACCTTATTATTTAAAATTATTATCTATTTGACAAATTAAAGGACTTAGAAGTATCTATGGGTACTGTAAAATCTGCTAAGTAACTCATTTTTAAATTATAAAGACTATTGAAATGAGATAAGTAAATAAAGTATGCACATAATTTTATTTGTAGCTGTTTCGCGCGGTTTTTACCGCGCAATTTCGAATCCCGAGGGAATATCGGGATGAAAAGTAGCCTATGTGCTATTCCAGACTGTACACTATCACTATGTCAAATTTCATCCAAATCCGTTGAGCCGTTCTGCAGTGATTGAGGAACAAACATCCATACATCCAAACTTTCACATTTATAATATTAGTAAGATGACCCTGTGGTAACTTTTATGAATACACTAGCTGTTGCCCGCGACTTCGTCCGCGTGAATACCGGTTATGGGAGTTGGATAAATAATATTATAATATCGTCCTTGAAGTTCAAAGTCAAAATCGATTCAGTTGTTTAGCTGTGAAAGCGTTACTGATACATAAACAGAAAGAGTTATTTCAAAAACTGTTACAACAAAGCTGTCATTCGCAGTTTCACCTAGGTTTTGTGAAAAAGACAATAAAACAGGAATACCCTACGAAAGGCACACTGGGTAAAAGTTAGGCTGCAAGGACGGCAGCGACAGCGGCGCGGGCAGCGACGCGACGCGGGGAATCTGCGGGGCTAGCACGCTACCGCCGACAATGATAAATCGGGCCTTTTATCGATATTTTCTTAGAATATGGTATTTAGTGTTAGTAATTTATTAAGACTATGACATATTTGGTTCTGTAGTCCTAATCATGGTATAAAATCGAGTAATTCTATCTATTATGGTGCGCATATTAGCTTACTCTAGCCACCGCGCGCGGTTTTACCCGCGTAACTTTTGATCCCGTGGGAATTTCGGGATAAAATATAACCTTCCTCAAGAGTTGGACTATCAAATGCAAAAATAGTTTTTCAAATCCCACTTGTAGTTTCTGAGATTAGCGCGTTTAAACAAACAATAAAACAAACTCTTCAGCTTTATATATTAGTAAGTATAGATAATAGTTTAAAATAACAAAATAATATTGATCTTGTCGATTCGACTATTTATCGATGGTTGCTAGCCCTGCTAGGCCGTTCTCGACGCCAGTGGGCGCTCGAGCGATTTGTCGCGGTTTCATACAAACTCAATACTTTCTATCTTGTCGCGGAAATCGCTGCTCGCGTCGCTGCCCGCGTCGCTGCCCGCGTCGCTGCCCGCGCCGCTGTCGCTCTCGCTGTCGCTGTCGCTGCCGTCCAGTTTGCAGCCTTTGTATATATGTATAAGATTATTATAGTATGTATAAGAGTAGGTTTATATGTAGGTAGGATTATTACATACATGGTGCCCGCGACTTCGTGTGCATTGAATTAGTATTTCGAATAGGTTATTTTCTTCTCCAAGGTCCTATCTAAAAAAATAAACATGAAGAATCTTCCCCCATATAATATGTAGGTATAACTCCTAACCAATACATTACAAAGGCACATTCTAGGTAAAGCTATATCACTGTAAAGTTTCAAAAAAATCCATTCGGTAGTTTTTGCGTGAAAGAGTAGCAAGAATCCATCCGTCTAGCCATTATTAGTGTATAATATGTTTAGTAACCTATATGTTTGGCTGTTTTTCACGGTCAAACGGCTTAGCCAATTTTAATGTAATTTGGTATGGTAGTTCATAAAGTCCTGTGTTGAGTTTTGACACTTACACCACTTTTTATTCTGAAGAATTCTACGGGTTCTGACTTCCAAGAGGCAAAAACGATCAATAAAGAAAACCTAAACGATATAGAGTTCTATTATTTTACGTTTATCTTTTTTACAATATATCTCTGTATGTACACTACCTACATTAAATCTAGCAAGAAGCTTTATTTATTAATGATTTAGCCCTATCAACATAGTAAACTTTTATACTACATACCAACTATCTTTCGGATTTATTATAATATTATATGTCAGCCACAGATGTCAGCAGAATAGAACAACAAACAGACAGACACAAAAAGACATTTTTTTCTTTCAAATTTTTTTTTTTTTTTTCATTTCTTAATAACCTTAGGTACATATTTTTTTTGTAAAATTATTTCATGTTCACACGTTATTGTTTACTGTTTCATATATATACATATGTATGTAAAGATAGATGCATGGTAAAGATTGATACAAAATAATAAAATATATAATAAAAAAAAATTACGCGAGCAGGATCGAACCCACGACCTTAGACTCATGGTCGGTCCACGCGCAACTGAGCTATGAGTACTTCTGATCTGTATGCCGAACATCTTCACTATATTCTAGTAAGTTTTAGGCATAACTTTTAAAAATCTATTACATTTTTTTTAGATCCTAGATTTTTTTTATGTCTGCGGAATCTGCTCATCATCCTGGACAACTTTTGTTTAGGCATCATATCTATATTTCTTACGGTTTTGATGATCCCTTAAGGGTTCTGCATCAGGTGTTCCAGTAACCGAAATAAAATATACCCTATATGTTGCCCCGGCTTCACAGCTATACATCAAAAAAAGTTTCATTCAAATCCGTCCAGCGGTTCCAGAGATTAGCGTGTGCAAACAGACAAACTTACAAACAAACAGACAAATTTTTTTTTTCAGATTCTTACTCTTTTTTCATTTCTTTATAACCCTAGATAAATTTTTTTGTAAAAATATTAAATGTACAGACACGTTTTTTTTACTGTTTTATTATATGTATATAGATAAGTGACAATGTTTGAGATGGTAAATAAAATAATGCTGTATCAGTAAAAATGATAAGCTTACACTTACAGCATGTATCTCCTAACTTAGAAATATACACAATGGATCTTTATTATTACCAGGCCCACAATATTAGCTTTCTGTATTTTTATAATCAGTCTATCTTAGGCCTAGCTGTATCTAAGTTCGTTCTATTGTTTTCTATTGAACAACATCATTAAAATATAAGACTTACCTACCTACTCACATTCATGTCGATATTTTTGAATAGACCAGTACCTGCTATATTGAATGAGATCTGCTAGATCTATTACGGCACGACGACTATTTTACAGGAGCACCTGACACACGGCGACTTCCACAATAAAAATAAATTCAATTTTAATTTCAGGTCTCTACACAATGTCAACAGCCTCAGTCACCGGTATCTCATTCGGAATCGTTGGAGTCATCTTAGTATTAGGTGTAGTCGGGATAGTAGCCTGGAAGAAACGATCCGTTCTCGGATCTCAACAGCACAATGAAGTGGAAGAAATAGAGATACCAGAATTACGACCAATGACTCCTCAACGGTCTCGACCGTCTTCTCCAGCTCCGTCAATACAGAGATCTCCTCTAGGATCCCCTAGAGGTTCACCTCAGCTTGCCAGAATCGTTCCCACGTTGATGGTTCAATCTCCCTCTGAGCCTAGTACTACTTCACCTTTGATACGAGAGTAAATACTCACCAATACGCAGAAAAAAAATGGGCTATATTAAACTAAGTATCTAATATTTAAATAGATCACAGAGAAGCGTCTGCGATGCGAGGGATTGCTTAAAATTCTGAGTGATAGAGTTTGCCTATTATTACTATTAAAATTCTATACCTAACTTCATATTTGTACCTACTTCGATAACTCAAGGGCAGAACCTATGTTTTGTATGCGGTTAATAATGTTTTTAAGTTTTTGCATTTATAATGCTCAATAATTATTCTTAAATAACCGAAAAAATGTGAAAAATAAAAATTACCCGACCAGGACACGAACCTGGGACCCCTCGTTTGCCGGACGAGTGCTCTTCCACTGAGCTACCGGGGCCTGGCAGTACGCCTCGAAATTACTTACCACATTTTTGTTTTTACGTTATATTGCTAACGTAGCTACATCTAATGGTATAGCTTTGCAGCTAAGACCTCCCGAGACCAATTTCCAAAGTCCTGGTCGGGTAATTTTTATTTATCACATTTTTCGGTTATTTGTATGCGGTTTTTTTTCAAAGTTTTTAATTGTAGTAAAACAAAACTATGTGTGATGTGATGAGTATTAAAAAAAAACTTCCCCAATTTGAAAATGGCGACTGTGTATCGTCACTTAATATAGGTAGGCTCAATTGGAATCAAACAGAAAGATGGATGACATAAATCTAATGGGAACATTTTTTATAATAATTGTAACACTATTTTTTATCAAATGAAGCATTTTATATTGTTCTGTCACTTACTTGACTTCTTCCTTCCTAACTCATTATTACTTTTTGTTTTTGTTTTATTCCTCATCTCTTTTTGAACGATTCTATTGATGATTTGACCTATGATTTGACAAGTGACCTAATTGAAATCATAATTAATGAAAATGTTTATATTATTAGAAATCCATATAATTTATAATTTTATTATGCCAATTTTAATTTCTTTTGTATATTGTCAGTCATAAGTATTTCGAAATGAAAAACTGCAGAGATAAATTGATAATTATATTTGATGAACTTACAACTGATTAATATTAGTCATAGGTACCAACATAGTATATGATAATAATCTATGTAAATATTTAGTTGTTATGAAAAGTTACAATATTATTTTTGTAATAGATATAGATATATTTTAATTTTTTCTAAAATAAAAGTTCATTAATAGCAAACAAATAATTCTGTTTTACTTTTTAACTATATTTACATGAAAATTACCTTATTGAATTTTACTTTTAGATGTCATTCTATCTATCTTCTATTTAAAATACTTTCATTTTTAATCTACAATTCTTGTAACCAATAACATAGAGACAAGAAATCATAGATAATAAGTTAGTATAACCATGCAGCCACTTCAAAGTACAGTTATGGCATTTAAATTCACATTTATCTCATGAAAGAACAGGTCATTCAAAATAACAGATAGGTCTTACTATATCATTAGATGTAGGTACTTATTGTGACAACAGACTATACTGCTCAGCTGTTACTCAAACCCATTCATTCATAACTTCTAATACAATCCTTGCACAGCTGTGAATAGTGAAATCTTTGATGTTTTTTATACTTTTTAGTAACTTTTTCTCATTGTTACTAAAAAGTAGGTGTGTCTCAGTAACTAGGATGGTTCAAGAGTACTGCAAGCCGTTCCATATTGACAGCATACACAGAATGACAAGCAATCACATTCTTGTGTGTAAGCAGGGTGCTGTAGAACTCGTCAATTGTTAATTTGTCATTATTTGGGTCTTCGTTGGGCACACTGAAATGAATATTAAGGGTTTTTAAATATCAAATACTGTAAAATATTTAAATATACAAACTATCACTGTTGGTAGTTACATAGGTGATGTGCACAGGTGATGATTACATAGGGTCAATTTATAATAGTCTGTAATATTTGTAATATTTTAAAATGCATACTCAAAATACTAGCATTTTTAGTAATTAATTTATTATTTTAGTATAAAATCAAATCTAAAAGTCATTTTATTGTTTACTTCTTATATTTCTTAAACTACAAAATTTACATTATTATGTATTATAAAAAAAAGACATAAAAACAGATATCTGTTATAAAAAAAAAACAAACCTGCAAGCTATTTCATATGCCGCTGAGTGTTCCACTTCATCAATAGTGGGGGGACATCTTGGTCCTATTGGATCACTGCAATCATCTACAATGATTCTACCTTCATCTCGAGGATCATAAAGCTTAGCTGTATTTCGCAACCACAAGTTCGGTACATTCCCGCCCACATCATACATGAAGTGTTTATTTTTGATCTTGAAACCTTTTCGTTGTGACACAACAGCTGTCAATACATTTTTAAGAAAGTTTTGGACTGCTACTACAATCAGATCTGCAGCATCATCTTCAGCTCCTTCTAGACCAAGCTCCCAAGCTGCTAACATAAACCGACCAACAACCAGAGCATGGTCTGGTAAAAATACTTCCTAAAAATTTTAAAAACATTTTCATGATTAACAATAGGTACTTATGTGTTAAATCACATATAATAAAAAGTTTACACTGTTTATATAATAAGAAAAAGCTATAGAGAAGTGTAGCAACACAGATTTGGTAAACACAACTTACTTGGGCAGCATATTTTACACCATCAATACCAGCACCAGGCGGAGAATTTGGAGGTAGATATTCTAACAGATCAGCTTGTTCAAAGTTGGCCCTTTCAGAAGTTTTAGAACTTCTTTTATGCCGTCGGCTATTTCTGCTATGTGATATAGCTTTCTCTTGAGCTATGCTCATAGAAGTTTCAGCCAAACCTTCCACCTTATTTAATAGTGCTAATAAAAACTCGTTATGTAAATGAACTTGATCAGAATTTAATAAAGCTCGCGCTTCAACATCGAACTCTTCTTTGGTAAGTTTCATTCGAAACCACTGCTTCATGTGATTAAAATACTTTGTCGATTTTTCACTCAGTGCATCGTTTAGTTTTTGCCGAGCAATATTAAGAACGTCAGTCATGATTCAGTGATCACAATACCTTCAGCAACGACAAAATGTAATAATAATTTCCACAAACGAAGGTACTCTCTGATATTTTTAGCCATACAGGACACAAAACAGATATTTAACAATTAACACTGATAAATGCTCGACGACATCGCTATTTGCTCCCATAAGTACACTGTACAATAACAAATCAATCATTAGAATGATTCGATTGAGTCATGTCTGATGATGTCTGTCAAGATTCACTTTTTTTTCAATAAATTGGCAAGGATTAGTGACTCTATACTGCTTAAAGGTAAGTTGTTTTTATAACGAATCATTATTGAATCTGGCAAAAGAATGAGATTAAAATTGTATGCTCCTCAGGTAAGCACACAAAGGATATTCCAACTACAAAAATATAAAATCAATTTAATAACTTGCTTGTTGGAAGATGATAAAACTAAATATAAGTAAATCAATAAATAATAATTTTGAAGAGACTAGTTATTTGGAGATTCATTATTTGAGGAGGTTCTTTTCAAAACTTGACTATTCCATTTTCGACAAAACAGTTTTTTTTTTGTAGTTGGTATGAAGTACTTACCTAATGAAGGCGCAGCGAAAGTAAAATGTGATTGATAATTACACCAGAAAAAAAAACATAATTTCGTCAAAAGGATTATTCCCCTTTAAAATGGTATAGGTACCTAAAACTATTATCTCAAATTACGCAAAAACACGAAATGTGGAATAGTCAAGTTTTGAAAAGAACCTCCTCATTTGTTTCCGCTTCACTTCATACACTTTTCAACCGACTTCCAAAAAAGGAGGAGGTCTCAATTCGTCTGTATGTTTTTTTTGTGTCTTTGTTACCCGATATTTCGGACAATGGACGTAGTTAAGCAGAAAAGACTCAATCCACACATTGGTCAAAATTGAAATAAGTACACCATCGTACTTCTGAGGCTCAAATGTATAGTCTGGTGATAATACTATAATTAAAATATACACGGAAACTAGTTTTTCTCACTACCTCGACTCAATCCACATTCGCGAAATGAATTCAATTTGCTTGAATTGTTATGTTATTTCTATGAGTATGTTTTTAAGGTCGACAAATCAAAATAAACTCAAACAGCTTGGATTCTTTCTAAGAATTACTTTTGATCGGAAATGATATTTTATCAAATAACTGAAACGACTCTAACAGGTTAGGTCATTTCTGTGTTATAGGTTTACTGAAATATAGCATTTAATTATTTTTTATCAGAAACGACTCAAACCACAAACGATATTTCAGAGCAAAAAGTTTAGACAGCACACGTAATTATCAAATAACTAAATCGACTCAGGCAAGTTGCACGCGCCAAATTAACCCGACATTATAAGGAACATATTCCGGAAGTCAGCCTATACGAGATTAGTCTTAGGCTCTCAAACAGCTTAAGAACGCCAAGGCGCCGGGAGATGTTGGAATTACAGCGGAGCTTCTGAAAGCTGGCAGCAGACCTGTTCTTAAGACCCTTCAGAAGCTGTTCAATTCCATCATCCTCGAGAGCAAACTGTTGCACAATAAAGGTGACTGGACCCTCTTGCAGAACTTCAGACCTTTTATTTGGTTGGTATAAGCTGTTTTCAAGAGTTATTACAAATCGTCTCCCGCGCAGGACTTCTACCCCACTGAACATCCCTGCCTGTAACCGAAAAGACTTTAGCACCATAGACCACGTCCATACGCTGCGGCATAGCGTATGGACGGTATAGCCTATACAGAAGACCGAAGAGTAGGTATAACCAGCCGCTATCTTGGCGTTCATGGACTTTTCATAAGCTTTTGATTCGATCGAGCGAGACCTCGGCTGCACTCCAGTCTGTTCAGTGGGGCCAAATTGTCTATCGATACATCGAAGCGCTGATATGTTTAAACGCCGCCATGACAGTCCGTCTCCAGGACCAGAATTCGAAGTCTATCTAACTTAAGAGCCATCTAAATCTTTAAAAAGTAACACTTAATTATTTAGAGTCTGGCCATTCGTTTTTGCCAAATGACATGCGCGAAGATTTTTAGTAGTAGGTACAAAAAAATTGCTTACCGTAAAATATGTACAAATAAAGATAAAATAAACTTGTATATCAAACACATTTTATTGAAAAAAGAAGATCAATATTCAAAAACAATGACGTCAGAGAGCGGACCTATTCAAGCATTAGATTTTTTTTTATAAACTAAGGTGTTCAATTGAAAATTTCGAAGTTTTCTTTAGCCCCAGGGAAAACCCATTCTTTATGGAAAGGTCGAATATCCATGTTTATTTAAATTTTTGAAATCTGTCGTAACTTTTATAATAACGTCAAGGGAAACGATAATATTTAACTAGTTAATTGATGGATATGGGTTCCCTACGTTTGGCCAAATGACGAATGCCCGAATAACAGAAGCCCGAACACGCATGCCCGATGTTTCAATTCATCAAAAAATCAAAAGCCCGATAGCTTCAAATCCCGATCGTTCAAGAGCCCGAAAGCTTAAAAGGCCGAAGGATTTAAAGCCCTGGATTTGTGGGCGATAGGCTGACCCCTGTCATTTCAACTTATATTCATCTATGACTGCAATAGTCTCTCCATCTTTACAATACCTATCCCAAAAGTCAAACATGACATCAGATGGTTTTATAGCCTCTAGTGTTCTGCCTACCCAAAATTCAAAAAGTTTCATTCATCATAAGGCCATCGTGTCAATTTGTACTTCGGCTTTAACGAGGTGTTGATAGTTATTGAATAAGATACAGTAGACCAAGAGACAAAAAATGCCGGCGGAAAAAACAAAACACTTGGCACTCTCTTTCAGTCAGAATTATACGAATAAATGCAAATAGGTACAGTACAGATGAAATAACCGAAAAAATGTGATAAATAAAAATTACCCGACCAGGACTCGAACCTGGGACCCTTCATTTGCCGGACAAGTGCGCTTCCACTGAGCTACTGGGGCCTGGCGGTACGCCTCGAAATTACTTACCACATTTTTGTTTTTACGTTATATTGCTAACGTAGCTCCATCTAATGGTATAGCTTTGCAGCTAAGACCACCCGAGACCAATTTCTTTTCAAAAATTGTAAATCCCAGTTAACGTGAAGCATTGCAACGTTTAATTATGTTTTTAAGTTTTTGCATTTATAATGCTCAATTATTCTTAAATAACTGAAAAAATGTGATAAATAAAAACTACCCGACCAAGGGCCTTACTCCCGACGCGACCGAGAATCAAATCAACTCGATCTCAAGCATTTCGAAACCAATACTAGCGCCGAATCGAGCAGTGGCTCAAATTGTAACTAATCATGGTCGAATATAACTGTTTATAGCTTGTAACAAATGACCAAATATATGTTACAATTTGAGCCACCGCTCGATTCGGCGCTAGTATCGGTTTCGGGAGTGCGAAAATCCTTGATATCGAGTTGATTTGATTCTCGATCGCGTCGGGAGTAAGGCCCCAGAACTCGAACCTGGGACCCCTCGTTTGAAGAACGAGTGCTCTTTTTCGGTTATTTAAGAATAATTGAGCATTATAAATGACAAACCTTAAAAACATTATTATACAGTACAGATTGACACAAAACAAAAACAAGACAAGCTAATTGTGAGAGCCAATGTCAGGCCACAACCACATTGCGTACATAGCAGTTGCATTGAGTTATGGATGCACAACACGAACGTGACAAACTGGGACCAGAGTATTTAAGCAAGAATGGAGTAAAATATTCATAGTGTCATAAGCGATACAAGCGTTAAGTTATACCTATATGTAGGTATGTAGATTTTTTTATAACACATAACAGGAATATTTTTTATACCGCTCGCTGGATGCCCAGTGCACGTTGCGCTGGCTTCGTTTCGTATGAAATCGTGCCCGCAATTTTATTTCTTATGTTATCCTTGATAGTCTCAAACGTCCATACAAATTGATTGAAATAGCAACAAGATTTGTATGGATCCAAATTTTAAAAGTCGCACTGTGGCCCCCTTATGGTGCGTACAGATTGCTAGTAGATTGCTAGTAGGCAGGCACTACACGTCCAAATACACAACGTGCGCAGAGTGTTACATTAGAAGTTCCATTACAGCAATCTGTACGCACCATTAGAGTTTTGTGGTAACCAATAGAAAGCCCTTCCAAACTTGTCTAGTTGAGTAGAAAAGAAACAACATTTTATTTAAAACTTAAAAACTTTATTTTAGTAGTTTATTTATATTTTATACAATTAATTGTAATACATGTCATATCTTCCCATCTCCAAATCGAATTAGTTACTTTACTCTTGGTTTGAGTGCGACATTCACTCCGCCTGGTGATTTTAGGATCAAATTGGCGGTGAAATCATTTTTCTCGTCGACTGGCAGTAGGATGAAGTTCCTCACAATTTCAGATATTATTACTTTCATTTCAAGCATAGCAAACTTTTGTCCTGAAAATAAAAGCAATATTTAGGTTATCTTAGCTAGGTACCTAAGTATGCAAACTTTACTGACTATATCAGTCAATATATCATTACGCGAAAGATAATGCAAAAAAGTGTCAATATCAACGTGCGAGGATTATGCCAACATTTTTTTCGTTACAGGGTGACTGGTGGGTCACTTTTTAAATTCTAGGATGTGATAGTTTAAGATCATACATGAAGAGAAAAAATATAATAAAAATAAATATGTCTTTGTCTATCACATAATTATGATCAGAATCGAGTACAGAGTGCTCTCCTTCAGTATCTAAAATTTGTAACCAGTCACCCTGTATTAGCAACAATAGATAAGTATAGATAAGTAGCTTGACTTCGATCTATGAGACTTACCTATACAATTCCTGGGTCCAGCACTAAATGCTATCCAACTAAACGCACTCTTCATTTCATCCGTAAGAAATCTTTCTGGTTGAAATTCCAAGGGATCTTTGAAGAGCTCTGGGTTCCTTTGCATTTGGAATATATTTATGATCACAGATGTACCTTCCAGCAAGTGCACATCACCGACATCTGTAGATTGGAAGAGTTTATTAGGTACAGTAACGTGTAATAAGATGTATACATTTTCATTGAAATTTTAACCTTATTACAACCGAATAATTTGCAACGTGTATGTATACATTTTATTAGACATGACTGTACAGTTATGTATGGAAGGATAGATATCTCCATCGATGGAAGGAAAAACAAGCATTCTCTGCTTGATGACATCAAGACCATAATTAAGCTTTCACCTTGCGATATTCACTTAAGTAATCCACACTGTTACAAACGGTGGTTGCAAACAAGGAGACAAACCAAGGTCACGCTAGGTAGCAACCAAGAGTAGGATCTTGTCAACTATAAAAAAAAGGTATCATTGGATACCGCAACAAAAAAAAACTAAATAAGTCTATTTAAGAATCGATTTAAAAGTGCGCACTAGAATCCGTTACATTTTGTTCATGAGAGCGAATCTTCTACGTCTTAGTATTTATGTATTGTCCTCAGAATACAACTTTCCGTATACTTATAGGTATAATACAACGTCTGTTTTTTAAATAAATCTATAATGAATGTGTTGACCTAAAACCTGCAGAGGTATGCTTAAGAAACGGTTATAATGGTTAGTTATTAAAAATATTTTTTGTAAAGTCGCAAAAAATTTAGTGGCGTCTCTCCTTCAGTTAACCTTTTAAATTCGAGTTGACAAGGTCACCAGGAACAAAATATCGAGTTTTCAAGGTTACTTAGATATTGTTGTCTTATTTATCTTTTTATAACTAATAGATATTTTTTAAAACTGAAATTAATAAGTACAATCAGCTGCAAAGAAATCGACCCTACCCGAGATGTAAAACATAAGTTTATTTAAATAAGATCTTAATTTATTTTTAAATTAAGCCCAAAGATGAGAGTTTGTTAAATCTGTAAATTAGCAAAGTTTGAGGCTAAGTTGGCAATTTAAAAAAAACTTGTTTCTTACAAATGATGAGGGCTGCCGTTTTATCGTAGAGTTTTAAAATGGGAGAATGACAACGAATAGAAAAAGCATTTAGTTATTAAAATATCATTCTTCAGCAACAAACTTTCATCATAATAAGTATATCGTTATCATCCCTAAAAATATGTGGAAAGAGCAATACTATTTCCAAATTTTCCAATAGATCAGAATGAAATATGCAAAAGGTTACAACTTCACTCTATCTGTAATTAATATATTAAATTAAAACATATTAGTGAATACTTGTTATACTTAATATGCCCCTGCATCTAATTTTAAAATATAAATAAAATAAATAATAGAGACATAGGTACCTACAGTATTGTTTTTCCTTATTAATATCTCTCATAATCTTGCAGCACGTTTTCAATCCAGGGTAGGTACCTACCGTTAAAACAAGCAAAATTTCTTCTAAACTTTGTTTTTTCTAACCTTAGACAATTTTTTTATGACGTTTTCAACAAGTTAGGAATTGAAATAGGCTAAAAAAATGCTCTTGCATAAAATATGTATTTTTTATTTTATTAACGAAAAAAGATACTAAACAACGCTATTTGCGTAAAACATTCTTTGTCTCAAATGATTATTGTTATTATTGATATTACGATTTGTGTTATTTATGATAATTGACATTCATAAATCTTATTTTTTAATAATATTTTTTAAAGTTTAAAACAATGGGTAAAAAATAAAAGACACTTGACACTGACATTGTTAAGAAGTTATTAAGACATTGACATTTTAAAGAAGTTATTAAAATTAAAATAAGATTTATGAATGCCGATTATCATAAATTTAAACCCATTAGATATTCAAAGTTTTTTGACTATTCTGTGTTTTACACATTTTTATTTCTTAATGACAGTTTGCCTACAACCAAAGAGTTTTTGTCGTCGATGTATTCAGATATTTACATACCTAAGTATGTTATAATAGTTTAAAAGTAAGCTTTACTTACCTTTAAACACCTTGAATATTGTACCTAATAGTATTTTATTTTAATTTTAAGTACATATAATTTTAGAAAAACTTACATCTAGTTAGTTGTTATAGCTTACATAATAATATTTTTCAACACACTTGCTCGTAAAGTTAGCGTTATTCTATTGAATTTAGAACTATAAACTGGGCTATAAGTCACGCGTGCATAATATATTATACCCTAGTGCATAATATAATGAATCCTACAAAGTTTAATTGTACCTTTGTGCAAATAACATGCGAGAAAACAGAGCATATTTTATTGGTCCGGGTTATACACTAAATATTTTCAGAAACAACAAAGAGGTTTTATACCACTTCAAATCCATATACATTTTTAAATGTTTGCGCCTTATATTAGTAAAATAAATTTGTAAATTAAACAAATTATTCACAATTTACAATCATTTGTCATAAAATATTAAAATATTTGCATTTACCACTCCAAATTAAACATTTTCACTTAAAATAGGCTGTATATGCTATACAGACATTGACACATTTAACGGAAAAAAAACCTACGCGCATGCGCGAGGTTCAGCGCCATTTTTCAATCACAATTCACAGCTTTGTTATCAAGTGTGTTCGTTATTTTATGACCACGTATGTCTGTCTTTTACTCACAAGTGTGTTGAAAAACGTCGTATGTAACTCGTGAGCGTTGCTAATTACAGTCGAGGCTGTGATTTGAGCCCGAGCCGCAGGCGAGGGCTTAATAATGAGCCGAGACTGTAATTAGCAACTTCGCTCACTTGTTACATAATATACTAATACTTATTGATGGCCATTTACAAAGTTGTCACATAATTTAATTATTAGTCGCTATTAATTTTTTACATTATACAAGATGCAAAACATTAAGTATATGCGTGCACACTTCTTTTATAGAATTGTGTTTAACTAACTATGAATTTATACGTTCGTATGTTAATATAAGCATTTACAAAAAACCATACAAACTGCAGTGGACATTGTATATAAATAGGAAAAAAAGAGTAGGTATAGACATTTCACATTAAGATTTAATGTATTTACGGGATTCTTACCACGATTTTCAATTTTATTTTCGCACGTCCGATATTTCGTGAGATCATAAAATTGAAAATCGTGGTAAGAATCCCGTAAATACATTAAATCATAGTGAAAATAACCGCGATAGTTTAAAACAATTATTATTTCACATTAATATTTAACAAAAACATGGACTGTTTGGCCAAGGCTGCCTTGACACTTTGAGTACTGGTATTGAATAGATCGAAATAATCAAACTCTTTATTCAATTTGCTTATCGATTCCGGTGCTCTACACATAAATGAGTTCTGCCTGTAATTAGTACTTGCGATAGTTACGTGAAGTTAAATATAATCTATATATAAATATAATGTATAAAGGTTTAAACGCTGTGTCTTTCTTAATGTTTTGAATATAAAACGTGACAACAGGTGAAAATATACGATAACGAAATATACAATATGTACCTAAACGTTGAAAATTTGATAAAAAAATGATTCTCATGGTTACCCTTATTGCTACGTTAAACGGTCTACAGTATAAACCCATAGCATATTCCTAAGATTAATCGTACAATCAAACTTACGGATAGATAAGGTTAGTGCTTTAGTTATTTAACATTTTTTTTTTCACCGTGTATAATATTTTGTGACCTTGACTTTGAATAAAGCAAAAAAGAAGTTCTTACCAGTGTCTTTTAAAACTAATCGTTCCATCAGAGGCACAGACGGGTACAGGCGTAGTGACTCCTTGATAACTAATTCTAAGTATTTCATGTTACTTAAATCGCTGAAACAAACAAAAACTTAAACCATTAAATATTTAAAAAGTAACTTTTTTCCATGCTGGATGGACTTGGAGCGAACGAAAAACATAGACTGTGCCACCCAAAAAGCAAAAAAGCATACAATCACTTCGTGTGCCACCCACTGTAAAAGTCAATTAAGGGACTTAGATGTTATTGGCAATTTTGCTGACCCCCTGTCAATTCACTGTAATAATCTTTGTCCATCATTAAAATACCTCCAAAGTCAAACGTGAGATCAGATTGTTTTATAGCCTTTGGTGTTTTGCCTACAGCCTACTCCGTAAGGGATACGGGAGTGAAGTTATGTATGTATGTAGTCAACTAAACCTGCATTTGCGTGACTATGAGGTTGAATGAAAGCGACAGGAAGGAACTGGCTCTTACATTAGACATTGCCAGAACGGATATTTGGCCACGGTGATATTCAGCGACATCCTACTAATGTTATAATTATGATAGTGAGGATGAATAAAGGTAGTCTACAAAGCAAATACCTATAGCTAACTCATTTATAATTCTTCTTGCATGATTAATCGACGTACAGCGACATCTATCGAATAAAAAGCAAACAAAAATTTTGTATATTACATATAAATATGAAAGTTTGGATGGATGGATGTATGCATGTCTGTATGTTTGTTCCTCTATCACAGCAAAACGGGTTAATGGATTTGGATGAAATTTGGCACAGTGATAGTTTACAGTCTGGAATAGGAAATAGGCTACTTTTTCTCTCGATGTTCTCGCGGGATTTAAAATGGCGCGGGTAAAACCGTGCGCAACAGCTAGTATATTATATGAATGGTGATCGCTACCCAGGCAAATCTTGGATAGGTCCTACCTTCAAGTAGGATAAAACGCCTTTTACGACAGTTTTTATCCAGGGGCGGTAGGGCTACTCAACGGTGAACTTACGCTACTAAAAATACTATTATCGAAGGTATGGTGTATCTTAATATTATAAAGTATCGCATAATTTGGTTTGCATACCTAAATTGGATTTCTTTTTTCGCGTCGTTATTGAAAATCATCATTAGTTCATCGTATATTTTACTTTGCACGTCCATATTTTGTGAAATGCTGTGCAAACAGTAAACGATGCCGGAACTTGTTGTGTCATGGCCCTGTAACGATGGAATCAAAATTATTACAATCAAATGTAGTTATTAGAATCAGTAGCTCTACACTTTAGGGCCAACGCTGCGTCATGCATCGCAGCGAGCGAGGGTTGCCAACTTTTTTTTCTTAAATTAAAGTATTTTTTAAGTCTGAAAAGAATATCAAACAGTATTTCGGAAAAATAAACAGTACCTATTCAATTTATTAATGGCGGGTTTCAATATTATGAAAACTGCTCGTTTTGCCTACGAACAATAGAAATCACTACCAAAATGCCTTTCTATATTCAAAATCTTGACATCTAAACCACTGCTTACGAACTGTTTGACTGTAATGGGTTGCTAGGTTACATTTGACCATTTACAAAATAAGTCATTATATCTAGCCAACGACGACGTAACAAGTTATTAATTTAAACCAATGAGGTAAAGGTAGCATGGCAGTCTGCTGCGGCCAATAAGAGTTATCTTTTCATTACGTATGACCAATTAAAGAATAGGTCATTTTATCTAGCCAACGACGTAAAAATTTAGAAATAGCCTATCAAATATCTGTCAACATATAAATAATCCAGTTTTCTCTTTCTAACTTATTTATAACTGTTTCTGAAAAAAACGACGAATATTATTGTATGACATCATTTTTCTTTTAAATATTTACTTTGACGTCATAAAAATTTGATTCAACCAATGGCAAAATTAGTCGAAGGATTGGCGTTTCGTTTTACGTAAGCAGTTAAACGCAATTATTAATAAAAAGCTCTAAAAACATACTATAATATATTTATCGAATACTAAAACATAGCAAACATAAATTGAATAAGTTTATATATTTCTTTAATTCAAATATCATACAAATAATTTGCGAATGCGTGATATTCTATAAATCACATATCACCTATTTTCTTGGAAGAACGTCACGCAAGGAGGGCCCATGCCAAATTTGAGAACTTACAGCCCGTAGCTAGTAGATATAGTGAAACGCTACTTTTTTCCTACCAGTTTTGTACCTGTACCGGTTACGCATAGCAGTCAGTTGAATATTGAAACCCGCCATTAATGTTTTAAACACATATTTTTAGAGCTTCTCGCATAAAATATTAATTTAAGTCTAGCACATAAAGTGTTTAGTATGTCGTGCTGAAAACAGTTTTTTATATATTTTGTTTTTGTTCAACAGTAAAAAGCATATATAGTGAAAAACAGTAGGTATAATACTGTTTTTAACAGTATGGTTGGCAACCCTACGCGTGACGCAGCGTCGCTAATAAAATTTCGTTAGTGTGCTGTACTGTCGTGTCAATTACTATTTGGATAAACGTCGATTAAAATCGAAATACGATGTAAGCGCGTGTAATACGCGTGGGAGCTAGCCATGTCCCACGCAAACGTGATTTTTTCTAAATTTCGTTAGTATCACTAAAATATAGATGGCGCTGTTTATAATTTATAAAATTAGAAAAATGCCACAGACAATGTCTCTTTCATCCTACTTTTCATTCTTCGGTTCATTCAATCACATAACCGACTCATTAAATCTATCTTTCATTCGTTACCAGTGTTCGTTATTTTCGAATGTTGTTTTTATCGCTTTTTTCTTGGATTCCTTTTACCCACAACCCGGCCACCATTTGGACTCTGACGCTCCCTTTTTTAATTCTGACCCGGCAATTCTACTGGATTTCGGAGACAACGCTGCAATTCGACCTTTGCAAGTTTATTGGAATTTTGATCGTGATAACGATTTTCTGATATCCAACATATTTCATATAATCATGATAATATACATATTTGCGGAGTCTTAAATATTCTTAAAGAAAAATACAGGGAAAGTTCCCGACTGTTTCTAGTAAAAGTTTCCGTCACTAAGTTCTAGATGGCGCTAGAGCTCCGTCTTAGCTGATATCTCTATCTCATTCTATAAAAGTTGCTTTATGCGTGGCGTGTGCGTGACGTGGTGCGTGCGAGACGTGGCAGTTGTGTGTGAAGACGCGCGTCGTTGGCCCTTAGATGTTTATAACTCATTTGCATTTGAGTACGATTTGACTGCCGTACCTACGTTCATCTAATTTACTTATCTAATTTAACATTATCAAATCATATCTTTCACAATAATGTGGTGTTTATTTTTTGTTTGTTAATTAGCAAGAATTTTTCGGTTAATACTATCTGCGTCCAAAATCCAGTGGTCGCGGGTTTGATTCTCGAACAATATTATATTTGTGTACACGTTTGCTTGCATTGGTCCGGATGTATTATGTATGTATTTATGAAGAAATAAACTAAGTTTAGGTATGTACATCTGTTATCTAGTTCCTATAACACAAGCATATGAGTTTACTTTAGGGGTAGAATACGCTGTGTTAATGACAGCTCCACACCATCATCATCATTCAGCCAGGAGACGTCCACAGCTGGACATAGGCCTCTCCCAAGGTTTTCCACGTCGCTCGGTCCCGTGCCGCCCTCATCCACCGTTTACCGGCGACTTTGACCAGGTCGTCGATCCATCTTGCGGGAGGGCTGCCTACGCTGCATCTCCCAGAATGTGGCCGCCGCTCGAGAACTTTTCTGCCCCAACGGCCATCTGTTCTGCGAGATATGTGTCCTGCGGATTGCCATTTCAGCTTTGCAATGCTTCTGGCTATGTCGGTGACTTTGGCTCGCCTGCGAATCTCCTCATTCCTGATTCGATCCCGTAGGGAAACTCCGAGCATAGCCCTTTCCATTGTCCGCTGAGCGACTTTATATAAGCTTGTTGATAAGGCCCATAGTTAGCAACTACGTCTCAGTGCCATACGTCATCACTGGCAACACACATTAGTCAAAAACCTTTGTCAGACACTACGGTATTTGGGACGAGATGATTTTACAGAACATCCCGAACGCTGCCCAGCCGAGTTGGATTTGCAGATTGATCTCTTTCTCAAACTTGGACCTACCTAACTGGATTTTATGCCCAAGGTATATACAATCGTCGACAACTTCGAGCGTGGTGCCTCCAACTACCACAAGAGCAGGTGCATCATGGATTCGATTCAACATGGTTCTACACAATCTTAGTCTTATCCATGTTAGTTTTAAAACCCACTCGCTGCGTGGCTCGACCGAGGTCATCGAGCATTTGGCTCAGGTCCTGCAGGGTCTCAGCCATGACTATGCCATCCACGAATCGAAGGTGCGTGATGTACTCGCTGTTGATCTTGATGCCGAGTCCAAACCAGTCCAGAAGCTTGAAGACATCTTCCAACGCTGTGGTGAACAGCTTAGGCGATATAACACTTGCCTTGCCTGACACTACACCCCGCTGCAGTTGGATAGGCTTCGACATAGTGGCTTTTTTGTAAAAAAACTTCAACGCTTCGATGTATTGATAGTCAATTGGGCACCGCTGCAAAGACTGGAGTATAGCACAGGTCTCGATCGAATCGAAGGCATTCCCACAGTCCACAAACGCCAAGCAAAGTGGCTGGTTATACTCCTCCGTCTTTTCTATAACCTGCCGCAGCGTATGGATGTGGTCTATGGTGATAAAGCCGTTTCGGAAACCGGCTTGTTCGGGAGGCTGGAAGTCGTCAAACCTGCGTGCGAGACGGTTCGTAATGACTCTTGAAAACAGCTTGTACACATGGCTCAACAAAGTAATGGGTTTGAAGTTCTTCAAAAGCGATTTGTAACCTTTTGTGTAGAACAAGACCACTGTGGAGCTTTGGACGTTTGCCCTCAAGGATGACGGAATTGAACAGCTTCAGAACCAGCTTTCAGGAGCTTTGTTGTTTTTAAGCTGTTACTATGCGGTAATCACTACCGATTTTCACGGCATTGATCACAGAGACATCATTGAAAATGTGATTTCTCGTTGACATGATAAAGTCTATCTCGTTTTTGGTGCGACCATTGGGCTTATCCAAGTCCATTTGCGATGTTCCGGTTTCTTGAAGAATGAGTTCATCATAAAGAAAAAATCAAAATCTCTTATTTTAACAGTTCTATAGCTTTTAGTTTTATTGCGCGGGCTGAGATGATGATGATGATGATGATGATAACAAATAAAACTAGTTTCACTCTACTTCACTCTATCGCGTTTTGTTATCAACATTTGTCTATTTCGATTTGAAATTTACCCCCGTATTACTTGCAAATTATTGGTATTAGATAAGTAACTATTACATTAAAATATATTATTACAGAGAGAACGAGAATACATAGATAAGATATAAAATTTTGTTTAACAGAATACAATCAAGTTTAAGTATTTAAACTAAGAGTCGCATTGGGTAGGTACTAATTGTTCAAATTACTGTTTGAATCGATTTTTCGTCGTAAAGGCTTTGGTTTTAATCCAATCACATTATTATTAATCAATTATTAAGTTTTTTATAATTAATATTTAAGTAATGCGCTGCATTTCTGTTTCCGCACCTGCGTAAGGTTTCGTTGGGTTAGCCCTAAAAGTAGATAAAAACGATTACAAATATTTTTATGGGTCTTGCATTTTATAATGCTCATACCAAATAAAATAAGCAGAAGTCCCTGGTACTAGTCCTAATCGGATGATTTTATTTAGTATATGTATCAGTACTTAAAAAAAATCTTACCTCAAACATAAATGTATCGACTTCTTCTCTTATCCATTCATCGTTTATTTTCTTTCCATCTACTTCTGCTAATAGCAATAAATCTAAGAATGCATATTTATTCTTCGTACCTATAATCGAAAATCATATTAATAGAAACAACATTTGTCCAAACTCTTTCGATATTAAACAATACTATACACGTATGGTTAAAAATAGACTTATTTCTTGATAAACACGCTTCTTTATTTGAGAAATTTTATTCGCCTTGCAGTCCAAGGTAGTATTTTAATTTTCCATCTTTGGGACAAAAAGGCTATGTGTTATTCTAAACTATAAATATTTCAGTGATAGGTTTCAGCCGTTTCAGCCGTTCTGCCTTGATAGTGAAACATACATACAGTGCGCAATAGTGAAATAAGAAAGAGATGCGGATTGAAAGAAGATGTAGTGACTAAGATTGAAAAGGGTATGCTACGGTGGTTTGGACATTTGGAAAGGATGAGTGAAAGTAGATTTACGAAAGAGGTGTACAGAGCAAGAATGGATGGTGCTGTCGGAAGGGGCCGCCCTAGGCGAACGTACGCCGATCAAATTGGCGACGTTCTTAAAAAGGGCCTAGTTAAAAGTACCCGTAACCGGCATCATGTATGAAAAGATTAATGAACGTGGAGGAAGCGAAAGAGGTATGTATGGATCGAAGCAATTGGTGTTCCCTTGTCTCTGCCTACCCCAAAGGGAGACAGGCGTGAGGTTATGTATGTATGTATGTATGTACATACATACATCCATTCAAACTTCCGCATTTACAATATTACAAGTCGTCACACTCTTTGTTATGAGCCCACTTCAGGGCTATGAGACTGTCCCCTGGGCGACGAAGAGGTTAAGGCCGTAATCCATCAAGCTGGCCCAGTGCTGGTTGGTGGACAATGTAAGTAGGAAGTAGGATAAATACCTAAATCTGTTTGGTCCTCCATTTTAGTTATATTAGCAGCAATCAATTCCTTTCGCCTCGCATCTATAACTTTTCTGGTGTATTCGTGCATGTATTGAAGCGCTACGTCTTGTCTCTTCTTCTGCGGAGTCAAGTTGAATATTGGTTCCTCTGCCAAAAATGCATTCCTCATGCGCTCCGCCACAATATTGCTTAATCTGTGAAACAAAGTTCATATGAAATACTTATCTAAGTTCGTCAACATAGTGTAACTTGATATAGATATACCTAATTTATGTAACTACATTAGTAGGTACTATGATTATTGGAGTAATTAATAAAGTTAAGTGAGTTTTAAATTGTCAACTGTGGAAAGCCTCGATACAGGGTGGAGGTAATCGTTAAATATGCATAGGCGATTAATACGTTACTATTTTTGATTTATACTTTACTAGCTTTATCCCGCAACTTCGTATGCGCTTAACTCACGGTACTTAAAACACCAGTGTTTTATGTTCTGTGGCTTAACTACCCTTCTCATGGAAATTTCAGAAACTATACAACCAGACACCCACTGGTAGAACCTATATACCAAGTATCGCACCCATGCATTCAAGGAATAAGTTTTTTTCATACAAACTAAAAATCATATATTTCCCGTGCCCGTGGGAATTTTGGGATTTTTTTAGTAGCACAAACAGTCACTCTTTGAAGAACCTTCATGCCAAGTATCACATCCGTACACTCAAGAAATAAGATTTTTCATACATTCTAAAAAGTCCAACCCCTTCCCGTGAGAATTTCGGGAAGTCCTTCCATAATACAAACAGACACTTATTGAGGAACCTTTATATCAATTATCACATCCGTGCACTCAAGGGATGGGATTTTTTCATACAAACTAAAACATCATATATTTCCCGTTCCCGTGGGAATTTCGGGAATTCCTTTCATAAAACAACCAAACACACATTGAAAAACCTTTACACCAAGTTTCACATCGGTGCACTCAAGGAATAAGATTTTTCATACAAACTAAAAAGTCCTATATTTCCCGTTCCCGTGGGAATTTCGGGAATTCCTTCCTTAGTGCACCCCTACATCCCCTAAAGAATGTTTGTTCCAAATTTCAGCTCTCTACGCCCAGTAGTTGCGGCTGTCCGTTGTCTGTCAGTCACTCAGTCACTCAGTCACTCAGTACCTCAGTCACTGAGTCAGTAACGGAACAGTTTTATATATATTGATTGATTGTACATTATACATAAGAATTACAAAGAAAAACAACATAATGTGGTTTTATCGCTAATGAGCAGTTTCTTCCAGACAACTTTTAGGTGAAAATGGTAGACTAAGGTAATAAACCTTGGCGTTCATATACTACATTTTATTTAAATTACATAGGTATAAATAATACCTAGCTGTTACATAAACTTTCTAACTTTATCACGTTTTATTTCATTGTTAGTATGTTTCATTTTGATTAAAATATAGGTACCTACTTTGTAAAATCTTTATTATTTTATATCTAATCATTAAAATAATATAAGATTCTTAAATCAGCTTAGTCATATTCATAACGTCAGATTTGATTGCGGCATTAGA
Source organism: Stenoptilia bipunctidactyla (assembly GCA_944452665.1). NCBI lineage: Eukaryota > Metazoa > Arthropoda > Insecta > Lepidoptera > Pterophoridae > Stenoptilia > Stenoptilia bipunctidactyla. The sequence goes on from OX101724.1 coordinate 25,267,277, forward strand.
TATCGTTAAAGTTAACCGAGGTATCATTAAATTAGCGAGACTTGATTTTAAAAAAAACTGGCCAGTTTTTTAATATGAAAATCTATATCTATCTATACTTATAATAAATCTGTAGAGAGGTCAATTCTGTACATGAAATATATTTTCAAAATAACTATCAGGGGGTGATTAGTGATCGACACTGATGCCAAAAATGCAATCAGTAAAATTTTTGTCTGTCTGTATGTTCCTTATAGAAACAAAATCTACTCGACGGATTTTAACGAAACTACGTAAAATTATTCTTCATACTCCTGGGCAGGTTATAGTATACTTATTATCACGCTACAATCAATAGGAGCAGAGCAGTGAAGGGAAACGTTGGAAAAACGGAAGAAGTTACTTCATTTTTTAAGTTTCCGTCGCGTGTGCAGCCTTAATGAATAAAGCTACATAGAAATCATGTATGACAGAAATATTCTTTATAAAATTATATAAAAATATCCCACAACAATATATGTCTATATTTTATGGTTGACTCACAATAACACGTGTAAATCCCGATAGCTTAGCAGTTCGGAGCTTTCTGATTATATTTGTTTACTCTTACGTTTATAATACTCTCACTCATTCCTAATAAAAAAAAACTAACATTATTACCTATTCAATAAAAAAAGAATCATAGAAATCGGTGTAGAAACACCAAACTTATACATGCTAATAACCCATCGCGCGTGAATACTGAATGATATAAGGATTATTTTTGCGTAACGGTTGCCGCGCTCGACGCGGCTCGCGGGAGGCGAGCGCAAGCTTCATAATTCATTCAATATTTGGCTGTTGATGCGTTCAGAGCGTTCGACTTTATTGACAGAAAATAATTGATATTATAAACCGTGCTTATCAGCGCGACTTTTAGTCTTTAAATAGTTTATTTGAATTTCTTTTGTTGTTATTTTATAAAATAGGTATTAGTTGTTTTGGTAGTGTATAAATATTCGGTCAAATTCCAAATTTTGGCTAATTTATGTTCAGTTTTTTTTGGATTTTTTAGGTAAAAGCGTAGGTACTTTTATTAATTATTGTAGTTATAGGTATTTATTTTTCAGTGAAGTAGGTATAGGTAAATAGCATTGCACAGGCGTTTCAGCTTTATTTTCATTTCTTTTACTGTTGTAAGTTGTACATATTTCTGGGTATAATTCTATTTGGATATTTTAGTTTAAACAGGCACTTAGATTTCCAATTTAAAAGAACGCAATTCCCAGTATCGGTGTGTTTTGCAATGACAATTAATAAGGCTCAAGGGCAGACTTTTCGTGTTGCTGGAGTAGATCTCGGTGTCAGTTGTTTCTCGCATGGTCAGTTATACGTCGCTCTTTCCCGGGTTAGCAGTTCTAGAAATCTTCATGTTCACGTGCCGGACGGGTCTACTTTCAATATAGTTTACTCGGAAGCTTTGCGCTGAAGTATTTTCGTTCCATAGATACTTAAGCCTCATGTGAAAGTGATCTAAACAATTAATTGGCAAATATTATAAAATGTCAATCGTTATCCTTACTAATATTATAGATATGAAAGCGTGTATATTTGTTCAGCTTTCACGCAAAAGCTACTCGACGAATCATGAGAGGTACTAGAAGTAAAATACGATACTTTTTATCCCGAAATTATCGCAAGCGGAGCCGTGGGCACAGCTAGTAGAAAATAAAAGAGGAGATAGCACGCCGCCTTGAGGGACACCAGCATTTGTGGTACACCAATCAGATAGACTATCCTCTAAGCGTATTCTTATCCGGCTTCCTTGTATCTTTAATATAATATAACTTTGGAGATAGGTTAAGTGAGTGTAAGACACCAAGAAGAATATCGAAACCCACCGTATTAAAAGCATTACTGAAATCGAGCAAGGTCAACAAAGTTACAAAGTTAACAGACGCAAATCATCAGTTATTTTTACGAAAGCAGTAGTCGTGCTATGACCATGAAGGGTTCCGTACTTTTTGGAGCGTGTTTTTAGTAGTTGGGTTTTAGTTTTTAAACTTTATTTTTACCCTGTGGGCACGGAACCCTAAAAAGTATAACCAATTGTTATCAAAACTCGAGTATGCTCTCCGTCCGTCGTTCTCATTATTTAGATACTGCTGTTACTATTAATATGTTGTTTTTCTGTATTTTTGTGTATTTATTTGATAACATATCTATACTAATACATTAGTACATATGATATACTAATGTATGTACATCACTACATTTTTTAAATCTACAAGTCTCCGTGCCGCCCCGCCATCTTCTCTATCTGTCTCTATTTATGTCTATTGTCTCTATTTTACAGATTTTTTTAAAATTAAGTACTCAAATGTTTTTACAGAAATTTTGATTCTGTTTTTTTTTTTTTTAGTAAGTGGTATCAATGGTTATCGTCACAAGATATTAAACTTGTCCGAAATTAAAGAATCAAAATATCTGTAAAAACATTTGAGTAATTTAAAAAATTCTGAACCAAGTCAAGAAACTCTACAAAAAAAGTTGAAATCCCCGTAAAAAAAAAGCCAAACTGTTAGAACCTCTAGTTTTATGATAGTTATTCACTATTTTGTACACATATTCATATAACGCCGGGCGGTCACTTCGCACTGGGACACATTGTATAAAAGGTGGCGAGGTGGCAGGGCAGGGTCTCGGGGCCCTTATACGTTGCAGAGGAAAAACAATAATGAACTCAATATTTTTTCTGACGGACAACCCGCGTCATTTTTACTAGTTTTGTTTTTAATCTTTCAAATGTAATGCTTACATCTGCCGTAAAGTTGGTTTGCGCTCATAAACTTTTTATTCACAAACTAAAAGGCGTACACAAACCTTACGGTACCTACTTACTTTATAGGATTTTCATATGGTTTTCACTGGACGAAGTGAGTCATCAGAAAGGTTCAAGTAAAAAATATGAAGTTTTGTGTAAATTTTCATAAAATAAAGATTTAAAATAAAATGTACTGCAAATACCTCTTAATAGTTTAGGAGAATTCCTAAATTTATTTAAAACCTTTTAGTTTCCACAAATTCCTTAAAGTATTAATTATTTAAAATAATTCGAACACTTATAGAAATAAATATTATAAAACTGTGAAAACAATGCATTCATTTCAATTACTGCTTAACATCTACGTAATCGATATCTAAATAGACATAAGTAGATTTCGTTTTATTTTTCAAAAGTTCCGGGTTCGATTCCCGAGCTTAGTGCAAATGTTGTGTAAACGTGTGAATGCAGTTTATCTTTTTATCAAAATCGATGACATGTTTCCTCAGAACAGATCTTCGTATGTCTTTTAGTTTCAAACTTTCTGGCCGATCTTAATGATCCACCCTGTATATATTAATTAGTAAAATTTTTAATATGCTTATTCTTTGTTCTTCAGTTTATGAAAATTTAAAATGGGTTTTAATATATTCCTCTTCATTCTTTACGTCTTTAAATAAATTATGACTATTTAAATGTTACTTACTCTTCAATATATTTCACATATTTTGATTCACTGCATTTTTGAGCATCAACTGATATTCCCATAATGGATTCTATAAAAAAAATACATTGTTCATCATCATCACAACAATTTGTAATGAGCCCACTGCAGGGCTATGAGTCTCTCCCCTGGGTGAAGAGAAAATCCACCAAGCCGGCCCAGTGCTGGTTGGTGGATGTCAGAATTTTCAGGGCGCCGAAATGGCTTCTGACAAATCGTAACGGCTACTGTACACAAGTATACAGCAATCGGGGCCAACTGTTTAACGTGCCCTTCGAAACACGGAAGTCGCCGTGAGTCATGAATGTTTGGCGGTCACTCATCCAAGTACCGACCGCGCCGAACGTTGCTTAACCTGCGATATCGTATGATATCCTACACAGTAACCACGGCGCCCCAACAACTTTTATTTTTCGTTGTAATTGCTTTTATTTCATTATTTTATAAGTGACTAAGATGTTGCACATAGGTTAAAGAAATCATTGTCTCAAAACATTTTCAGAACTCTTTACCAACTACCCTTTCAGCGAACAAATCTGCTTTTGTCTTAACCTCACCTGATAGTTAATGAAGAGCAGGTCCAATATCAAAGCACACGGTATTTAGGAAGGCGCATTAAGTGGGAAAGTAAATGGGAACTACGATCGATTAAACTAAAATCGGCTTAAAAAACGAAGCTATAGTTCTTTGCTATCAAAATGAAATTCAATCAGTGTTATTAAATAGGATAAAGGTATGAAAAGCGAACTTCAAATTCAGGGTTTTTTGATACATAGTGAAAGCTTTGGCCAATTTGGTTGAGTGACAATTCAGTTATTAATAAAGATTGAATTTTATTTCGGAACAATCCTTAATATCAAAATTATGATTATAATAGTATCGTTCCATTACTTACCGGTGACATTATCTAAAGCTACCAAAGTGATAGCAGGAAATAAATCAATCGACGACCCATCTGCAAGTTTATGTAGTTTCTCAATCAGCAATTTGTTATTTTTTTTAAATATCGGCACGAAGTTCTGAAGAATATTGAAATGGAATGCTGGAGTCAGGAATTTTCTGTGATTCTTCCATCTTGATCCTAGAAATAAAATGACAGTTAAGTATCACTATTACACTTTGATGATGATGATGATAGCTATGTTCATGGTGTCGTCCTAATGAAGGCTTTTGTTAGTTTATAAGTATAATTCCAAATTATTAAACAGTAAGTCTTGTACCAAAAAATTTAACTCTGTCCGGAAGGCCTATTAACATGTATATGAATAGAGCTCGTAATAGAGCTCATCTATCATAAGTAGAAGGAAGCTAAATGCTAAAAATGACGAAGTTGACAAATATAAATTACATAATTAGGTATAATGATTACCTGTTGACGTAAGAAGTCCTTGGCCAAGCCACGGTCTCAAGAAGTTGTACGATTTTCCTTTCGTGTTAAAGTTTACATCGGTGACTATGGCCTGAAACAAAGAGAAGAGGAATTATTCCATGGAATGTAATTATAATATTGTCTTAAGTTTTCGCGATTCATACTAATTAATAAAACACTTTTTAACCGGATTTATCGCGTATACTTACATTTAAAATGTTTAACTCGACGTTTCGGTGACTTTAACTTTAAAATGTAAATATACGCGATAAATCCGGTTAAAAAGTGTACTATTTAATGTAATTGTAATAATACTACTTGATTAACAATGAAAGAGAACAAATTAATTACAATAATCAACATATTGTGTCTTTTTATAGGGTTCCGTCCACAAAGGGTAAATCGGGACCTTATTAAAATTGCTTCCATGCTGGACTGGGAGCAAAAGAAAAACATAGAATTTATCAACTGCTGAAAGCAGATAAGGGGCAGAGGTTTTGCTGGCGTTTTTGTGGGCCATAGGCTGATCCCCTGTAACTGTATTAGTCTCTCTACATCATTATAACACCCCCTTTATCAAACGTGACATGAAATGGTTTAAAAGCAATGTTATGTATTACTAGACTCCGCTGTCCGTCTGTTACCAGGCTGTATCCAATGTATTTCTGCTGTCGCTATTTTAAGGGAGCTCCGATACAAGTGACACACGGTAAGTTTAGGGGCAGTTTCTTACAGCTGCTAGTTTAAATCGCGCAAGTGTATATTTAACTATTATTTCATATAAGGTAAATCTTGAAATTCTGTTTCCTATCTGTAGTGATTGGCGCTGTACATTAACGTTAACTGTATCGTTATTATATAAAACTTCACGCGCGGCGCGGGTCTAAGTCGCAAGTTTTATAAATATTTATTTATATACAAAGTATTTAATTTTAAAACAGTTTTCATGTAAGGAAAAAACTACATGAGTTCAACATAATCCAAAAAGCTAATAACCACCACAAAAATAAAAACCACAATATTTAGTGCCGTTTGTCATGCATGTTAATACAGATATATGAATACACGGTTACAGACAGAACAATTTAAAAAATTGCAAAATCATGCGCGCTAATACGGATGTGGGCAAGTTGTAGCAATCTGCGTGCATGTTTCATACCTTAATTGTGTGCATCAATAATTATGCATTGTGCTTGTTTTTGCGTTTAATTTAAGTATACTTGTCAGCTCATATTACATATGTATGTACCTACAGACTTAAGATAATACATTAATGATTCTACAGAGTTTCATCAGCGGTCACCCATACTTAGGCTGTAAACTGGACGGTAGCGACAGCGAGAGCGACAGTGGCGCGGGCAGCATAGATTCAGTCAACGTCATAAAATTTGACGCACGAAAATTATTTAAAGAACTCTGGTTTCCCTTCAAAACGTACAAGTATTTAAAAAAACGATTCAACCAAAAAGTCAAGAATATCGGTACAGAAGGCAGCAGATCAAGCGTTCAAAACCCGTCAAAAAATTGTAATTGAATCTGAACTCTATACCCTCGATATTAAGTTAAGAATTGGTTGGGAAAATTTGATCTCTATTTGGCCTCAGCCTGTGTCTTTCTCTTTTTATGTAATAGCAGTTGTCTGATTTGAAATGTACGGGTGCTCATTCATCAAATCTAGCTTTTGGAAGTTGCTGTAAAAGTAGGGGCTTGGGGAAAAAGAAAAGAATGACACCTCTTCTCGACAGTCGTGTAACGTATTTGTTATGATATTGTCCACTGGCCAAGTCAACTCATCTGCAGTGTGAGTTCCCATGATGGTTATATCGAAACTAACACAATAGATAGTTTTTAAGGCCTGGAAGAAATCGCTTATTCCTTCTTGTTTATCAACTCTTAGTTAAACTACTACACCATTTCTGTTCTTACTTATAAGTAAGTATAATAACTTGGGTTTTAAGCTATTGCATAGCTTCTATCGCGGGTCTTGAGTGTGGGGACCAAATCCAGAAATTCCCTAACGAAAAAAACCTAACACGCCCCACTCCGACCGGCACAGCGGTGATACTTTGATTACATAACTTTACATGCGGGCTTTAATAAACAATCAGCGCCATCTACTAGGAACTTGTGGAACTTCATATTAGATCAAACATTACTGCATTAATAAAATAAATAAATAATTATAATTGCATTAGTTGATAAAAAATGCTATGCAATAGCTTTACCGCGGAAGTCTCCGAGTGCCACACGCATCTTTTTTTTTTTTAAAGATTTTGTACCTCCAAATCATAGTTTTCTCTCAATTTTACCAGCGACCGTTAATGGAAGGTAGGTAGGTATTATTTCCATTTCCCTTTATAACTACAATATAAAAATTGAGATTAAAAAAAACCGAAGAATATTTCTATTATACCCTCATAAATATGGTAAAATATTCAAAATTCAATATCTTTACGTATAAAGTTCGTCTACGAGTATTTTTTGCACTGAGTTACTCAGGAAGTCAGGAATGAATGGAATAATCTAATATGTTTTTGATTATTAAACGCCACAAAATAACATCAACTAAAATCATGTATGGCCCGCTGCCACTGTTCTTTATGATTAGAATTAGCTAGAATTTTGCAGGTTTCAATGTTATATTTTACAATTCTTTGATAGGAACGAAATAACAAAGGCTAAAACTGAGGAAAATGAAAGACAATGAGTCGCTATTTAGCGTACACATTATTACATATTACCTACATACTATAAAATCAGATCATTGACTTTTAACCTTGAAAGTGACTGAATGATTAATTAGTTGTTTACATAACTTAATAACTGTGACTCAATCGGTAAAGTGAACATTAATTTGGTGACAACGTTTGGCTACTCTCTTAGCGAATACTATGAAAACAAAACAACATTTAATCTTAGTTTTTTTTTGTAAATTTTATAAAAAAAATATAAAATCCGGGTATAAAAAAGAAATTTTACTTAGAACTCGTCACACTCGAGGTTAGCACTAGTCTTTTTGTCGTTAGATAGACCAATACGGAAACTGTTGGCGCTAAAATATGATTATTGACACAAGACCTTACTGCAATATACGAACGTAGGTACTAATAACTTGAGCAAACAAAATCTATTAGTCTATTGTCACGGCTTATTACTTTATTCTTAGAATGAACTTACTAGAATAATGGTTCGATCCTGTGCGTGGTGTCACCCATGTGCCTAGAGTTCAGTGTTTTTTGCATAGTTGTGCCAAAGATACCATTGCCTTCAACCTTACTTGCACCACATAGAAAAAGCGTCAACTATTTACGAAAATGTGCAACTAAGTTTGTGAGCTTTCTTCACAATGGAATGATGCAAATGCAACGTGATTGGTAGTTTTAAGTATATTACTCGTTTACCTCGATGATCAAGTCATTCGAATGAAGATATGCAATTCGCACTTGGCACACCGATTACGCATGTGATCTCTGTGAGCAAGGATATGTAACCACTTACAATTTTCTCTCGTCATAAAATCTCTTTAAAAACGGAGAATACTGTATGCAACACACATACGAGTACAAGTGTGCTGTTTAACTTCGAAATAGGTCAAGTCTCCATTTCGAAGTGCATGTTTTTTATCGCTGGGCTAACAATCAACTCAACTACTTCATATTTGCTTGCTGCGAAGTGACCTTCAGACTTCCGCTGACTGCTGCGAATCAAGGACTGTACGGTTTGGTTTTAGTGACAGCCCGTTCACACATGGTCCGTTTTACTAGACACGTTTTACCGGATACGTTTTTTTTTTCATCGATGGCGTATGGAGTTGTATGAGCGACTTCACATATGACACAGTATTCAGTATACGTATTTACGATACAAAAAAGGTATCCAGTAAAACGGATCATGCGTGAACGGGCCTGTGACTGTAGTGGTGTGTCGGTTGTCAGTTTATAATATATAATATGTCATATTTGTTCTCTTTTTTTTATTGATTTTAAATGAACATTAATTTGTTACTGCCTAAAGAGTTTTTACTGTACCTACTACTATTTTTTTTTACATTTATTACCATTACAGTTAAAGTACAGTGGCGCCCAACGTGGGTCTACCTACATGTAATGTAGTTTGTCAGATGTTTGTTTTTTTTTGTGACGAAGATATTATTTTTCGTCACAAAAAAAAGTCTTTTATGTAAGTATACTCTGTCTTCTTTTTGTCTTTCAGTTGTGCTGTGGTTGATATTCTTTCATATCACGAAAAAGATTATTAGGTATTTTAGTGTTTTATTAATTAAATTTTATCTATAGATTAAAAGTTAACTATGGTCGTTATTAATAACATCTAAAAATCAATCACTTCACGCAAAAGCAGTTTGTTTTGTTTTGTTCTTCAATTTCCGAATTAAATAATTATTTGTGTTTTTTTATAATATTTATTTTTTTATTACAATCACATGTGTGTGAATGATGTGGCTACCTTAATCAGAGGTTGCATTTTGCATGTTTGCAGGGTCCCGTACCCAAAGGGTAAAAAGTCAGCAGTGCAAGCACAGAACTTCATCGACTCGTATCTTTACGAATGCTCGTATAGTATGGAGACGGTTTGTAAGCAATAATTGAAAACATCTATCCATTGTCACACGGCCAGTTTAAATAAATATGAGCCTTAAATGTGAAAAATGTGGTCTCGGGTGGTCTTAGCTGCAAAGTAAGTAAGTAAGTAAAACGTTTATTTGGTACAAAAATCTGTTGTTTACAAAGAATATTAATTAATTAATTAATCAAAGCTATACCATTTGATCGAGCTACGTTAGCAATATAACGTAAAAACAAAAATGTGTTAAGTAATTTCGAGGCGTACCGCCCCGAACCGTCCCACTGAACTACAGGCCCCGGTAGTTCAGTGGGAGAGCACTCGTACGACAAACGAGAGGTCCCAGGTTCGAGTCCTGGTCGGATGATTTTTATTTAACACTATTTTTCATTTATTGGATAACTTTGCTGATCGACCAACAAAGAGGTCGGCCAACTCTTCTTACTGCTGCTCAGAAGAGAACACGATTAAGCACGCGTGGGATGCTTTCAAGCGAGCTGTTAGGAACCGTCAGCCACCTCCGCAGACAGTGCCAGAGATCAGAAGCAGTTATTCAAGAATGGGACAGGTTACCGCAAGAAATGCTGGATAACTTAATTCTCAGCATGCCAAGAAGGATTGTCGCATGTGTTTGAGTCAGGGGAGGAGTTATCTTGTACTAAATAAAAACAATTTCATAATAAATGTTGAAAATATTTAGTTAAATCCCCTTTTTCTTTCAATTATTTACTATTCGAAATTGCATTTAAACTTTTAAATTCAAGTTTTGTTAATAAAAAATAAAATTAAAATTTCTTTTTCTATTTCAAAAAGTGTATCATTTTTATAAAAAAATGTTACGTAAGCAAATTCCTTAAAAAGTAAAATTTTAAAAATATTCCATCTTTTGCAACTTTTCATTCCAACTTTTTTTATGTGTTTTTGTCCGAAATATCGTGTAACAAAGAAACAAACAAAAAAATATATGCGAATTGAGAAGCTCCTCCTTTCTTGGAATTCGGTTGAAAACATAGGTAATATACTTACATATTATCTGCAAGTGTGCCTACCTTAATGGTACACCTAAACATAAATAAACATCCTATCATCCTATCTTGCATAGGGAGATTTGAAATAAAAACTAAAACTATAAATTTAAACGGTTTTTATACTAATGAACTAATTTTGAAAGCAAATCAATAAGACCACTAATAAAATAAACAAAATTAATTAAATACCTTATCAGACGGCCAGTAACAGGAAAATAAAGCCTATGACTGGTCAGTAAAAATTGTTAATGGCGGGTTTCAATATTATGAAAACTGTTCGTTTTGCCTACGAACAATAGAAATCACTACCAAAATGCCTTTCTATATTCAAAATCTTGACATCTAAACCACTGCTTACGAACTGTTTGACTGTAATGGGTTGCTAGGTTACATTTGACCATTTACAAAATAAGTCATTATATCTAGCCAACGACGACGTAACAAGTTATTAATTTAAACCAATGAGGTAAAGGTAGCATGGCGGTCTGCTGCGGCCAATAAGAGTTATCTTTTCATTACGTATGACCAATTAAAGAATAGGTCATTTTATCTAGCCAACGACGTAAAAATTAAGAAATAGCCTATCAAATATCTGTCAACATATAAATAATCCAGTTTTCTCTTTCTAACTTATCTATAACTGTTTCTGAAAAAAAGGACGAATATTATTGTATGACATCATTTTTCTTTTAAATATTTACTTTGACGTCATAAAAATTTTATTCAACCAATGGCAAAATTAGTCGAAGGATTGGCGTTTCGTTTTACGTAAGCAGTTAAACGCAATTATTAATAAAAAGCTCTAAAAACATACTATAATATATTTAGCGAATACTAAAACATAGCAAACATAAATTGAATAAGTTTATATATTTCTTTAGTTCAAATATCATACAAATAATTTGCGAATGCGTGATATTCTATAAATCACATATCACCTATTTTCTTGGAAGAACGTCACGCAAGGAGGGCCCATGCCAAATTTGAGAACTTACAGCCCGTAGCTAGTAGATATTGTGAAACGCTACTTTTTTCCTACCAGTTTTGTACCTGTACCGGTTACGCATAGCAGTCAGTTGAATATTGAAACCCGCCATAAATGTAATTTAGATGAGAAACAGTTAGGGTTCCCAACTTTTTTTTCTACAAAGAAAGTACATTTGAGTATGAAAAGATATCAAACAGTATTTTGGAAAAATAAACAGCATTCAATTTATTTGATGTTTTAAACATATATTTTTAGAACTTTTTGCACAAATTATTTATTAAAGTCTAGCATTAGCTAAGCATTTGTTTAGCTTTCTATTCTGAAAACAAAATATTGCATACTTTGTTTTTGTTCAACAGTAAACAGTGTAATGTAGTCAAGTAGCCAAATCATTCTTAAATATGTACAATTTAAAATATATAGGGTGTCACGTAAATAGTGAACCAACGAAAAACTGGAGATACAAGGGGTTGTCTGGAATCGTTTTTGAGGCATACCGATTTTAAATATTTTGTAAATTTTCACCTACTGCGAATACAAAATGTGTCATAATTTTTTTTTCATGCATTATTTCCAACTTTTTATTTCATAAGATAATTCAGAAGAGATAATTCTTTTTACCCACAGTATTAAAAACGAATATTTATCTGCAAAAAAAAAATAACAGCGAAAACGTGTTGGCAGATTTTTTATACAAGAATTTCAAACTTGATTTTTAAACTAAGCTGGTGTAAAAAGATGTATGACAACCTAATACAACTTTATTTTTAAAACGTCTACAATTCATGCAGAATTCGAAAAGGTATAACAATCTATAAAAAAAAATTAAGATGTATTTTTATCATTACTCAGATATGGATCAGAGACCTAATTGTCGAGGTAAAATAAAATGAAAGAAGTAAAGTAATCGAACTTTTAACATTTATTAAACCTTATTTTATTACATAAAATGCTTGAAGTGTCTACCACTTGCTCGTACATATTAACACCTTAAGAAATTTCTTTTCAGTCTTCTAAGAGCCACTCCGTTATTTTACACCAATTCAGCTACATGGTTTAATTTTTCACGTAACGCTCTCTCATTGTCATTTACTGTTTCAAACACAGCTTCTTTAAAATAGCCCCACAGAAAAAAATCAAGTGGATTTAAATCCGGCGAGCGCGGTGGCCAGGCAATTGTACCACCGCGTACAACGCGTTCTTACTTGCCGTGAATAGTGAGCTGGTGCACTATCATGCTGTAGCCACATCCTATTGCAAACTTCCTCAGTACATCGTTTAATAAATTACCAAGCTCTACTCTTAAAAAAAAAATAATGAGCTCCATTCGTGATGGGAGTTTAAATGGACCGAGGACTTGTCTGTTTAGTATCCCAGCCCATAAATTAACTCCAAACTGGTGCTGAAACCTATCTTACCTTACTGCACGGGGGATTTCGACGGCCTATTCATGGAGGCTGTGCATGTTTAAGATGCCCATTCTCTTAAAACAAGATTCATCTCTCCACAAAAGTTTTATTTTAATTAAATAGAATATAAATTAAATTTAATAAAGAAAATAATAATAAAATGTTACAAAAATGTCATAAGGAGAAACTAGAAAACTAAATTAAAACACTAAACTAAGTACTTAAATAAATTACAACATATCTATCATTTAAATACAAAAGACCTTTCTTAGTGCCTAAATATATACAAAAATAAACCTAAGTATTTTTCTAATTGAAGAGGCCTCCCCGAGTCATACCGGGCGCAAAGGTACCCATCACACTAGCCGCATTGCCTCTCTGTACGGCAATGGACAACCTCTGCGCGAATAAAAAACCGTGGATCTTGTCTGCACCGGCGCAACATGTCCCTACAGAAATCTAAGCAACGTTGATTATCCGCTGGCAGCAATGCTTGCACCCGTTGGACATGAAACCGCATTTCTTTTCAAGATTATATGTACCGTACTTGTAGCGATACCTGTGCATCTAGAAACACAGCGAATGCTAGTAGAAGGATCTCGTCTAACTTCCATCATTAGCTGATCTTCATCCACCTGTCTAGGTCTTCCTTCACGTCTGGTAACGCCAGGGCTTCGACCCTCCAAATACGCGTTACTAACACAAGAAGAAAAACTCGATGATCGGTATAGCGTTCGCAATTTGGATACCGCACACGATATCTACGTGTGGCCTCCCGAGCCTTAGCGTCACACAAACCGTCACATAAACCGTAAATAAAATAGATTTCTGCGTATTCAACGAGCAGTAAAAACAGCCGGCGTTTTCAGAAATTGAGAATAATCGAATACTGTTTATGTGTGATAACTGAACAATATGAACAATTAAGATTTTTTTTTCTTTTTATGTACTTGAATTAATCGAACTGTTTTTTTTAAGTGCCTGGTATAAAATAAAGTTTTCAATTTTATATCAATTTTGCATCTTTTCATAGATCTTAAAATAAGAAATTAAATCATTAAAGATATTTAAGACTTAGTGGGTTTTGGTATCATAATAATAATAAATAAAGAAATAAATAAATATTTTTTTGTAGCTGTTTTTTAAAAAAAAATGCATTTATAAATTTTAGGATAAAAAAATACATGTTTTAGCTTTTATTTTCACAGTTTACCAATAATTCCTCACAAATTACAAATAGACGGATTAATCTTTTCTTAACTATCTGCAAATATAAAAAGTTTAAAAAAGTGCATGAAAATAAGTTATGATTATTTTCTGCACGCAGTAGGGGAAAATTCTATAAATATTCAAAATCGGTATATCTCATATATATCGGCGTAGGAATAAAAAATTGGTGTTTCGGATTCCAGGCAAACCCTTGTATCTCCAATTTTCCGTTGGTTCACTATTTACGGGACACCTTGTATAATAAAATCATTTCATAGAATATTAAGTAATCAAAATTACCTCAACTTCACGGGGATGGTTCAAAACCACGTATTTGTCTGAGAGCAGATGCAGCCGATACACATTGCCATACGTTTCAAAAAATGTTTTGAGTACGTTCAAAAATTCTGAAACAATGAAATGAAAAATTTTATTCATCATAAGACCATCGAATGGCCGCTTAATGACGTCACAATTTTAATAAAACAATATTTATTAAAAAAAAGAAAAGGTTTGGAATATTCTTGAAAATATTGCCTACCTACTCGTATAAAAACCATTAAAGGTTACTTAACGACGGCAAAAATTCATACGTGATTATCAATATGAATTTATTTGTAAGTACAAAAACCTCAAACATAATCCTGCTCTGTTCTCACACTGATAATTTTTTTTATTCCTTGAGTTACAATGATTGAACCGTTTCAGAATTCTTACTTGTTACTTTATTATTGTTGTACTAAAGTTGGTTATTGTTTTTGTGTCGGTTCTCACTTACAAAGTTCATGAAAAAGGTAATTACAAAAACTAAAAAACCCGACTGCGGAATACAAAATATCCATGCAAAAATATTGAGAACTTTATAGTTTCAACTAAAAAGTATATAAGACTACTTTTCAATAATATTTTAATAAATATATAAAAAATAGTTTAGTCCTTTGCCTGCTACAGTCAGGTGAATACATACGCGTTGAAAATATAACCCTCCTTTGCGTGCCGCAGTCGGGTAAAGAAGCACCTTATTTATAAGTTTTGATTACCTTGCGACAGTCAATATATATATATATATTTTATAAGTGACTAAACCCGCGTTTGACCTCAATCTCACCTGATGGTAAGTGACGATGAGGTCGAAGATGAAAGCACACGGGTTTAGAAAGGAACTGGCTCTTTATACAATATTGCCGGAACACATTACCGCCGGAGCGGTAACATTTGGCGGCAGACTTTATATAAAGGGTGGTCGCTAGCCAGGCGGACCCAGAAGGGGTCCTACCACCAAGAAAAAAATATAAAACATTTCATTGTAATGACTAACATATTTGATTTTTCACTGCTAAAAGAGATTTCATACAGTTTTTGATAGTTATTTCAATTTGCGACCTCTATGTTACTCATAGACAAAGAGACTGGAAACAAAAAAATACTTAAGGTTCCGTTTTTACTTTTGATCACGAAAATGACTTTGATTTAAGAAGATTAAGAAGTAAAAGATCTATGTTTTTTTTATTAATTACTAGCTGTTGCGCGCGGTTTTACCCGCGCAATTTCGATTCCCGCGGGATTTTCGGGATAAAAAGTAGCCTATACGGATTCGGGAGAATCCCTCTAAGTAATGGTAAAAGAAATTTTGAAATCGGTCCAGTAGTTTTTGAGCCTATTCAATACAAACATACAAAAATACAAAGGTTTCCTCTTTATAATATTAGTATAGATTACTACGATTTTTGCAGTATTCTGAACGTAACATTTATATGGAGTATTTATCTAAATCTTTTTTGACTTCTGGTCATCTTTTTGGAGGTCGTTTAGTGTACCGGTACATATTGATTTCTATGCCATGGTCATGAAAATACATCATGTTCTGGTTTTTATGTTAATTTTGAAAACTTGTTATTCTAAGTTTGACAAATGTAATCAAGCCCAGCTAGACTGTTAGAAACAAAACATCAAACCAAGGTGACCTTGCTAGTTTACAACGTGTTTACAAAAGTGAAGACGGCTGTTGACAACCAAATTACATGACCTTGGCGGATTGTGAACGGCGGTGTTTAGAAACACAGACATACATCATCGGGGTGATTGTTAGGGGAATATTCATGATAATTAAAAAAAAATTGGGTGAATCTGCTCGGAGCAGATATTAAACCCGGGTCTCAAATTTCCTAGACAAGATTCGTCCAGTGATTTTCATCATTAAAAAAAACAGGATCATATTTAATTTGCAAAATATTTTTATTTAAGGTGAAGGTAAGGGTGAAATTTCTCTTCTATATTTTTTAAGGCTTTTAATAATGGCAACAAAAGGTTTCGCATTTTTATTTAAGTTCTTAAGGTTTTTGCGCTAAGGTTAAATCAATATCTCTTTAAGAATGTTGCCAAACTCTTTATAAAATGTTGTTTAATTTTAAATTGAGCCAATGCAAGCCCAGAAGTTCATTAATAAAAATATTATACAGGGTGTTAGTCCATCGCCAGTCAAATTGATATGGCCTGTAGAGTAGGTAATCTGCTATGCCTAACTAGCCATTAAAACTTCCAAAGCCATGTGTTTTTTTTTAATAGGATTCCTAATTTTTTGTTTCTCACACAGAAATCATCATAAAAAGAAAATAAAAAATTGGATCAAGTGTGGACAGCTAATTTTGATTTTGTTCAAAACTATACTGTTTTAGGATTTTTTTAACTCCTAAAACAATATCATTAGTTCTCTAGTTTTTGTTTTATATGCTTACAAAGTTTTGAAATTGAAAATAATAAATTCAGTCTTTGGCTTTACAAAATTATAAAAAATTAAAAACGGTGACCAGGATCTTCCAACTTTTCAAAAACTTCTTTGGTCTTTTATTTTTCTAATGATATGCATGCTAAAAAACTATTCAGAACATCGCGAAATTCGCAAAATTAGTGAAATTCCTTTTTACGCGACTTGTCCAAACAGGTATATGCTATGCAAGTAAGGGATATAAGACACATATTAAGTACTTCGCAAGAGTGAGAAAATAGGTTCTACCTATTTCCCATGTGACAACATATGCAACATTTTTTTTCCACAATTTTGAATATAACACAATTTTGAATTAACTTAACGCGACTGCTTTCCCTAATTTAGCGAATTTTTCGATGTTATGAATAGTTTTTCTAGCATGTAACATATCATTAGAAAGAAGAAAGAACAAGAAGTTTTCGAGAAATTAGAAGACCCTGATCACCGTTTATAAATTTTTATACGCATGTAAAGCCAAAGACTGAATTTTTTTTTCTATTTCGAAACTTTGTAAGCAAATAAAACAAAAACTAGAAAACTAATGATATTGTTTTAGGAGTAAAAAGAAGCCTTTATTATTTATTTTTATTTTTATTTTGATTTCGGGGTGACAATTGATTTTCAAACATAAAAGTTTAAAAAATCCTATTAAAAAACCCACATGGCTTTGGAAATTTTAATGGCCAGTAGGCACAGCAAATAACCTACTCTACAGGGCAAATCAATTTGGCTGGCGATGGACCAAACACCCTGTATGTCTTTTCTCGCCTACCTGCGGGTAACAAGTGCCAGTGTATATCAAGGGCCATTACTACATTTACGCATTCCCAACCGTTTTATTTATTTCTTCCTACGCACACACAAGAAAGACCCAATAGGAAAGCTAATATTCGTGGCCGCAAACTCGTGCGTTGAGCCGTCATGTGAATAATCGGGTAGTTCCCAGTGGTTCAACTGCTCCGTTCAACTGGCTGAACAGTAAAACTTTTGAGTTCCCAGTAGTTCAACTTTGTACAATCCTCCCGAAAGTTGAAATACTGGGACATCAAAGTTGTACTTTTTATATTATTTTTATTTAAGTATGTTTTGAAAGAGAAGTTGATCCCGTGAGAAGTTAATTGTTATTTATGTGTTTAATAGAAACTGAACACATATTTTCAAGTGTTTGTCAGTACCTAGTAATAGTGGACTTTTATATTGAATTTCAATCCAAAATCTTTGTTTGTAAACTCTTTAATGCCTGAGCGTTGCCATGACAACCAAAATCCAGATTCAATTTGGTATTTCTTTAAAAAAAAAAGTTGAATATTTTTAATGATCATCTTCTTTTTCCGTAAAGAAAGAACAAAGTGGATCACCAGAAATACATTGGATATTGGAAAATAAAATTTCTATACATATAGAGTCTTAATTCAAATCCAAGATTTTTCATACTAATAATTAACCTGGATTTCGGATGTCATGGCAACACTCATGCATTTATGTGTTTACAAACAAGGATTTTGGATTGCAATACAATATATAAATATACCATAAGTAGGTATTTGATCAACCCTTAAAAAATATGAATTCATTTTCTGTTAAAGACTCAAAAAGTTTAATATTTTTTTGTCAACGATTAAACTGACCAGTTGAACTAGTGGGAACTAGATGCTAGTACAACTTTTATGTCCCAGTAGTTCAATTTTCGAGAGGATTGTACAAAGTTGAACTACTGGGAATAAAATTCCCACTAGTTCAACTAGTTGAACTGAGCAGTTGAACTACTGGGAACTACCCCATTAATCAGATTTCCGTCCCGACAGTAGGTCTACGTCACTCTGTAGTAATTTTTTTGTCATCAAACAAAACTTTAAAATGTGTGAGATATTTAATATGAGAATATTTAGTTCAAAGGAAAGTGTATGGAGAGCAGACATGAACACTATGTGAATAAGAAATAGAAAAATATTTTGTTTAATAAGGCCCAGTTTATGTTTTTGGGAAAATGATGTCTACCCATGGTGAAATTTTATGTTGAGGTACAGAAAACTTAATATCGTAATGCTGTATGTCAAACTTATTAACTTTCCGGAAGTAGAACTAAAATGTGGCCTCTGTTAAACTACACGACACGTGTTTAATAAGAGCCACAGAGGAGGATTTAAAAAACTATTATTTTGATTCGAAATTATATATCATTAATTAAATCATAATGATATCCAATTGATTAATTGTTTAATTTTATATCATTACATATTATCTCCGATATTTTGTTTTTAATTACCTAAGGTTGCACTTGTTTGCCGCAAGTAAATTACCTTAATAATAATTCTATCAAAACCAGAAAGCACATAGAATAACTAAGTATCTCTGTGGTTTTTCGGCAGCATCAAAAAATTATTTTGATTTTATTCTGACTACAGCTACTATATCGAGATTTTGTTAATTATCTTTATTCTTTGTATATTCTTGCTATCCTTGAAGGTATTGAAATGTAAACGAAAAGTTGTAATACAAGGAAATTATTTACAAAACACATGCCATAGTGTGCTATAAATACCTAACCTAATGAAAGATATCTAGTTATATATTGTTAATTACATAACCTTTCACTGTAATTGTTAATAAAAATTATAATAAAGAAATTAAAATAAATTGGTACCGTACCTAGGTATTTTTAGCTGCAAAACAGTGTACTTGCGCCCTAAGAACTTGCTGTGTTGTATAATCAAGTATGGACCGTATGGATTAATCCTTTGCTTTTCCTACAAATTATGACCTAGATTTGTCAATAACGCGAGTTAACGCGCGCGAATGGCCAATGTTGCGAAAATTTTATAAGTAAGTACTTAGGATAGAATGAGCGAGCATAGTTTACCAATGCCCACTCATAAAGTTGTGTCGCCTACCTTGTGGTTTGTCTTTTTTAAAGTACTAATCTCGGCGATTACCAGTTGTATTTAAAAAGAAAACATATAATATACCGAATATAATATAGCAAAATTTCAACTGGATCAAAAGTTATGATATTTTCGAGGTTTTTGAATAGAGCAATTACGTGATTTTGAAAAAAAAAAACTCGATTTCTTATACGTAGATATCTTAATGTATAAAACATACAATGAACATTCGAAAAACCAATTTTTAACACTTCTGTTTCCTTGGTTATTAGCATATAATATGAGATCCGAAAAACGAAAACCAATGTATTTTTAAAGTTGACTACTCGTTGACCTTCGTAACCCGATGGCATGAGACGATGAAGATGCATGAATTTTTTATTCCAAAATTATGATATAAAAAAAACTATTTAAAATAGGTAAATGATAAAGAAATAATGTTATATAGGTAGTAATATATTGATATACTACTATAAACACTTCGAACCAGTCCCTCATGCTTAAATGTGAATAGATAGGTACAGGCTTATTGTTGAATTAAAATGATAAATAAAGTTAAGTATACGCTGTTACCTATAGAGTCTATATGGTTGAAAAAGTGTTTTATTTATTAAAACGAATCTTGAAACTCACAACAAAAATTATTAGGTAACTAGTTATTTTACACTAATTATTATTTTATTATGAGTCTTGGATGTAGGATGATTTGTATTTTTTAGCGTAGCGTGGGGCGTATAAGTTTAAAATGTTATCTAAATATGAGGAATGAAGACAAACCTATTAATTAATGAACTTTATTCCTATTTTGACGGCAAACAAATATTTCTATCATCTCCACATTAAAGAACTTGTGTTATGAATACTAAGTAGATAACGGATAAATACGCTAAAAATATAGGTAAGTATATACTTACCAAACCAACAAACACATTTAATCGAAAATATGAATATGAGAAAGAAATTTACAAACACATGTAAACACCCAAACTGACTACATGTTTAGCCTTATATTTTGATTTGTCGTATAAATAATCTCATAACCGAGATTCGAACCTAGGACCTATGGCAGGACCTCTAACATAAATGGCATTTTTTAGCGCAGCAGCCGATGTTAGTTAAGTCCATTTAACAACTGTTAGGTAACTACGTTTGTAAGAAATAATTCAAAAACATCTTATGTAAAACACCTTTAATGCGAAGTATGACAACGTGACATTTTCTATCCCTTTTTTTACAAGTACATTTTTTTTTACAGGCAACGTTTTGCGTTGTAAATTGCATGCAACGTTCGTCAACACTTAAAATGTTTTTGTTGTTTATAGTATGGCTTCAGTGACATGCGTCTATTGAATTAATGTTAAAGAGATTTTACAAGGGCGATAATTTATGAACTCATTAAATTAAGATTGATGATATCTTGGAAATTATGCACTTTTGAACCACATATTCTTTGGCAAAAAGTATTGTTTTTTAGTAAGGATCAAAACCTTAGAGTTATGGGAAATCAAAAGGAACACCTTGTATAATTAATTGTGTTTCTTTAATTTGAAATTTATTTACAAAATCAAAATAGCCTAACTCTCAAACTAATAGTAGGTACCTAAGCAGATATTTCCTCCGTGGTTTGAGTAGTTATAAAGTAGAGCCCGGTGTATCTAGTAAATGTCAAAACCAAACTTAAATAACTTCAAAATTTCACATTTAAGTACCTAAATGTAATTAAATTCGTGCGATGTTTTGTTTTACATGTATGACAATGTGATTCTCACCTTTAGCTTCAACCAATAAAAGGTGACCATTGCCTACAATTGGCAAAGGCATAGGCCCTGGAGCCTTGATCTGCTTCGCTTCTTTTATCATAATCAGCCATTTCCACAACACATAAACAAATCCCAGCAAAACTATAGTGAAGATAATCATTTTAATTTAATTTAATTCAAACTGAGCGCGCATGTTGTCACGGCCGCGGTCGCTTCGATATAAACGCGAGTCGATATAAGTAGACAAGATTCAGAACATGCATCAACTCGGGATTTTATACCTCAATTATAATGCTTATGCTCGATAACAATACAAACTAAAATCGTTGTACACTCGCGTTTTTTGTATATCACTATGGAACAGACTTGAAAAATCCGCATTTTTAAACAAAAACAAAGAGATTTTGGTTATTCATTTGACGACCGGCTGGTGTAGCGGTAACATAAATTGCCTTCTATGCCAGGGGTCCTGGGAATATTCGAATCCCGGTGGCGGCGGATATTTGTGTGATGAACATAAATATTAGTCAAGTCATGGATGTTTATATGTTTATTTAAGTTTATTCTAATAAAAAATATGTATTTATTCAATATGTATGTTTATATATTTCTTAAGTAAGTATATCAGTTATCTAGTATCCATAACTCAAGTTCTTTAAGAAACTTAATTTGGGCTAGATAATGTTGTGTGAGTGTCAGAAATATTTATTTATTATATTTATTTGTATTTAGTTAATAGAGGTAGGTAACCTAAAAAAGAAACTGCGTATTAACAGAATTAATATAAATAGATAAAGTCATCGAAGTCGTCGTGGCGCCGTGGTTACTGTGCATAACAGACGATATCGCAGGTTAAGCGCGCTCGGTGCGGCCGGTATTAGGTGACCGCCGACCATTCATTTCTCACGACGACTTCCGTGCGTCGGAGGGCACGTTAAGCAGTCGGTCCCGGGTGCTGTATACTTGTATGCAGTGGTCGTTAGGGTTGGTCAGAAGCTATTTTGGCACCCTGAAATATCTGACATCCACCAACCAGCACTGGGCCAGCTTGACGGATTACGGCCTAAACCTCCTCGTCACCCAGAGGAGAGACTCATAGACTCATAGTGGGCTCATTACACGGAGTTGTGATGATGATGATGATGAGATAAAAGTCCCTTAATTGGCGTCATTATGAATTACCTACCTAGAATTGATTTTAATTATAACTACTTACCTATGTATTTCCTATATCTGAAGCTCAATGTATGTATCCAAGCACCTTAATAGCCTAAATTTAAATTAGGTTAATCGAACTTATTTTATATTTTAACTTCGTATAACCTATCGCGTATAAAAATTACAATATTACAGTAGATACAGTTTAGATACGATAAGTATCAGCTGTTTATGTATTTATAAAGATGTCATATAAATATGGTAGTTATCATAAGTTAGAAACGTCGAAAAAGTATAATAGGTATTATAAGTGGCACTACCACCAAGATTTATTTATCCACAAATATAAAAGTTACACAGGTAGAAGTACTGTGTAGAAATAATGTATTGTTTGAAAATTATCGCGCAGTGGATATAGCTTTAGAACGATAAGGCTGCCTGTTGTAGGTACTTCAATACATGTTCCATAAAACCTAGGATATTATTTATCTATGGTTGTTTTTTAATTTATTAATACCTATCTATCTATAAAAAAATACCTATTTATTCTAAAATAGGCGCTAGTTTAACTGTAACTGTTACTGGCGCCTTATAATTTGTTGAAAAAATTGCATTTAGTTTTTTATTTGCTTACTCTCAAATATTAGGTTAAGATTTGACTGGTGCAAAATGTTTCCATGTTTTTATTCCACATTTATAAACAAGTAGGTACCAAGATGTTATGAATGAATTATTCATGATTGAATTATTCGTTATTTCATTATGTGTTACCTACTGTTGGCAACATTTGATATGACGCGTCCGGGCTCTCTGCCGGAAAGGGCCGTGCCGTGACATCTGTCAAAAAAAAGAAGAAAAAGAAACTGATTGTTCGGGCCAAAAAGCATACAATCACTGGGCGGTCAGAATTAATATCTCACTCAAGACAATAAGTGTATCTAAGATTATTGATTTGTAGCAAGATTTGTAATCCAAGCCAAAGTTGATTATTTTAATTATTAAATTGGAAACTGTGTGCTAAACTTGGTATAAGTATACTTTCAATTATATTGTTTAAAAACAGTGAACGCGTGGGTAATGTAAACAACAAAATAAATGTGATTTATACACTAATGTGTGGTCTTATTTTAGGTAATAGTTATCACTTCTTATTTTTATATTATGGGTCGATACAATATACTCATATACCTAAAGTTCACATACTGACCTCTTTTATAATGTTTCTCTTTTTTTTGTTTTATTGTTAATTGCTAAATACTTTTGTACAATTTTGTAAAGGTTGTCTGGTAGAAATCGCTCTAGAGATCTCAGACGATCTTTTGTACCTTTTGTTCCATGTTGTGTATTTCCCATTTTTGTTACTGTACAATAAAGTGTAAATAAATAAATGAATTCTACCAGGTAAGCGTAGTATTCATTGAAATCCCCTTTTAAATAGAAATCGTTTGCCTCATCATCATCATCATCATCATCACAACTCTTTGTAATGAGCCCACTGCAGGGCATGAGTCTCTCCCCTGGGTGACGAGAAGGTATAGGCCATAATCCACCAAGCTGGCCCAGGGCTGGGTGGTGGATGCCAGAATTTTCAGGGCGCCTAGATGGCTTCTGACAAACCCTAACGACTACTGTATATAAGTATACAGCACCCGGGACCGACTGCTTAACGTGCCCTCCGAAGCACGGAAGTCGTCGTGAGATATGAATGGTCGGCGGTCACCCATCCAAGTACCGACCGCGCCGAACGTTGCTTAACCTGTGATATCGTACGATACACACAGTGACCACGCCGCCACGACGACTTCGTTTGCCTATTGATGTGATTTACCTAAGTATCTCGCATTTGATATCAATCTCACCTGATGAGGACTTGATGAATGAGGTCCAGACTCGGTATTAAAGGAAGTACCTAATTAAATCTCAAAGACCATTTCATGAATTTACCTACTTAGGTTTTCCATGCATTCAGACTATTTTACGAAATTTTTTTTAAAGATCTGGTTATGTGTGTTTGGTGTGTATGGAATACATTATATAGACCTACTTCACAGATTAAAGATTTGCTTTCGCCGTTGGACCCCTAGGGATTGCAAAACCGGATTTTTAAGGCTTTATTTGATCGAAAATCTGGATTTTTCGAAGTTTCCCTTTTTAATTTGTTACATTGTCTTTAATGTTATTTTATTTAGTTGTAAATCTTGATAAATAACAGAAAATATTAATAATAAAGCTTTAATGAATATTCATAGAATAATAATTTTCACACATAGGGTGAACTCGCATTACTCGGTGATAAAACGGGAATTTGTAAAGAAAACCCAGGATGTTCTTAATTAATACGTTTAATTTTTTTATAGGAGCATAAATCAGACTTTCGACTATCTAATGACTTGCATTAAATTACTTTTAAATCAGGTAACTTAATGTAATATGCATTTTAAATAAGCATTGGTAACTTGGACAATTCGGTGATAATCACTTTAATTCGGTGATGACGCTACTCTAACTCTGTTATAACAGAATTAAGTGAGTGTTTATTTTTTTAACCACAAAATTAGCTATAATTTTAGAACTATTACTTTTTATATTTAAATAAGTAATTCTTCAATCAACTTAATAATTACTAATATTTTTCACAAACAACGAAATTACATATTTTAAACTTTACTCTTCGCCACTGGAGTTATCAATGCTGCAATGATCACACATGAAAACCGCTTGGTGATCACCTATAATTTGACTTTGGCAATGAGTGTGAAAAGGACTCATACAGAAAGAGCATGTTATCCACTCGGCGCCATTTTTTTGTTTTACATCTTGTGAATAACGTCCGTTACAAGATTGGCACACCCAGTCATCATCGTAGATTGACGATTTTTGGGGGACTTTTACTGACTGACAAATTGGTTTGAGGTTTTTTTTCTCTTTGCCTTCTTTCCTTGATTTTGCAGTATTTTTCTGTTTTGTGGATTGCTGTGGTTCTTGATTTTCTTGATAAGAATTTGAGCGGCGGAAATGTCTTAAAGAAGGTTTTGGAATCAAAAGGGTGGAGGAACTTGAAGGTAATGTGGCGACTATGGGTGTTAAACATTGGGCTTTGGGAACAGTTCTCTTGTGTTGTGTTTTCGGCGGTTTAGGTTCCCATTTTGGTAATACTAATATATCATGAATTTCAATTTTTTTATTACTTTTTGGTGCAGGACTTACAATGTCTGTCGTAGTATTTTTTTTAGCTGTCTGTTCTGGCTCGCATTCCATTTGTAATGATAATGACTCAGAATGATCATAATTTTGTGTTTGTCTTGTAGAAATAGAACTAGTATTTAGAATGGAAGGTTCGCCAGCGTTTGTTTCTTTGATTTTTATCTCACAAAGGGGATCGTTAGTGGTAGTCATTTCAAAGTTACCCAGTTCGGCATCATTGTCTTGATCATTTTCTATTGTTTCCATGAACAACTGCTCTGTATTAAAAGGCTGATCCGACAGCGTGGAAGGTCCAGTAGCTTCGGGGCACACAGCGTCTTTATTTAGTGGATATATTCCAGCTTTTCTAAATCCTCCTCGTATATTTGAAGGACTGAAACTCTTTTCATAGACTGGAGTCAGGAACTTGTGGAAGTCATATCTTGTAGGCACTGAGTTGGGATGCTTCAGTCTATAATCTTGCAACTCTGCTCGCCAAGCTGCCTTCAGTGGACGAAAAACCCCAACGTCCAATGGTTGTAAAATGTGGCTTGTGTGCGCGGGCATTGTGAATATTATTATCTGATGGGATCTTGCAAAATCAAGCACTTCTGGACAGACATGACTCGCATGTGAATCCATAATTAGTAGTACGGGTCTTGCAGGAGGAATGTTTTCATTGAAAAATTGTAGCCATTCTAAGAATAAACCTGCATTTATCCAACCTTTCGGCGATAGTCGTGTTTGACTGTTTGGCATAGCTCCATTTGACAATTCAGGGATATTTCTTACCCCTTTGAATATTACAAGAGGGGGAAGGAAATGCCCAGCTGCGTTAATGCAAGCCAACACTGTGGTTGTTGTGCCTTTCTCGGCGTATGTCCTATTATAGACGTATTTCTTTCCCATTTTGGTGACGATTTTCGTTGGCTTATTGACATACATTAGGCCGGTTTCGTCACAATTCCATATTCGCTCTGGACAGTCCACCATGTTGTGGTTATCCAAAGTTGTTTTCAATTTATCATAAAAATCGGCTATTATAGTAGGATTTGAGCAAATCGCTCGGCCAGCCGAAAGGTTTTCGGGAGTTCTTAAGCTTAACCCATAACGGTTTTTGAAAGAAACCCACCAATTCCAACCAGCACATTGTTTGCTTGCGTTAAAGAAGTGCTTACAGCCTGATGCCTGGGCTAGCGAAAAAGCAATTTCTTTTATTCTGGTTACAGTCAAGCCTAATCCTTTTTCTTGCATTTCAATTATATATCTAATGAGTTTTTGTTCAATACCTACTTGCAACGAAAATGGTCTACCCATTTTTTGCATTTTGATGTCAGTTATGCCCTCCTCGCGATTTTTCTGGACTCGTACTACATTGGCTTTCAAGGTACTCCATGGCACGTTATATTCCTTGGATGCTCTGTATAAACTCATTCTAAATTCTATGACACTTTCAATTGCTGATTTTAGCCTTGCTTCATTATATTTCCTATTTTTCTTCCCTGTGTATTCATTTTCTTCCATGGTTTCTGAAATAAGATGACTCACTTAATTCGGTGATAAAAAAATTTAACAGTCACTTTTAAATGTGCTTGAAAATTGCTGATGATTTGTTAAATGTAAAAACGTATTTTTTATACTTAAAATTACAAACTACGCGTAATAGCAACAATATTTAGTAAAGAAACAGACAAACACCACACTTACCTTGGTTAACTCTGTGACAATGCTACGCGCTCAAATCTTCAAAATCGTTAATTTTCGAGCCAGGCAAATAAGGTATTAATCAAATTGTAATTGGATATAACTGAAACTAATAGCTGTGACAGAAAGAATATGTTTTGGGTAACTTATGGTCGAAATATCACAGAGAAACAACTATATTTACTATTTAAAATGAATTAATTAACACAACACTCCCGCGCGTTGCTGGCGAAAAGAAAAAATGGCCGCGCGTATCTATAATTTGTGTGATTGTTGCTATCTCCTTCGCACAATTGTAACAGTTGTTCGCATGCGAAAAGAAGCTTTATTGCTTTACTATAAGGTTAAGTTTAAAACGAGTGATCGTGTACCTACAAAGCGGTAGAAGCTTCGAAATGTCTTATCACAGAGTGACGTGAGTCACCGAGTTACGCGAGTTTACCCTACCTATAATCAGTCAAATTCAGTTCTTTCTTAAACGTCACAATTCACTAATATTTACGATAAAAGGAGTCGTTAAGACCCGATTTTAGGAAAAACGAGATTTACCTAGTTAAAACTAGTTTTTACTCATTGCTATAATAACTAATTCTCCAAATAGCTCAATCAATATAGTCAAAACTAGTGCTGACTAGGTAAAACGCGTATTTCCGAAGCGTATCAGTTAAATCTGTTCCGACCTACAATGAATTTCTTTCGTACCTTATTCTTAAAAGCAATGTTGAAAAAGAACCGCGAATAGAGGCTCATCATTCCATTAGACTAATAAAATCATTTTAAATAAGGCCTTATCAAATAATAACTGAACTTAATGAATTTAATAATATATGACAACACAAGCCAAAGTTTAAAGTTCAGTTTTTTCACTCACATCACATTGTCAATTGCATAAAATTAAAATCTCTTTTTATAAGTTAAATTTGTAATGAAATATTCGCAACATGATATGTCCAATCAAGAGTCTAGTTGAAATGTTTTTCTTTTATGAATCTTTGATGAATTAAATGTGCCGCAGTAATCTTGAAAATATTCAATAATTAATAATAACAATTAAAACACGGTGCTTAACAAGAAGCATCAATTGTGATGATAACAAGTAGGT
The DNA here is from genome assembly GCA_944452665.1 of Stenoptilia bipunctidactyla. NCBI lineage: Eukaryota > Metazoa > Arthropoda > Insecta > Lepidoptera > Pterophoridae > Stenoptilia > Stenoptilia bipunctidactyla. Next base: position 25,295,923 of record OX101724.1, read on the forward strand.
ACTTCAAACAAAAATTTTGGAAATATTCGAAAAAACCGGATTTTGGTACTGAAATCTGGAGTTTCAAAAATCCGGATTTTTTAGTTCTTTTCGAATTTCGAAGTATCCGGATTGCAATTCCTATAGACTCCATAGGAGGAAGTCAGGAGAATCGTATTAATAATACCGTAATGCCCGCTTCATAAGGCAAACATCTTGAAAAAGGAGAAAAAATTTGTAAAATAAATAATAATAACTCTAATAACTCGTACTTACTAAAAGTTTAAAATATATTTTTTACAGTAATTAATAACAGAAATCGACAACTACTTAGGTGAGAACAGAATTTTAATTTCTAAGCTTCGTGAGAAAGTATCGTGAGCAGTATTTTAAGGCAAATAGGATCATTGCATTCATCATCATCATCACAACTCCGTGTAATGAGCCCACTGCAGGGCTATGAGTCTCTCCTCCAGGTGACGAGGAGGTTTAGGCCGTAATCCACCAAGCTGTGTTGTTATTAGGCATAGTAACCATGGCGCCACAACGACTTCTCATTATTAGGTAGGTAGTCGCATTAAGTAACTATCATTGCATTAGGTAACTTTAAAAGCCAACAATCAAAAAAGTAATTTTAAACGGGAAATAATAAAACGAGCGACTAAAAAACAAATTTGGACTGGAAATAATAAAACGAGCGACTAAAAAACAAATTTGGACTGTCTTGAAAAATATATGAAAATGAACGGTTTTAAATATTAATATTGCGACTGAATTACTAAGTGAGCGACTAAAACACATATACATTGCGATGAAAGAGATAAGTTACGAGAAGGGCTCCCGCACCGGAAGGCGGAATCAGTACGGTTAGGTGCGACGACGAGCGCAGCGAGGAGGAGCATGTTAGGTTGCATATAGTTATACACGTGCGCGAGCCGAGCGAGCGAAGCGAGCGGTGCCGCGGCAGCGGCCGGCGAAGCGCCATAAACCTGGTCAGCTATTATAGTCAACCCTGGACAATCCCGACATGGTCAAAAGTGTTTTTAAGTCGCTGTTTCATTGATTCTTCGTCACTCGCTCTCAGTCGCTCACTTAATTAAAACAGTAAGCCAAATTCATTATTTATGTCACCTAAAATTTTTATTTACAGTTACTCGATTAAATACTACCCATTTTAAACAGCTCTAAACACCAACCTTATGACCATCAACTGGGTTTCCATTGACGCGGAGCTGGGGTGAGCTGGGACGGAGCGGTGCTTAGGTAGTGGTGCCTGAGTAGACCAATCACAGTGCTCGAAATCACCGCTCTGCTTCAATGGAAACAGTACGAGCGGAGTGGAGCAGAGTTGAATAGATATTTGTAAGAATAAGAAAGCGAGGCGACGCGGAGCGGAGTACAGCGGGGCGGTGCTCAGCGGAGGATAGCAGAGCGGTGTGGATTGGAGGTCAGCGGGGCGATGCAGTGCGGTGGGCAGCTAGGTTGTGTAGTGGTCGAATCAAATGGGCATTAAAATCCGTAAACATTAAATACGTAAAAATACGGTAGGTAACGCAAAAAATCATCAATTATCACTGGATGAATTAGTATATGATCTGTTTAGTGTATTTATAGTTTGTACTTCATTAAGTTTTAATATTTTTTATATTATAGGGAATAGGTAGGTATGTTTTATTTTTCTTTCATCTTAAATGTATGTACCTACTTAGGTAGGTAATTAAAATAATTAGGAATTTTACTGAGCGCAAAATGTGCAATCCCAAATGTATAATCCACTCCACTCTACTCCGCTCCACTCCGCTTCAGTGGAACACTCAACACTTTTCACCGCTCTTCTCTGCTGTTCTCTGCTCCTTTTCGCCTAGCTCCGCGTCATTGGAAACGGAGCCTCGAAAGTCGCAACTCGACTCGACCCAAGGCATTATGATTGATTGACTGAATAGAAAAAGCTATTCAATCAATCAATCGATCATACGCGATCGATAGTGTCAACTGTCAGATACATTTCAACATCTGATTTATTGTTATTGTTAAAAAGTCTGATAAATTAATGAAAGCGAAATGTTTTTCGGCTCCTTAACAACACAAACAAAAGCAATTGGTGCTTTGACAGGTAACTTGTGGGTTTACACTAAAGTTTTTGGTACGGTATCAGAATAACCTTAAAGTTTGTTTACTTCACAGAATTCGTACGGTATGCTAGTAAAAAGACTGGTGGTAGTACAAAGAATACAAGCTGTAAAAATAAGCCAAAGCACCGAGGATGGAAAGTTCAAGATGGACACTTTGTACAACAAGGGCATATGTTAGCTACGCAAAGAACGACAAGGTTTCATCCTGGATTAAATGTATGTTGTCTGAACATCATATAAATAGTATTTGAAAGTTAGTTTTAATCTTTAAAATAGAAATCACACAACTTTAGTGTACACAGTACTCATATTGAGACACTTCTTTTGTTCACAAAACATTAGACCGTCATTATTAAATTACCCTTGTTAAGTTTTTTGGGGTGTTGTTGCAGTGCTATCTCTCATTTTAACTTTTGTTTGGTTTACACATAATAACAATAGTTATGTTAATTCCAGGTTGGATTTGGTAAAAACGGCACACTGTTTGCTATGGAGGCTGGAAGAGTTGCAGTAACCTGTGAAAAATTTGATCCTAATTGGTCACACACCTGGGTTCAAAGATTTTATTCAGGAAGAGGAGACCAAACTATCTTAAAGAAATATTTTAATGTTATACCCGAACCACAGCATCAAAGATTTAAATTAGTAGATGAAGTGTAGATTTTCATTGTTAAATTAGTTTAATAGAAATATAGTTGTATAATTTATTTAATTTTAGTTTTACTTGTTTAATCACAATTTCACACATTATACACCATCCCCACAGGTATACATTATCCCAACAAGCACAAAGTATTATAATAGACCACTTTTGGTATACATGGAATCTAAGAGCTGAATAAGACAGTTTTATAATGGCGTTGACAGCACTGTAAATTCCAATATAACTCTTATTTGGGTACAAATTATTCTGCCTATGGTTCTAATTTGGTTCACATTTCTCCATAAGAGTGTTATAGTAGCACTATAATGGAATTATTATAGGCCACCAGACTGTTATCAGCTGCTTAACAGAATATGTGTGTCCTGTTATACAGACTATGATTGGGTGACTGCTAGTCTTAAAAAACGCTTATGGTTCTGCATTATCCTTTGAGCGTTTATATAATCTACAAAATCCTATTTAATTTTTATTAGTAGGTATAGTGCTGGCTGACAAATTAAATTTATTCAGTGTAGAAATATGTATAATGGCGAGTGAGGTTTTGTGTTAAGTCGTAACTTATAGTACACTATTTTAATGTAATAGCATGTGAAAACATTTGAGAACAAAAGCTCACTGTAAATGTTTATATATGGTTTTATAACATATTTTTCACGGGACACCGAATTATTTCGTTTTTAATTAGAAATATTGTGAAAATAGTATAGCAACAATGTCTATACATATAAATATATTTTTGTCTGAAATATGTTAAATTTGACTAAGTTGTAGTTAAAAGTGTATATGTCACGCACGCATAATTTAAAGCAAAATATCATTAGTAAAACATGTATCAACAACAAAATATTATTTATGATATCAATTTAGATTGTAATAAAATGACGATTTCATCAGAAACTTGTGTGAACCCTTGTAATGCTGAATTAATTACCATGGCTGTACAAGAGTAGGTATACCCCAATTCCACTTTAATGTTTGTGAGCCAATATACTGCTTTCCTGCCTTATGTTAGTTTTATATTGTTTCCTATCACCACTAAAGCCATAATATTATGTCAACTTCTTTAATTCATTACTTTTTGTTAATATTTATTTTGTAGTTTTAGGAATCCTTTGCAAAACATCAAACACTAAAAATAAAATGCTGTCTGAAAAAGGTATACTTACCTACTGAGACTAATGCAATATAGTGGTATTTCTGTAGTCAATATGACAGCCAAATGCTGTATTTCTAAGTTAGATGAGGATTTCGAAATACCTTTGATGTTCACGTGTGCTAATAAAACACCTTTGAGCAGCTTTGAAAAATAGGATAATAACAGAGTTAGGGTGAACCAATATGGAACTTTTTGCGTTTAATCGCTCTAAGTGTACACCAATCTAAAACTGTTGGTTGTTCACAGTGACTCTTTTAATATGCTAGCATACCTAAGTGGTTTATATGTAAGTAGGTACGCCTCTCAGATCATACAAACCTATATGGTATGTTTTTTACCTGATTCGTTCGCACGTGACACGCCCACTTAGCACATCTCTTAGTTTTTATGATCTGAGGTACGCCTTTATTCAGCATTTATCAAATATGACACTAAAATACTCATACGAAACCAATCCGATAAGGGCTGTATGTAGGCATTTTTAGAAACTACTGTAACTCTGATCCCGTAACAACGGCATAACGGATACTAGAATACCTACTTCTATGATGCTCTTATACAGACCATAGCGTAATTCGGAACTCATAAGTTCTCGCTTGAGCCATTCTAACTGTTTATTAATTCCTCAAGTTCAGAGTTATACTAAATGTGATCTATTGTAATGCAACTTGTGCTTGTTGGGATACAACATTGCGTTTCACACGCTACTAGGATTCATTTATGTATTAATGAATACTAACTGATGCACACACTGGTAAAACATAAATATACAAAGAATAACAGATTTGCACAATGGGTGATCTTGTTTAACAAAAAACACATAAGTAATAAAATTAAAAAAATAAAATCCCCAGACAACCACACCAACTACATGGCCCCAGAGTAAGCATAGTTTGTGGTATGGGATACCATGTAGCGAACTAGGGGGGAACCTAGAATATAAATACATAAACACCCAGAAACGGAACATTTTTTTCATGTTCCGTGTGGAAATCGAACCCGCAACCACTGGTGTCTGAGGCAGATAGGTTTACCCCATCGCCAAAGTGGTCGTCGAATAATACACAAATAGTGGGCTGTGCATTTTTCCTTTTTCTAGGTTTAAGTCAAGCTAGCAAATTCTGATATTCATTAGATGTAGGTCATATACTGGCATTATTTGACTTTGCATTTTATAAGCAATATCTTCCAGACAACATTAGGCCAAAATTAGAGCCTAAGTTACAGTAAACAAGTGTAGTAATTTATTTTCTACTTATGCTTTCAAAGAGCGTCATCATATAGCAATCCTAGATTTTTTACAGAATTTTATCCATACATTTTTAATGATAACAGCTTATAGTCAATTTCATTGACTCCTCTGTGACTACTTACATTCGGGTTTCCAATTGTGATGGCATAGAAATTTATTTTATAAAAAAGAAAATTTTCTAGAGAGGACTACAACCTTGAAAGGCTTGATAATAGGTCAAAGACCTTGAAAGGATGGGGAAGTAAGTAGATATTTGAGGAAGTGGAATGAATGTGCAACTTTTCATGAGTTTGAAAATTGACATGTACTTACCTACCTGCTAATACATAACTTCATGCCTGTATCCCTTATGGGGAAGGCTGTAAAACCATCTGATGTCATGTTTCACAAATTTTGAGGTATAATGATTGTATTAGATGAAAATTGTATTAATAAGTCTCTTAATATCACATTTTGGTACCTATCTAAATAGAAAAAAACTTAAGATAGTAATAAGAAAAAAGTAATTTTGGAAATGAGTTTAGCTCACGGCGCGGCATGCACATTTAAGAATGGAATTTGATTGGTATAAGGAATGGAATTTCTCTAGAGGTTTGATTTATCTGGAACCCCTATAAAACAGATTTATGTTTAAAGCGTGATATTAGTAGAATGCTAGTGATTTCTAACATTCATGTTTACAATTGGTTCGTACTAGCTGTTTTTACAGAGTGCAGCATTCTTTTTAGCTTGTCTGATCACAATTATAAAGAACTTAATATTAAATGGTGGTTAAATAATGGAAAATAAAACCTCATTTTAATTTTAAAAATAAATGATATATTTAAAACTGTAGACGTTTTGCAAGTGTACCTCCATCAATATTGTCTAAAAGCTTTCTCTTCAGAGAGGGCTTCTCCAATTCAACTTTTGATAAATGCGAAGGCATTGGCAGTTTTGCACCAACTGTTGGTGCTGGCTTATTGCTGAAATATGGCATTTGCAAAGCTTGTGTACAATCACAGCGTTTCGGTGGATATAGTGCTAATAAACTCTCAAGTAGCTCTATAAGATCATTTGATGCAGCACTGAAGATATGAGGTAATGGTTGTGCAGGAAAATTCTTAAACTGAACATAATCTGTTAGATTTTTAAGTCCAGGCCAAACTTCTTCACTTGGTGTACCAAACACTTGGAATATTCGTGACAATTGATCTAAATCTGATTCACCCGGCAGAAAAGGAACTCGTAGCAATAATTCTGCTAAAATACATCCAATAGCCCACATATCCACACCTGTACCATATTGCCGTGCCCCAAATAGTAGTTCTGGAGATCTGTACCATCGAGTCACAACTTGATGTGTGTTTATTCTTGTTGGTGATCCAAAAGCCTTTGCTAGACCAAAATCACCTATTTTTAGCACACCTTCACGGTTAATAAGCAAATTGTTTGGCTTCAAATCTCTGTGTAAAATCCAGTTTTGATGTAAATACTCAAGACCTCTTAAGGTCATGATCATGTAAGCCTTTATGTTGGCTGGAGTTAACACTATATTTATATCTTTAATGATAATCTCCAGATCTGTGTCCATAAAGTCAAAAACTAGAGAGACATTTGATTTTTGACCAAATACATCTAGTAATCCTATGAGATTAATGTGCCGTAATTCTTGCAACAGTTTTATTTCTCTAAGAGCTGTACGGTTAATACCATCCTGTGCCTCCTGTCTCGATCCAATTTTAATCTTTTTTACTGCGACAATGTTGTCTGTTTTTATGTCCCTTGCTTTATATACAGTAGCAAATTGGCCTTCTCCAAGAAAGTCTAATTTCTCATACCGTGCAATTGGTTCCGTCATCATCTTTGTATCCTGTAGGAGTTAGTGGAGGCAGATTGTTGTTTCTAAAATCGGTGTTTAAATGACAAACTACGACAAAACCGTTACTTAAATTGCACTAACATTTTCTTGCGTTATAATAATGAAAGAACAGATTTGTGATGTCAAACGAACAGCAGAAACGTTGATTTTAATTCATAATTACAAGTTCAAAATAAACCAGTAACCGTAGAAACAGGGATAAAAAAATAGTAAAAGTGAGTTGGGCCTCTCTCTCTTTCGCTCTCTGTGAATGTGACAGTTGTGTCACAGATTGAATTTACTAACTAACTGACACTGACAGCAGTGATTTGATTGAAACTTCTTTGACTTTGGCAATAAGTGCAGAACATGGAATTAATAAGTACTACGTAGTACCTATTAATTCCATGGTGCAGAACATATTATTTTAAATCTTTGATGACAAGGATCTTTTGGCGTGTGGCAAGAATTGGAACTAACCACCGTCTTGGGAAATATCAGTTCATGACTTTTACCGCTCATATTTGATAATGTACTTTTTGATTCAATATTAAAATATGAAATACGCCAAAATTAAAGAGAATGAAAAAACATTACTTTATTATCCATGTACGACATACATGGATCAAACAAACTTGATACCTACTTGATAATTTTTTTTACCAAAGAATCTTAAAAAATAACAATATTGGTACTGTTAAATAAAACACTTTTTAACCGGATTTATCGCGTTTACATTTTAAATTTTGACTCGACGTTTCGGTGTCATTGCAGACCCCGTGGTGGTCACGAGTAGGCTTGCCAACCGTCCCGCTATACGCGGGACGTCCCGTTTCTGAGACCCTTAACGAGGCGTCCCGCTCAGGGTGCATGCGGGGCGCTAAATATCCCGCTTTTCGGAGTATTTTTCGTCTCTCGGAGAAAACTGTCCAGTCGCTTTAAAGAAATGTTTTGACGAGGATGAGGCCAAAAAGACCGAATGCTATCTTGGTTTTTTTTGACAGCGTTCTGAAAATTTTTCAGAACGGCATCATGCGTTTAGAGAAAGAAAATGCGTTGTCATGTGAAACTTACCACATTGTGAAAAGCATATGACAGCAAATACAACAAAGAATAGATGACGAATTTTTCGGTTTTATTTGTACCAATACAATGAAAAGTTTTTCAGATGAAGATAAAGAGTCAATGAAACTGACTCTTATTGCGTGGTATAATAATGTGCTGAAATATATTGATGGCCATATATATACTTAGCTTCCATACGGATATTTGCGCTAGAAAGGGACCTATATATAACTTAAACCGAATTAGCAGAATGTTGCGAGAAAATGGCGTTAGTCCAGAAATTAGATATGGATAAGCTCTATGAGAAGTTTTGTACTGTGAAAGAAACTTTAAAGAAAGTCATTGAAGATGAAGAGCGACCCAATGAGAGTACTCAAAAAGCGTCAGTCTATGAAGTGTGGCACAAGATATTGTCGGCATCAAACACGCGGAACTTGCTGTAAATATTTCAATACATTGCATCTATTCCGTGTTCTAATGCAGCAGCAGAGAGGGTCTTTTCTCTATGTAATAATGCTTGGACCGATGCGCGAAATCGCCTTCATGTGGATTCTGTGAAGTCAGAGCTGCAAGTTAAAGTTAATTTTTCTTACACATGCAAAGATTTTTACAATTTCGTCCTTAAAAATAAAAAAATCAAGAGTGCCAAGTCTCAAGAAAAATACTCATTTAAGAAGTGATTACATAATTAAGTATAAAATACACCATTTATGTTACAGTGTAAAATATATAGGTGTGCCCAGGAAAGAATGGATAACCTCTGAAAGGCTAATAGTTGAACTAAAGGCAAGCCCAAAACAAGATTTAAAAAAATTATAACCCTTACACTGCTAGAAATATGGCGCTTTAAAAAAAAAACATTATTTTTTTTGTCTGATTTCATATTTTTACTCGTAACGAGGTCAAATCTGTTAATACCATAATTATTCTGTGCTTAAAATATTTAATATTAACCGCATCAGTGAGTTACTATCAAATAAAATAGCTAACTGGAATATTTTTGTCAAAAAATAATGTTAAACTATTGTTTTGTGTAAAATTAATGAAGAAATATTTTTGATGCGAAACTTTAAACAGCTCTGCTGTAAAAAAATAATATGAAAGCAACAGTGGCCAATCATTTCAAAATATTCCTGGTTTGATGACGTTTCTAAAAAGATGTAATATGTCGTTATTGTAATGAAAAAATATTGAACTATTGGTATTAATGTGTAAAATGGGATAATTATTTAATACTAGCAAAATTAAAAAAAAATCAATAAAACAAAAAAATATGATTTTCAATTGATATTTATTGCATACACATTACAATAATTTAGAGCAACTGTTTAAATTGTCTGCCCCCCATCCTGATACGGGCCCTACATCTACGAATAAAGGATCTTCGAAGAAATCGCGCGTGACGTCGATCATTGATTTTGTTTGCAGCGGCCTGAACACGGGCTCGTAGATCTTCTAATGAAGTTACTGGCTGCCAGTAAACCTCTTCCTTAAGACACCCCCAGTAAAAAAAGTCCAAAGGGTTTAGATCCGGGGATCTTGGGGGCCATAGAATAGGTCCCAGGCGGCCTATCCACCTGTTAAGGTAGGTTTCGTTCAAGTATGCACGTACTGCAACAGCATAGGGTGCTGGACGGCCATCATTTTGAAGCAAATATGTGTCGCAAAGCTGTTCGGGCACGTCTACCAATAAATTGGGTTAGTCATTTTGAAGAAAATTTCGATAACTTTCTCCTGATAAGTTACCTGGGAGTTCAAAAGGGCCTATAATTTTGCCATTAATAATCCCAGTCCAATAATTAATTTTAAACTGGTATTGCGACCTGTTTTCTCAATTAACGAATGGATTTTCAAGCTGCCAGCTATGTAGGTTGTGTAAATTCATGTAGCCGTCCCTCTTCAAAGTAGATTCATCACTCCACAGAATTTTATTGAAGAACTGCGGATCTTCGTTCATCTTTTCTAACATCTTACGACAAAATTGAACTCTAAGTTGAAAGTCTCTTGGAAGTAGAGTTTGCACGCGTGTAAAATGATACGGATGGAATCTGTTTTTCTTTAAAAAAATGTGCACGGTTGATTTGCCTATGCCCGTGCGGCGAGCTATTTCTCGCGTTGAGATCGTAGGGTCTTGCTCAACTTCATTGAGGACATCTTCTTCGATGTCAAGCCGACCAACCCTTCCGGGACCAGCACCACCGACACCGCCACCAGGCATTCTGCCTTCGGAATAACAGCCATGAACCCTAATAAAAACACGGTAATCTAAATGACGTGAATTAGGATACCGTTCGCGATAAAGAGCTGCAGCAGCATTTGCATTACCTCTACACTCCCCATAGATAAACTGCATATTGGCATATTCTTGAGACGAATAAACGTATCGCGGCATGTTGACAAAGTCCGTTAAAATAGCCAAGGTCGTCGTAGAATCACCAATCGAAATTCCAATCACTGTGCTACACAAAAGTCCGTTAAAATAGACAAGGTCGTCGTAGTATCACCAAAGTTCCAATCACTATGCTACACAAAAGTCCGTCAAAATAACCAAGTTGTCTTTTAAAATAATAGGAATTATAAGCTTAATTAACAAAATACGTGTGACGTAGAGCAAGTCCAGAGATTCACTAAGCAATACAAAGAAACGAACGAACGCACCGTAAGGCACCGATCAAGTCACATGATGATCTTTCTGTTTCATCTATCGTACCTGTTTGATGATTCTCTCTCTCTTAGAACCGGGGCTTGTTATTATTACCGGGGCAAAGGATGAATCACATACAGGGTAGGGCGCAGATAACCACAATTTAAAATTATTGTCAACATTATTTTAATAATTTAAACAGTTTTAAGTTTATTCCTATGGCCAGGATCAGGATGGGGGGCAGACAATTTGAACAGTTGCTCTAAATTACTGTGATGTGTTAAAATACCTATGAATTGAAAATCATATTTTTTTGTTTTATTGTTTTTTTTTTTTTAATTTTGCTAGTATTAAATAATTATCCCATTTTACACATTAATACCAATAGTTCAATATTTTTCATTACAATAACGACATATTACATCTTTTTAGAAACGTCATTAAACCAAGAATATTTTGAAATGATTGGCCACTGTTGCTTTCATATTATTTTTTTACAGCAGAGCTGTTTAAAGTTTCACATCAAAAATATTTCTTCAGTAATTTTACACAAAACAATAGTTTAACATTATTTTTTGACAAAAATATTCCAGTTAGCTATTTTATTTGATAGTCACTCACTGATGCGGTTAATATTAAATATTTTAAGGACAAAATAATTATGGTATTAACTGATTTGACCTCGTTACGAGTAAAAATATGAAATCAGACAAAAAAAATAATGTTTTTTTTTTAAAGCGCCATATTTCTAGCAGTGTAAGGGTAATATTTTTTTTTAATTTTTTTTTGGGCTTGCCTTTAGTTCTGCTATTAGCCTTTCAGAGGTTATCCATTCTTTCCTGGGCACCCTGTATAATTGTTTTACTATTAAACATTGAAGTCGTCGTGGCGCCGTGGTTACTGTGTGTATCATACGATATCACAGGTTAAGCAACGTTCGGCGCGGTCGGTACTTGGATGGGTGACCGCCGACCATTCACTTCTCACGACGACTTCCGTGCTTCGGAGGGCACGTTAAGCAGTCGGTCCCGGGCGCTGTATAATTGTATACAGTAGTCGTTAGGGTTTGTCAGAAGCCATCTTGGCGCCCTGAAAATACTGGCATCCACCACCCAGCAACTGGGCCAGCTTGGTGGATTATGGCCTATACCTCCTCCTCACCCAGGGGAGAGACTCATGCCCTGCAGTGGGCTCATTACAAAGAGTTGTGATGATGATGATGATTAAACATTAACGTTTTTTAATCTTACAAGGTGTTTTATTTTACTTCTCATGCTGATTTGCAAAGAAAAGTTCACGTTTTTTTGGATTCTATACAAAATTCAATTGATCCCGCTTTTTAAATCCAGGTCCCGCATATGAGATCATTATTTCCCGCAAATTCGTATTTTGAAGTTGGCAAGCCTAGTCACGAGTGACTGAGGTGTCAAGCGTCGTCGGAGTGATAGATTGAAAAAGTAGAACTTAAGACAATATTAATATTCCTACTTTTTGATGAAAAGTATTATTATTAAAATGATAAGCAACTAGTATTAATCAGCAGCCCTATTACGGTTCTTTCATGACATGACATGATAAACAAGATTTCTATGATACAATGATCAACAATTATGACATAAAGAATAAACGAATTCCCTTTACATTTGCATGCAAGAGGTGTTGCATTACCTTTTGAAATGACAGTTTCAATCAGCATCTATGACTTAAAAACGTCAATTGAAAAAGGTGAGATCGCACCCACCTCTATGATATGTTGGTTTCTTGATTTCATTTGTGTTCTTCCATTTCGTTTGCTTTCATAAATAAATACTTAATTATTATATATGGGGGTTATTGTATTCAATTTACATGGTATACCAAATAATGATCGTATGATAAGTATTAAGGCCGCTCCACATTCTCGCAAGAATCTCACGAGTTGTTAATATAATTATTATTATTATTATTTATTTAAAAAGAAAAACAGTTTACAATATTTAGAAACATACCTTAAATCTCGGTGATTTGTCTGTAATTATCTTCATACATAGAATATAAAGCCTTGAGATCAATATTTTTTTATCACAATTTAATATTTATCTTTATTTGTTAGTAAATAAAACATATTAGATATTAATTTTTATCTTCCTGGACCATTTTCAATACTAACAATATAAAAAAAATAACAAAAACTCTTAAAATCTATTACGAGTTACCTTCAAAAGTCTCTCTCTCTCTAATGGGAGTTATGCGGGTGAAACAGCGGACACAAGCTGCCTGTCAGTGCATTCAGTCATTCAACTAACCATTCGAATGCTTTCTTTCAAGGTCATTCGGCCATATTGAGGTTAACCATCGTAAGTAATTACGAATATATCATTCGACTCAGGACGATTGTATATTACTATCGTTTAAGTCGAATATTTAAGTTAGTATTAGTAGTTTATTCGACTGATATGATAATTCGCAGACGCGCATCGCTGAGATATACTCTGCGATATAACCGTTCAAATCGGCGGCTCGCTCGTTACTGAGAAACATGCGAGTGTGACTCCTAAACAAAACTCCAAACTCCCCACAAACCCCAAAATCCACAAAAATGAGAGAAATTAAGTAGAATACGAGAATGGGTTGCTCGCGTTCTCGCGAGATTCTCGCGAGAATGTTGAGTGGCCTTAACGTCAAAACTATTTCAAATCATCGCATGGTTTTGAAATCCATAATAGGCCTGCAGGTTTAAAAATAAAACCACAAAATACAATAATTATTTGTATTCATTGTAATCAAAGTCTGAATCCAGCAATTCTACATGGAATGAATGTTCAGAGTCACTGATATCGCTTTTTCCTTCATTGATTCTGAATCTATCTTTTGAATTTTTTTATTCATTTTCAAATACAAAAATTCCAAAATCTACATTACCAAAACCACCAACAACTGTTCGATTGACAACAGTGACACCTGAAAAATGACTTTGACATTTATATTAGTAATGCCATTAAAGATTGTAAGCTGGTTGACAAAACTAGAAGAATTGAATTGAATTGAAAAAGTTTGTAAAACCCCCACTGTCTACTTTCGTTAGCCAGACTCTAGTTATAAAATTGAAGAAGTAGTTTTTAGAAAGATAAAAAAAATGTCTCAATAAATTCCTTTTTAAGAGAAAAGAAGCAAGTTTCCTCTGCAGTGTTTACATATTGCCATACTTTGAAAAATACACTTTAGAACATAATTTATTTCATTCTTTAAATCTCAATAAAAATTCCGATTTAGAAAAAAAATTCTCTTTAGGAAGACTGTATGAAAAGTGAAGAAAGATAAGCAGATCTTTTACAAACCTTTCAAAATATAAGCATTTCTAAATACGAGTAGGTACAGAAGACAGCACAACAAGCGTTACAAAGTTCTCAAAAAATTTATTGTATCTGAACTCTATGCAATCGACATTTAGTTGAAATTGGTTGGGGAAATTTGACAGGTAATGTAACGCTTGATCTGCTGCCTTCTGTACCTAATAAAAAAGTAGTGGTGACGAGGATCACGAGGAAAACAATTTATCATTAAAACATGATATTGTTTTCATGTTAGTTCTATTTTCAATACCTACTTATATTTTCTTGCTTAATCTTCTATTCATATCTTTAACCCTGTGTTTTTGTACCACTAACGCTTTTCAAAGTTTACGCGTCTTGCCTTTTTGTAGTATATAGAATGAAATAATTTCTGTTGTGAACCTTAATAAATTTCTGAATGGTATACCTTATTACACCATCACGCCCCTCTGACGTCATCATCCAAGCGCCAAAAAAAGGTTTTTGTTCGAATTTCATAACTTCCTAAAAAGGAAGGAAAATGCCAGTAAATCTGCAAGTTATCAGCGTAAAGGTGATACTTACTTACATGAAAGAACTTTAGTGATGGTATTTATAAATAAAAAATAAAAAGTAGGGGAAAAAAAGACGCCACCCTGGAGTACGTCCGCAACAAGATCACACCATTCAGAGTAAGACTCATTTTGGCGGGCCCGCTGAGATCGTCCCCGAAGATATGAATGGAACCAATCCTATGCAGAAGGAGTGAAATTAAGGGATTTCAAAATTCCTAGTAAGATATCGAAATCTACGGAATTAAAGGCGTTACTGAAGTCAAGTAGCACAAGCAGTATTAGGGATCTATTTTCCATTACCCACCGAATATCGTCAGTCACATTGATGAGGGCAGTCACGGTACTATGCCCTAGTCGAAAACTAGATTGATATTGACTCAAAAGACTGTTAGAGGTTACAAATGATGACAACTGTTTGTGTACAAGGTGCTCAAGAACTTTGGAGAGGACGACAGGATTGAAATAGGTAGAAAATGTATGAGAGAACTAGGTGATGGAACTTTAGGTAAAGGGATTACATTTGCATGTTTCCAGGAAATTTTGAAAGTGCCAGTGGACAGGCGAATTTTTGCCGGCGGCGGCGGGCTATATGCAAGGATACGCCGCCAGCTGAACGCCCGCGCGTGTTTCCCGCCAACACGTTGGCGGTTTGCGTGTGCCAGGCGACAACCTTGTGTAATATTTTTATATGCTGGCGACACTCGTGCTGTAGTAACTTGCTTGTATTTTCGAGATGCACTAGGATGATGAAAAATCTCTTGACATTGACATTGATTAATCATAATCGATCAAATGAGTTATTGTGGAATCTAAAGCTTTGTCTAAAGCAATCAAATAGCAACCACTGCAATCACTGTCATCGTCCATGTTAAGTGATAAAGATAAATACCTATACAAAAATAGATACATACATACAAACTATTAAGTACAAAATACAAATTATGACAACGTATTTTGATACGTGGCAATCAGCAACTAAAATAATATTTTGACGACCGGCTTGTGTAGCGGTAACACACAATTCCTTCTATTTTCCAATTCCTGGGTTCGAATCCTGGGTTCGTTGTGTGAGTGTCAGAAATATTTATTTATTATCATTTATAATATCCTCCTTTTAAGCCACATCCATGCGCCGACATACTTTTCAGACTTGCAATGAGTGAAGCCGCCAATAAGAATTGACAATACTGAGCACAGTTGCGTGCTCAGTGTGTATTTATTGCACTTAATATTTTAATTTTTTAACGTGTGACGCCACGCAACTTTGCTTACAGAACCTCTTCTACATAATTTTCTCTGTGGTGTCGCAAAGCAAACGTTATAACGTTATTAAGAAGGACCTTCATTTAAAAAGTTCAGGTTGTAAACGTTAGATGGTGCTAGCAAGAATTGTAGTAAGAATCTTTCTAAGAGTTCTGTAAAATTTTAGTAGATGGTGCTGTCTAACACTTAAAAAGTGGCATTCCCTTATCTTCAATTTATTTTAAAGGCTTTCCGCCATATTTTATTACTGCCGGCTACCAAGTGTACCTGCAGTTAGCTGCACCACTGAAAATAAAGTTATGGTAATAATGAAATAATGTTATAACCAGCCTATAACATGCTTTTGTACAAAAATAAGTTAGGTTGCATGAAAAAAAACACCTGCCTACTACCAAGTAATACTACTTTATAGAACATTTATGGATAGGAGCTTTCTGAATACGTAATACTAGGTAATTAAAAGGCTTTTTTTATACTTAAGATCAAGATTCAAAGGATAGAAGGTGATACCCAATATATTTAACAAAAAATATACATTTATAACCTTAATAAGCTTACCTTAATAATATGCTATGAATATATCGGCCGACAAGGGTCTTTTGGTGTGTGGCAAAAAAATTAACTTATAAAGCGATCTTATAAAGTGTCACTTCATGACTTTTGCCGACTCATATTTATTGTTGTACTTTTAATTAAAAAAAAATGTAAAAAAAAACACAAAAATATGTAAAATGTGTTACTTATCGTGGTGGTAAAAGTAAAAGTTGTATTTTTGAAACGCACTTTTTCTTATGCTTAAATGAAACTACGATTCCGGGAGATGAGCCACTGCTGTAAAGACTTTATGAAAAGTGGATTAAACTATGCAGATATTTAAAGTGTATTATTTTATTATATGAAGAATGAAATGGTAACGATGATTAAGGATAATAGAAGATTTTTTGATACGGCACTTGATGTAGGTAGTCAATTATTGTAAAATATTCTGACGGTTTCTAATATATAATTTATTATGGAATTAAAAAAACACTAGGAAACAGTATTTCTGTTGTTTCTTACGGGTTCTTTGTTTTGCATCTTAGTTTAATTCAGCTAACTGTACAGATATTACGTTTACCGCCATATCAGTGTGATCTTAACATGTTCGCAATGATCAGAGTTTCCATGAAACGAAAAGTAACAAAAGTCAAACTTGGAAAGCAACCCTGTGAAATCCCAAAAATGTTTGAAAAGAGGAGCTATTGAAAGCGCAGTCATTGTTCACATGTAAATAAATTACATGAAGGATTTCGCAAGAAAGACAGATATTTAGAAAAGCTTTTCATCACTGAACTATTTATTTATTTACACTTTATTGTATGCCATTAATAAGTACAAAAAAAGGAAATACATGATAACATTTTTGAGATACAATTGGCGGTCTTATCGCTGGAAAGCGATCTCTACCAGACAACCATGGATATAGAAAATTTGTATATGTAGCTTGGGGTTAAAGGCATACCTACTATATAGAATATACAATAAATAAAAATATACTTACATTACAGATATATATAAATAAAAAATGCACACATAGATATAATAAATATGTCAATAAATATACATACATATATATTTAAGTAAAATATTAGGATCAGATTACTTCACAAGCTGACAAATAGCGGGACTTAAGCAGTTTTTTATAGGATAGGAGTGATTTTGCGGATTTTACATTTACAGGAAGTTCATTCCACAAACTTACTGCTCGAACCATAAAAGACTTATGTAGGAAATCGGTAGAGTGAAGAGGTGTGCTGAGCAAGAGGTTGTCTGTCGATCGTAAATTACGCTCATGTTGGGAGTCAAAGATTTAAATCCATAGATTTGCCCGTACGTTTGTCATTTTTACTCACACAAGCACGGCGCGTCCACGTCAACAAACGTCATAGAATAAGATCAGATGTAACTTACGCTAGAAACACGCCTAAACAGTTATAAAGGATTACAGAGTAATAAAAATAAAGATAAATATTTATAAATCGTTTATTTATTAAAAACATACCTACAGGATTGTTAACTTAAGTACCAGCAAAAAGCACCTACTTTTTAATTTTTTGCGTTCTGTTGTTTGTGTTTGTTTATGTAAATAATGAAGTCTTACATTTATATAATTATCATTTATTACTTTTATTATTTAAACTCTATGATTAAAAGTCGCGGGCTGTTCTTGGGAATGTGTATGTAATGTTTTGAATATATTACTGTGTAAAAAAAGACTCTTACATTATGTAATTTCATAGAATTTTGTTTGTTTTCGCTATGAAAGTAGGGAGTTGATTTTTATTTTATATGGGATCGAATAAATTTTTCGGATTTTAGACAAACATCAAACAAATCGCAAGCAGGAAAGACTGACCCACCCATATTTTTTATACAGATTAATTTATGAAATTCTAGCCTTTGGTTAGAAATGAGTGCGACAATACTTGTACTAAACCATTTTATTTTTTTTATTATTTTTCTTGCTCCTCACCTGACATACGGGGTCACTTTTGAAATTCAAGGAAGTGATAGTTTGAGATCCATAAAGAGAAAAAATATAATAAAAAACAAATACTTATTAATTATTTACTAAGTAAACTTAACCGAAAATTAAAGAATTTATTACGCAACGCATGGTTAAACTAGCATTTGCAGCGATCCGCGTGCCAGGCCAGGTCACGTGCGGCGATTGACTCGGACGTAAGTTAAGTACATAGTAACAAAACTTTATTCATTTAGAGCCAATGTTACAAAAAAATTAAGTGCCCAGTATACAGGGTGACTGGTGACATATTTTAGAAATTGAATTAGAGCACTCTGTACTCGATTCTGATCATAATAATTATGATTAAATTAAATACCTACTACTTAATTTTTCAGCAGAATTCCCTATAAATAAATAAAAAGTTTTACTAGATCGAGGACCGTTCGTGAAGCCGTCTATACCTAACTACCTATACTGTGTTGATAACACCGTGCGTACGTCCGTACCAGTGTAACATGCGTTGCGTAATGAATTCTATAACTTTCGGTTAAGTTTACTAATTAAATAATTAAAATTTATTTATTTCTCTTTAAGTATGACCTCAAACTATCGCGTCCTCGAATTCCGAAAGTGTGCCCACCAGTCACCCTGTGTATCCTACGAATTGCTTGGAAATTTCAGTGTATTATATCTAAAATATTCTATATAATTTTGCAGTTATTTACCCAATACGATGTATTGGGTTAATATTGGTATAGTGCTAGAAATATGTTCCCCGCGAATATTGCTACTTTCATTGATATTTTTTAATGGTCTACAACAATTAAGAATAAGAAAATTATTACTTAAAACCTGTTATGATAAAAAATATGTGAATAAAATAAACCAATATATTTTTCTATTTAGGTTACATTAAGTATTGAGTTGATCTTTTATTTACTATCTGATTACTTATTCTTTGGTGGCCGGGCGCTTCCATGCCCGACTAAATCGAGAAATGCATTAAATTATATAATAATTACTAACGCATGAAAAGTAACACCTTTATCCTTGTTTGTATTGCGACTTGTATTTTTACACCCCCGAAAAGAACAAGACAGCATAATTAAGTCTTTATGTAAATATTTTGAACAAAATAATCTATGTGAACATGCACGACAAGCGCTCGTTAGAGACTGTCACAAGACTTGTGCATGCACCTCTTTCAGTAATGACAATATTTCGTTAGTTCTTTGTACTGAAAGGGCATATCTATGGATTTAAATCTTTGTTGGGAGTGCCAAAATTGAAAATACTCATGAAAATAACGCGGTGTGGTAGGATTGAACAGTAGACGATACAGTAGACAGAGAACATGGATATTCCGGCGCAATCGAATGAGAAGCCACTTGAGCTTAGTGTGGTATTGAGACACATGATCATATTTGCGCAATCCAAATATAAATCTTATACAGAGATTTTGCAGGCACTCAAGCTTATTAAATTGGTCTTCGGTGACATCCAGATAGCATAAGTCTGCGTAGTCAAGTATAGGTAAAATGACAGCGTGTGCAATTGATATCTTGGTGGACAAAGGAAGGAGATTGCGAAGGCGCTTCAGCGAGTATGTGGCTGCAAACATCTTTCTACTCAACTCATCCATCTGTGGCTTCCAGGATAAGGTACATTCTAAAATCAAACCAAGGTTTTTAACATATTTACTGTAAGCAATAACCTCCCCATTAAGTTCAATTTTAGGGCAGAGTGACCAGTCTATACGGCTTATGAGTTTATGGCTGCCTATTATTATCGCCTGGGTTTTCGACGGATTTACAGTAAGACGATAACCAGTAATCCATGTAAGTATTTTTGAAAGGTCTTGATTTAACGTATCGATACTTGCTGGCAAGTCTTTTAAGCTAGTCTGTAACTATTTTCAAAGATCGAAGAAAGTAGTGATGACGAAGTTGACGAAATTAAGAATTGATATTTTTATCTCGTTATCTATTTATATGATCTTTGCCGAACCCAATTACAGTCAAAGATTTTGATTCTTTTATTTAATATTTATTAAAAAAATATATTTTTAATGTCTGATCATTTTAATCGTTTTAATTCATCGTTTTTCATTGATCGTTTTAACTTTTCAGATCTAACTTTTTTCTTGAAAATAAATAATTTCTATTTTCAAACATGTTCATGCATTTATGTTTTCCCCTGAGAATATGGTGATTATATTATGGTAAACTCATAAATAACAGCAACCTTACAAATAAAAAATTGCAGACGCTGGAGCATCGTCGTAAGGTTGCTTGTTTGACAGTATTTTATCGACTACATTTTGGTGGGTGTGCGAGTGCTCTTTTTGACCAAATCGAACCCACTCCTTTTTACCACCGGACTACCAGACGCAGACAGAACTTCCATCCCTATATAGTGGATTTACCAAGAAGTCGAACAAAATGCTTCGATAGTTCCTTTTTGGTACGGATTGCCAAGGTGTGGAACAATCTGCCTGCGTCTGTTTTTCCTGACCACTACAGTCTTGGAACTTTGAAGTGTCGAGTGAATAGGTTTCTCGTGGATGGACGTGTAACACCATAGTCTTCATGCGCACTTTCCATCAGGTGGCATGGAAGACAAACGTCCTATCCTTACAATATAAAAAAAAAAAAACGTCAAGCGCCAAAAATGTCTTGTCGGACATGACGAAACAAATAAAATAAATTCAGTTAAATAGCTGTTTTATTCAATATTAAGATTTGTAAAAACTTATTTACAGAATAGTTCTGATAAAACGAATAATAAATTATTGTTTTTATTTTCGGGCCCTTCTATTCTGGACAAAAAAGCATGTAATTCTATAGAATGGTAGGAATGGTAGCCGTCATTGGCTTGGTCTCTTTACGTGATAGGGAAATCTTGTAATTTTGTGTTAAAGGTAGGCTTATTTTTAAGTAATAAGTATTAATAAATATTCTTTATTTTCGCTGAACTTAAAAATAAACATTTTAACAATATCTACAATGACAATTTGGGCGGTCTTCTCGCTTAGAGCAGGGTTACCAAACCTTTTTAATATTGTTACCCCTGTGACTTATAAGGACATCAGACTTTACCCCCTACGAATAGGTAGATGGAATGTCCCAGAAATATCCTCTCTAGAGTAACATTTTCGAGAAATCCTTAGTTTTCGGTTTTAGAAAAAAATCGCTACCGGTGATCAGTTTTTCAACCACCGTTGCCACACATTCGACCAATGGAATTTTTATGCTTTTGTAATATGGGCTCTTACTGTGGGCCTAATAGATAAGCTCAAATTCGCTCAGCGAGCAACGGAAAGGGCTATGCTCGGAGTTTCCTTGCGGAATCGAATCAGAATTGAGGAGGTTCGCAGGCGAACCAAAGTCGCCGACATAGCCAGAAGAGTTGCAAAGCTGAGGTGGCAATGGGCAGGGCACATTGCTCGTAGAACGGATGGCCGTTGGGGCAGGAAAGTTCTCAAATGGCGACCACGCACTGGGAGACGCGGCCTGGGTACACCCCCGCAAGGTGGAACGACGATGTGGTCAAAGTCGCCGGTAAATGATGGATGAGGGCAGCGTAGGACCGATTTGTGCGGAGAACCTTAGAGGCGGCCTATGTCCAGCAGTGGACGTCTCCTGGCTGAATGATGTTGATGAAGATTTCAAAATAGATGTAAAAAAAAATCTTTTAAAATTTGAGGTGAAAAAAATCACTATGAAACTAAATTAAAGTAAACTAGAAAGTAATTGTAAATCTTTATTCAATACAGATTCAGATAAGGTACGACACTTACATGATTTTATGAGAAAAACTTGTAAAAAAGTTTATCGTCAAGAGGTAAAAAAGGTTGCATTTTTGCTATTTTATTCTTTAATAAAATAGCGTTACTATGCCGACACAAAAAAGACAAGAAAATAATAATAATAAATAAATAATAATAAATAATTCTGCCACTCACACAGCGTTATCTAGCCCAAATTAAGTTTCTTAAAGAACTTGTGTTATGGATACTAGATAATTGATATACTTAAGAAATATATAAACATACGTATTGAATAAATACATATTTTTTATTGGAATAAACTTAAATAAACATATTATAAACATCCATGACTTGACGGCTAATATCTGTGTTCATCACACCGATATCCGCCGCCGCCGGGATTCGAACCCAGGACCTTTGGTATAAAAGGCAATGTATGTTACCACTACACCAGCCGGTCGTCATAAATACATTCCATTATTTTTTGAAACTTTCAACATCAAATCGTCTAATAAAATATATTTTTTGAGCCACACTGTTAATTCTGCCGCACAGTTCGCTTGCATTCAATGTTGGTTTGTCATAAATTCTGTTTTCAGACACCCCCATTAAAAAAAATACTTAAGGGATTTTAGTCACCAAGATGACTACAAAATCACAAGACACCAATCGCCCAATTCGGTGGGAGTTCTTAGGAACCTACTATTAAAGTTCGCCGAAACGTTCCGAGCTAACAAGTCCTGCTAACAGCTCTACTTATCCTATTTATTGCACTATAGTAGATTCCACACCATAAGTTTATTTTAAGGTCATATCATAATGCGACCGATCTTCTATCATCTGGTGAGGAGTCTCTAACTGCCAGCTATGAATTTTATAAAGGTTCAGACCCACCACCTCTATGTTGCGACACGTTACTCTATAATAATTTATTGAAAAATGTCGGGATCTTCTCTGTTTTTTTCCAACATTAGGTTCTATGTTACCCCTGTAAAATTGTCGATTTAACCCCGCGGGGGTAATTACCCCCAGGTCCCAGTAACCCAGGGTTTAGAGCGATTTCTTCCGAGCAAGACACGTACCTACGTATCATCAGAGACTAGTAAAGTAAATAGACTGACATTCTCCATATAAAAATCGTGTCTCGGAAAAGCTCAAACTCCCGTGTTATTTGTAGATGGCGCTGGCAGATAGCCTGGAAACTCTCTTACAGGCCATTGAAACCATGAAATCATAAGTAAATTATTTTAAAAATCAACAAATATGTTAAGGTATTTTAAAAATATAAAATATTGGTCATAAAATAAGATTCACCGATTTTATTTTACATGAAATTTCCGCTTAAATGAACCACTTTCATATTTATTTTGGCAGATGACGTATGAAAATATTTTTTTTTTGTTAGATGGCGCTGAACAAATGAATTACATGAAATTACGTATTATTTATTTTTACGTATTATACCTTTGATTATAATCAAAGTATTATCTGATCGGAATTGATCGGATAAAGATCTGATCGGATTGGTCTAGTAAAAACTATCGATCGACGTCGACTTATCCTTTCTACCGTCGATCGACGCCCTCGACCGTTTGGTATGGTAACACCCTTAATCGAACCAGTTTAACGATTGGCCGGTGATAGGTAGGTATACAGGGTGTCCCGCTTACCCTATATTGTACCTTCTCGGAGGTATTCTATTACCCATAAGGATAATAGAAAAAAAAAAAAAAAAAAAATTATGTTCCATTTTTGTATGAAAGAAAATGTCGAAATTTATTGCTGACATACAAATAACCTCCGAGAAGGTATAATACAGGGTAAGCGGGACACCTTGTTTAAAGTGTTTTATTCATGATATAAATTAATGATTATGGTATTATTTGTAACAATGCTTATGGGTTCCTAAAGTATTTTCTAATGAGTTTAGATGTTTAAAAGCGCTTAAAGTATTCCATCTGCCTTCCAACAATAGTTTTCACCATGAAGTCAGATATATCACTTGGAATTAACATGTTTGTAGAGGATGCGTTTTATCAATTTTTATTATTTGTTCCAAAACCTTGCAGTCCTCGATTCAAAATTCAAAAATTCAAAATTAAAAAAGTTTTAATGAATGTCAAACGGTAGATGAAGGCTGCGCGACGTGGAGAATCTTGGGAAGGCCTCTGTCCAGCACTGTGCGTCTCTCGACTCACGAACATGATGATCGCCCATTATTCTTCAATATAGCCACCTGCTTCTTAAATATTTTGTGAAAGAGTTTACAATCATAACTGTTTTAAAATCTACAGTTAAAAATCGACAAAACCTTGCCCTTATCTACAGCTTATCAAAGTTGGACACAATAATATTTTTTTATATCCAGATGTCAGCAGCAAACATGTAACCAAAAAAAATGACAGGCTGAGCCAGGAGATTGCCGAATATCCGGAGCTCAAATGACTTCCGGTTCGAACCGGAAGTTGACCGGTGCCAGTAAGTATCAGTAAGGTTCGGAGTTTAAAACCATCATCCCTTTTATATTTTTAATCCAACAGGTAAAAGCTTACTCTATACTTAAACTGGATATTGTTTGTTTTTCATTATCACAACTTACTATTCACGGTCACGAACAAAGTTATTTTAAAGTGTTTTTTAACTGTTCTTTTTAACGCGGGTCACCACTTTAACACTATAGGGCTACTTTAGTTAGAGAGTCATAAGTAAAACCAAAGGATATCACTAGTGTTATTTATTGTCCGTGACACGTATGTATTCTACGCCGTGTGGATGCGCACTACCTACCTAAGCTTTACGTGGGCGTATGTACAGAGTGTGTCCCTACAGTAGAATAGAGAGACATAACGCCTGTATCCCTTATGGGGTAGGCAGAACACCAGAGGTTAATATACCATTTGATGTCACGTTTGACTTAGTAGGTATTATAAAGATGGATAGAGACTATTGCCGTGACAGGGGGTCAGCCTATCGCCCACAAAAACGGCAATAAATATTCTGTCCCTTAATTGACTTTTACAAATACAAAATACAAATTACAAAATTTCTTTATTGCAATGCGTATGGTAAAGTAGGTACAAAGTTCGTATAATAAATTTAGTACTTTAAATAATTAAAGTTCTACATATTTAGCTGTTGTACAGTATGCAACGTCGTAAAAGAGATCTAGTTAAAACATAATTAATAAAATATTATTTTTTCAAATTTTAAATAGTAAATTAGATTGGGCCCAATTATAATCAATCAATATATATAAAACTGTTCCGTTACTGACTGAGAAACTGAGGTACTGAGTGACTGAGTGACTGACAGACAACGTACAGCCGTAACTACTGGGCGTAGAGAGCTGAAATTTGGAACATACATTCTTTAGGGAATGTTAGGGTGCACTAAGGAAGGAATTCCCGAAATTCTCACGGGAACGGGAAATATAGGACTTTTTAGTTTGTATGAAAAATCTTATTCCTTGAGTGCACCGATGTGAAACTTGGTGTGAAGGTTTTTCAATGTGTGTCTGGTAGTGTTATGAAAGGAATTCCCGAAATTCCCA
The DNA here is from genome assembly GCA_944452665.1 of Stenoptilia bipunctidactyla. Taxonomy (NCBI): domain Eukaryota; kingdom Metazoa; phylum Arthropoda; class Insecta; order Lepidoptera; family Pterophoridae; genus Stenoptilia; species Stenoptilia bipunctidactyla. Next base: position 25,321,608 of record OX101724.1, read on the forward strand.
CGGGAACGGGAAATATATGATGTTTTAGTTTGTATGAAAAAATCCCAAGCTATGCTTACTTTGGGGCCATGTAGTTGGTGTGATTGTCTGGGGATTTTATTATTATTTATAATGACAAGTGTGGGCAATCGCGACAAAACCCGATTAAAAATCTTCAACATCCTGCAACTTAAGATAACATATGAAAAAAGAAACCTGCACTAGTTAGCACCATGTAAATCGATACAAGAATGACGCTTCAGTACAAGAGTAAGTTACGAAGGGTCGTCCCCTCACTGCTATATAAAGGGTGCTCGAGATTTCCTACCCTGTAATTTTTCTCCATGCCCGTATTGCAGTGTTCATGAAATATCCCTTGCACCCGGTCGACGATCGTTGAAGGGCGAAATTAAACTTTTAGCTGACGTATGTTACCTGTCTGCTAAGTTATAGGTTAAGGGAGTTTTGGTTGTAAGATTTTTCGGCTGAGCTTGCTACTTTTCGTTTGGATCTGTATTTTTGTAATAAATTAGGTATCATAACTATTTAAAAAAACCGGAATTAGTTATTCTTATAAAAAGTTCTTGAATAAATGAATATTATAAACTAGAAAACGATACCTTAGTACATTAAATCCGAGTTTAAAGTTTATTAAATTTATTTGTTAATATGAAAAAAAATATTTTTGCACGATATATTGTTATGCTACGATTTGAGGCAATAAGTTATTAAGCAGAAAAGTAACATTAATAGGGCAACGCTTGCATGGGAACTATTATGTCCATAAACAACGCTTTTCTTGGTGCTTACCCTGTTGTTTAAGGGGTTTTATAGCGTTAAAAATAATGTCCCATGAAAAATTACAATATAATATGTAGGAGGTATACGTAATTGTAATTTCTGTAAAAAAAGACACACTGGAAAAAATACGAAAAATATCTTATAATAAAGTAGAGTCCACAGGGGCAATCCATTCTACAAATATTTCATAAGGCCCACTCCACACAAAAATTACGAACACCTACTTTCATGCATCAAGTGAAAAGTGTGTCTTCCCAGCTTTCACCCTTGCCTGTTCCGATTTTAAAAAGCGCTTGAGACTGTTTCTCAGCATTTTTAAAAGCAAAACATTTGTTTCTCACCGTTGTTACACACATACAAAGTTGGACTTAAAATCTACAGATATAGGGTTTAAATTAGTTTGATTTGAAGTGAATATCTTCCGGTCCAATTACGCTCAGGCGTTGGTGTTGTAGTAATGAAAGTTCTTCCTATTGTTTTAGTCTGTAGGAATGCTGTTCTACAAATGCATTCGCTTTTGACGAGATTAAAGTAAAATGCAGTTTGGTGTGTGAACAAGAATTTTAATTTGTGCCAGCGTTGTATTTGCTAGGACCTAATCTATTTATTCTATGTTGTCTGTGCTTTTCCTGAATCGTTTGAGTGTTTTTTTTTTATTTTGTTAACTGATATGATGATTCAAATTGGAAAACGGTATTTAATATTGTTCGCGCTCACATATAGTTATTAGTAAAGTTAAATGTTTTATGGTTGAATATAAGTCGTAGGTATTATCGAGGGTTCTGTAGAAATATTTAGGGAACCTTTGATTAAAAACGCGAATATATTTAAGTTCGAATTCTGATAAAATATTTTAGTTAATAATGTGAAGCGTGAAAATTTAACTTATGTATATTATTTAAGCGTGTGACGTGGCTGTGCCAGTCTATGGAATAACTGAAATAAAAATCAACGTGCAAGTTTTGTACAATTCCCAAAACCTACTTTTAAACATGAAGACTTTTAAAAAAAACTACTTACAATAAATTTATAAGCCCTTCTGAGCAATAAGGCCTCTAAGTATGTCTTATCTTTTAAGGAAAAGGAACCAGATTTCAAAAATATTAAATACAGAGTCCGCTTATCATAGTCAATTATATCATAGTCAGTAAAATTTAAGATTAATCTACATTTACAAACTATTAGATGGCAAAGTTTTTATTACTTGCTGTGTAGTCATAAACTAAAGATCAAACTTAAATTTTGATCACTTAAAATTATTTGTTTTTTTTTTTTCGTAATTATGACCTACTACTCATCAGTCTTGATCTGCTATTAAAATATTATTGACTATTATAAGGTGACCCTATATAAAAAACTTGCTAAAAATAAGCTGAAAACCAACCACGCCACAAACCTTATCTTAGGGATAATCCCTTTGACATCAAATATTTGGCAAGTAAGTAGCCTAATTGAATTATCCTGTACATGCCTCGTCAATGCCAGCTCACGACAGCTATGTTCGAACGCATAGATCTCGAGAATAAAAATCAGGTGCAAGTGGAACTTGGTGTGTAGGTTCTGTAGGTCTATTAAATAATATTTTCTTGAGTTTTCACGATTCATTTACATGATGTAACCGGATTTATTATTAAACAAAAAGTATGAATTATAAAAAAAAAACAATAATTGAATGTATACAGGGTGTCCCAAAATTCAACGATAAGAAAAAATAAGAAAAATAATGTCATTTTTTTTTTTGTAAATTGTGAAATTGCAATCTTTATTTTCTCATAATAACCTTGCCCACAATTTAAAAAATACTTTTTTTCATTTGTTCTATTGGCAACTAAGTAAGTAAAAAACAACCTACTGCAATCCACCACCCCAGAACGGTCAGAATTTTGGTACATACAATAGGTATAAATGTTTCTTTGATAAATATGAGCCTAGGGCTTCGATTAAAATAGGATTATTAATAATGCAATCTTACTAATATTATAAATGTCAATGTATGGATGTTTGTTCCTCAATCACGGCAAAACGACTCTACGGATTTTAATTAAATTTGGCATAGTAATAGAGTACAATCTGGTGCTATTCCAGAGCTACTTTTTATCCCAAATTCCCGCGGGAATCGAAATTGTGCGGGTGAAACCGCGCGCAACAGCTATAGTATGATATAAGGTTGAGAGACAAATATAACAATTATCAAATATACGGTGCATTCATCTGCCTCGTAGATAATTTGTGTGTTTAAAAAATAAACTCTAACTTTTTTGTGGTAGTGTACAAACTTTTGGTAGTGATTTTTAATGCCATGTGATTAAAACTGTAAAAAGTAACCAATTGTTTCACAATAAACGTAATTAGATATTCAAGCTTTATTTCACTCTCTTTGTAACAACATACTAAGTTATATTTGCACCCAAATGGAACGAAACCCTAACCACTATTTGATTCCCTTGGGATATCAAATCACATTTCTGTGTTGGAAGTCTCAGCTTCTTTCCGAAACTTGCGTTCTAAATAATTTTCACTATACTCGTAGCATTAAAGTTATAGCCCGGTTTATTTAGACTTTCGAAGTTACATTAATTTCCGCCAAGCTGAAAATCGATAAAATTCTGTAAAATATAATTAAAAATAAAATTTGACAGTTCTCATCTTTCCCCTGTATGGATTTTTTTCTATTCAAGGTCAAATGTCAAAAAAGAGTTTCTTGCAATTTTCAGCAACACGGTAAGTTTTCAGCAATCCATTCATTTTGACAGACCCTGTATAGTTGCAATATACAGGGTCTGTCAAAATGAATGGATAACCCGTTAACTGGAGTTAGTCTGGATGGAAGACCTATTCTACGTTTCGGCCAGGATTCTCAGCCATTTGAAAATAGCGTAGACTTTTATACTTTTTTATAAACCTAACTTCGAAACTGAAAACTGCAAAAAAACTCTTTTTTTGACGTTTGACGTTGAATAAAAAAAAAACCATACAGGGGAATGATGGGGAACTTTCAAATTTGATTTGATCATACTTTAATAAATATTACCGATTTTCAGCTTGGTGGGAATTTATGTAACTTTTCTTTAATTCGACCGGGCTACTACGCCACTCAATATAAAAAGTGAGAGAAAAATATTTGGAAAGTTTCTTCAATTAATCAACGTATTTGTGTGAGCTAGTCATTACCATCACCATTACTATTGTTTTCGTATATTTATTTAAAAAAATATATGGCAGTTTCGACATCATATTTTTATAATTTATAGATATTATATTATTCGGCGCAGACGTGTAAGGGTATTACCACATCAATAGATCGACGGCGACCGACGGTCGACCGACGGCGTGGATCGACGATGATCGGATTTTTTTTTTATAAAAACGATCGATCTACATCGACTGTTCCATTCGTCCGTCGATTGATTCTTGTGGTAACACCCTAAGAATTCCCTCTGTGGGACAGTTTTGAAATACCTACGTTAGAAAGGCGATACACGTAATAAATCACATCTCATTAATTGCTCAAGGTGGCTAAATCTTATTAATGTAGATAAAATAATTATTAGAAAACTATATCCAATATTATGTAACTATATCTATGCCAGAGGTCCTGGGATCGAATCCCGGCGGCGGCGGATATTTGTGTGATAAACACAGATATTAGTCGTCAAGTCATGGACGTTTATATGTTTATTTAAGTTTATTCTAATAAAAAATATGTATTTATTCAATATGTATGTTAACTTTTATATTTCTTAAGTATATCAGTTATCTAGTATCCTTAACACAAGTTCTTTAAGAAACTTAATTTGGGCTAGATAATGTTCTGTGAGTGTCAGAAATATTTATTTATTTATTTATCTATTTGTCTTTGTCAAGGATTGAAAATAAATAAACAGGCTTATACTGACGTGTAGTAATTTTAATCAATTTCGCACATGCCTTGGAACCTTTAAATCTGAAAATAAATTTACTTACGATTTACATAAACATTTTGAAATGAAATAAAGTAAAAATGCTTGAAGTATTCCTATAGGTAGCCAGTTTCCGAGTATATCATTCGGTACAGCTCGTTGATCAAATTTTAAGCCCGGTCGGTGCAAGGATACCTGTACATAAATTTTTCGATGACACGTTGCCTCGGAGGGTACGTTAAGCCGTTGAACCTGGGTGCTCTGTTTTGTATATCCACTAATCAGCACTCGGCCAGATTGGTAATTTAAAAGTACGAAATAGCCTCTATCTCTCAAATGAGACACCGATTGCACCATTGCATTGTGGAATTATAAATACGTATTGTCGTCTTGTTGATGATAACAAAAAACACGCATACATTTAAAATTTGAGAAAAATAGCTATACAATATCCACTCCCAATAAGAATCGAAGGATCTATGGCAGTAGCAGCGTCACTTACTTCTAAAATAAGAAGACTATTTGATATTACAATTACATTTGCTTGGTGGTAGGATCCCTTCTGGGTCCGCCTGGCTAGCGACCACCCTTTATATAAAGTCTGCCGCCAAATGTTACCGCTCCGGCGGTAATGTGTTCCGGCAATATTGTATAAAGAGCCAGTTCCTTCCTAAACCCGTGTGCTTTCATCTTCGACCTTATCGTCACTTACCATCAGGTGAGATTGAGGTCAAACGCGGGTTTAGTCACTTATAAAAAAAAAAAAAACCTACAATTTAATCTTCATACAACCCACCTAACGTTAGCCCACATGCTAAGTCACTACGGGCTCGTCAGAGGTAACATAAAATTATAAACAATTAATTCCGATACAGATAAAAACATAACGTGTCAGTTAAAATTCCGATACAGATAAAAACATAACGTGTCAGTTAAAATTCCGATACAGATAAAAACATAACGTGTCAGTTAAACGTCTTACCTTAAAGACGTTTATTTCTTATTTAGTTTTTTTTTTATATTATAAGGATAGGAGGTTTGTTTTCCATGCCACCTGATGGAAAGTGCGCATGAAGACTATGGTACACGTCCATCCACGAGAAACCTATTCACTCGACACTTAAAAGTTCCAGGACTATAGTGGTCAGGAAAAACAGACGCAGGCAAATTGTTCCACATCTTGGCAATCCGTACCAAAAAGGAACTATCGAAGCGTTTTGTTCGACTTCTTGGTAAATCCACTATATAGGAAAGGAGTGGTTCAATTTGGTCAAAAAGAGCACGCGCACACTCACCAAAATGTAGCCGATAAAAAACTGTCAAACAAGCAACCTTACGACGATGCTCTATAATACCATAAAGAAGAATAATACTTCATAGTAATATAGGTCCTAGATAATTCAGTACCAAAAAAAATATAAAACACATAGATATTATTTAACCGCAAACATGCACATAATACTGCTTTGCAGTAAATCGTTCCCGTAACTCTTACTTCACAGCAAGTCACTCGACGGTTTTCCCGCTCGACTTGAGACAAAATGAAATTATGTTTTTTCATGAATATTATAAAAGATACCACCATCTTTTGTATTTTAGAACCCCGAGTTGCGTCGAAAACCCGCAATGAATCTTACTTTGGATAGCAAGACTGAAATCATCGTGTTGTAATGTAAATGTCACGAGTAATGAGATGAATCGGGTTCACAACATACCTAGGCTCGTATTATTAACATTTATTTATAATTTAACTCTAGATACGGTATAGATTTTTCTACAGTACTCTATGGATGTTTCAAAGCGAAGTTAAGTTTCAGATCAATGATTCATCTAGGCTGCCCTCAGTTTTAGATTTTTTTCTCCTAACTAATAAAATTCATCTTCTCGAGGGATTTAACATTTTATGACATTAATTTCGATAAACCGCCCTATTACTTTTCTCTTTTCGCGCAAAAAGGGTTTTTATTTTCATAAATATCTAGTAATTTCTGAATTGACTGGTTAATAAACATAAAAAAGCAAATCATTAGATTAAGCAGACATTAAATAAAGTAGATTCAGAAATTTTAACCGTTCTTCACCCAGACATTCAACAAATATTTCTGGGTTTTTCAAGTGTTGAGGTGCAAATGATGAACTAAAATGAGGGATTATTCTTAAGAAATATGCTATTATACCTTTGCACCTCAATTATCAGGAATTAATAAAGAAAAGGTAAATGTCCTACTTTAAGCCATTATATTGTTTTTTTTTTTAAAAGAAGCTTTTATTGATCTCTTGACCTCGATGTCTATTAGGATATTACCACACCAAACGATTGACGATCAACGGACGGCGTCGATTCTTCCTTCTTTATATCCTCAAAACTGCCATCGCGAAGATGTTGCCAACGCGAGAGCTCAAAGCGCACTGACGATTTGGGGCGTGGCCTGGCGTGACCTTGGCTTGTGTTCTTGTTTGTAACAGTGTGGATGACTCGGAATTGGTTGTCAACAACTTAACCTTCCTTAACCTTGGTTGGAAGCATTGGTTTTCAACGTGTTTTCAACAGTCTGGCTGGGGCGACCGGTATTTTTTGCCTAGTAAAAACTATCGATCGACGTCGACTAAGTCATTCTACCATCGATCGACGCCGACGGTCGATTGATTGTTGTGGGAAAATGAAAAAAACATCGTTCATTTCTTTCAAGAAATAAGTTCGCTAATTTTATGGTGTTAATCTAGCTTAAACGACACCACAACCAAAAATCGCATACCTAACACAAATGCCATTATCTGTACGAGCACGAATCACTTATTGCCAACAAACGATCTCAATAAATTCAGGTATTTGGACTTTAAAAAATCGTAGCGATGCATTCCTGCCCTTTCCTTTTTTATCCTCAGCTAGGATAAATGTTCGGTTACCAGGGGCACAGCATTGATTTATGTGTGTTGTCCGTCAGGCTACGAATTACATAGCCGGACCTAAATCACGGACCGAATCGATAACCTTTCTATACGTTCTTATGTCTATGTATATGGACGTCTTTTATTGAGATGTTATAGGGATAAACATAAATAATGGGATTCGTTTTGTTTATTGGCGATAGGTTATCTCCTCATTTTAGATGACGTTTGAAACAGTATTTGTAATGTGCTTAGAGTTTGTTTTTGAATGGAAATATTTTTTTATTTCTACAAAATATTTTGGGCACGAGACATGGTTTTATAAATATAATACAATAGCTTTGTTTGATATGGGGACATGTGGCAATGTGCAAAATTTCTATCGATATTTGTTTGTGATATAAACAAGCAGATTTACGATATATAGAACTCAAAATGCGTTACTAACAGCTAAAGAGGTATGCGCTAAAGAATTTGTTTATATTAGAACATTTATTTTTTAACTAGAACGTAATCTATTTAGTTTATTGTCACAGTTGTTACTGTCTCAATCAAATCAAATCAAATCAAATCATTTTATTGCTTTTTGTATGGTACAAATAAGGTGTTACAATAGTAGAGGTTCACATACAAAACTGTAATCAGCATGCAATTAGTCATATAGGTACATAATATAATTTAACAAATTTCAATAATATAAATGTCAAAACAATAATGTCATTATATCTAGCCATGTCATTATCTACATAATTCTAAAATTTAAAAACTCTGATATGGAATAAAAACAGTTTTCCTTCAGCCAATGAGATAATTCTGTTTTAAGTTTATTTGCTGTTAACAGCTTAAAATATTTAGGTAGAGAATTAAAAATTTTTACACATCTTGCATAGCATTGATTATGATATAGTTGTAGGCGAGGCAAATCACCATAGAGTAACCTGTCTCCATGGCGAGTTTCTCTCGAGACATCTCTTGCATGAACAAAATAGTGGTCATTGCATTTAACAAACATGGCCGCTTCTAAAATGTACATACAAGGCAATGGCAATATATTTAATAATTTGAACAAAGGTTTGCACGTTTCACCCGGTTCCTTTCCTAACATTGCTCGGATACATTTTTTTTGCGCAACGAAACTCCTGTTAATTTCCGTAGAACCTCCCCACATTAATAATCCATACCGTAGAGTGGAAGCCACATAGCCGTGGTATGCAGTGAGCACAGTTGACCGAGAGCAAGTCTTTCTAAGTCGACTTAAAACATAGACATAGCTGTTAAGTTTTTTGCACACTATATCAATATGGCATTTCCAATTTAGAAATTTATCAACATTTAATCCTAGGAATCTCGTATTGTTTACTTCGCTTAGCTCATTATTTTCATATTTAATATTAAGTTTTGATAGTATCTTGCTTGTATTAAATCTAACATAATTTGTTTTATCCAAATTTACTTTTAAATTGTTATCAGATAACCATTTAATTATCAATTTAATAGTATTATTAATGTCATATTCAAAGGTTTTATTGTTATTATTACTATTCGTCAGAACCACGGAAATATCGTCAGCAAATAAAAAACATTTTTGATTAGTCAGCTTAGGGAGGTCATTTATATATAACTAGCTGTTGCCCGCGACTTCGTCCGCGTGAATACCGGTTATGGGAGTTGGATAAATAATATTATAATATCGTCCTTGAAGTTCAAAGTCAAAATCGATTCAGTTGTTTAGCTGTGAAAGCGTTACTGATAGATAAACAGAAAGAGTTATTTCAAAAACTGTTACAACAAAGCTGTCATTCGCAGTTTCACCTAGGTTTTGTGAAAAAGACCTGCAAAAAATAAAATAGAAAAAGTAACCTACAAAAAGTATATACCAAACAGGAATACCCTACGAAAGGCACACTGGGTAAAAGTTAGGCTGCAAACTGGACGGCAGCGACAGCAGCGGCGCGAGCAGCGACGCGACGCGGAGAATCTGCGGGGCTAGCACGCTACCGTCGACAATAATAAATCGGGCCTTTTATCGATATTTTCTTAGAATATGGTATTTAGAGTTAGTAATTTATTAAGACTATGACATATTTGGTTCTGTAGTCTTAATCATGGTATCAAATCGAGTAATTCTATCTATTATGGTGCGCATATTAGCTTACTCTAGCCACCGCGCGGTTTTACCCGCGTAACTTTTGATCCCGTGGAAATTTCGGGATAAAATATAGCCTATAACCTTTCTCAAGAGTTGGGCTATCAAATGCAAAAATAGTTTTTCAAATCCCACTTGTAGTTTCTGAGATTAGCGCGTTCAAACAAACAATAAAACAAACTCTTCAGCTTTATTATTATAGATAATAGGATAAAATAACAAAATAATATTGATCTTGTCGATTCGACTATTTATCGATGGTTGCTAGCCCTGCTAGGCCGTTCTCGACGCCAGCGGGCGCTCGAGCGATTTGTCGCGGTTTCATACAAACTCAATACTTTCTATCGTGTCGCGGAAATCGCTGCTCGCGTCGCTTCCGCGCCGCTGTCGCTCTCGCTGTCGCTGTCGCTGCCGTCCAGTTTGCAGCCTTTGTATATATGTATAAGATTATTATAATATGAATAAGAGTACATTTATTACATAGATGGTGCCCGCGACTTCGTCTGCATTGAATTAGTATTTCGAATAGATTATTTTCTTCTCCAAGGTCCTATCTAAAAAAATAAACATGAAGAATCTTCCCCCATATAATATGTAGGTATAACTCCTAACCAATACATTACAAAGGCACATTCTAGGTAAAGCTATATTACTGTAAAGTTTCATAAAAATCCATTCGGTAGTTTTTGCGTGAAAGAGTAGCAAAAATCCATCCGTCTAGCCATTATCAGTGTATAATATGTTTAGTAACCTATATTATGTTTGGCTGTTTTTCACGGTCAAACGGCTAAGCCAATTTTAATGTACTTTGGTATGGTAGTTCATAAAGTCCTGTGTTGAGTTTTGACACTAACACCACTTTTTATTCTGAAGAATTCTACGGGTTCTGACTTCCAAGAGGCAAAAACGATCAATAAAGAAAACCTAAACGATATTGAGTTCTATTATTTTACGTTTAACTTTTTTACAATATATCTCTGTATGTACACTACCTACATTAAATCTAGCAAGAAGCTTTATTTATTAATGATTTAGCCCTATCAACAAAGTAAACTTTTATACTACATACCAAGTATCTTTCGGATTTATTATAATATTATATGTCAGCCACAGATGTCAGCAGAATAGATCGACAAACAGACAGACACAAAAAGACATTTTTTTCTTTCAAATTCTTACTTTTTTTTTTCATTTCTTAATAACCTTAGGTACATATTTTTTTTGTAAAAATATTTCATGTTCACACGTTATTGTTTACTGTTTTATATATGTATATATATATATATATATATACATATGTATGTAAAGATAGATGCATGGTAAAGATTGATACAAAATAAAAAAATATATAATAAAAAAAAATTACGCGAGCAGGATCGAACCCACGACCTTAGACTCATGGTCGGTCTACGCGCAACTGAGCTATGAGTACTTCTGATCTGTATGCCGATCATCTCCACTATATTCTAGTAAGTTTTAGGCATAACTTTTAAAAATCTATTACAATTTTTTTAGATCCTCAATTTTTTTTATGTCTGCAGAATCTGCTCATCATCCTGGACAACTTTTGTTAAGGCATCATATCTATATTTCTTACGGTTTTGATGATCCCTTAAGGGTTCTGCATCAGGTGTTCCAGTAACCGAAATAAAATATACCCTATATGTTGCCCCGGCTTCACAGCTATACATCAAAAAAAGTTTCATTCAAATCCGTCCAGCGGTTCCAGAGATTAGCGTGTGCAAACAGACAAACTTACAAACAAACAGACAAATTTTTTTTTTCAGATTCTTACTCTTTTTTCATTTCTTTATAACCCTAGATAAATTTTTTTGCAAAAATATTAAATGTACAGACACGTTTTTTTTACTGTTTTATTATATGTATTGATAAGAATAATATTGGTCCAAGAACACTTCCTTGTGGCACACCAGACTCAGCTTCACCTAATAGAGATCTATGAGTCACAATTTCAGAGTTAGTGTCAATATATTGAATTTCAACGCATTGTTGCCGTTTAGACAGGTACGTCTCAAACCAACTTAAAACAGTGCCTCGGATACCGTAGTTTTCTAATTTTTGCAGCAATAAATCATGGGAAACAAAATCGAACGCACGAGTCATGTCAAAAAATACTGCCACAGTGTCTTTTTTTGAATTTAGGTTTCTTGTAACCTGGCTAATTAGCTCAAACATGGCGGTAGTTGTTGATTTATTATTTTGGAAACCAGACTGCTCCTTGCATATAATACTAAATTTTGACATAAAATTTACCAGTCTCTTTTTCATAGCTTTTTCAAAAATTTTTGAGAATATTGTTAGGCGTGATATTGGTCGATAGCTACAAAATCTACGCTTGTCTCCTTTTTTATAAACTGGTTGTATTATGGACGTTTTAAGCATATCTGGGAACACACCTTTTGAAAAGGATAGGTTAATGAGGAATGCTAAAGGTTTTGCTAGTTCATACTGACATAATTTAACAATTTTTGTACAAATATCATCGCAGCCTACAGTATTTGTATTGTTCAGAGATTTAATAATAAGCACCACCTCATCTGGTGTTACTGGTTCTAAAAAAAAGCTTTTTTCAACACGAGTTTTATTAGTGTTTTGACAACCAACTGTTCTTTTCTTAGTTATGTTAATAAAGAAGTTGTTGAATTTTTCTGCTATTTCTTTAGGGTCAGTAAGAAGTAGGTTATCTTCCTGAATTTCTCTAATAAAGTTATTTAAGATGTCGGTACTTTTGTCTTTTATCATTTTCCAAGCAGTTCTGCATTTATTTTTTGATTTAGAAATTAGTCTATGATTATGAATCTTTTGAGAAGTCAATATACAACGACGCAGCAGTTTTGAGTAAGCATCGTACTTAATTTTATGAACTGTAGATTTATTTTTGTAGAATTTGTACCTTAAATATCTTCTAGTTCTAGTTCTTATGTCTCTTCAAAGACTACGCCCCGTTTCCGTGGGAATTTCGGGAATTAATTTTATTACACAGCCAGTCACTCACTGAAGAACCTTTATACCAAGTATCACATCCGTGCATTCAAGGAATAAGATATTTCATACAAACTAAAAATTCCAACCCGTTCCCGTGGGAATTTCGGGAATTCCTTCCATAATACAGTGTACTCGAGGAATTTCTTTCATAAAAACTAAAAAATCATTTAATTCCCATTCACGTGGGAATTTCGAGACTGTCTTTCATAACATAACCAGTCATTTTTTGGAGAACTTTTATGCCAAGTATCACATAAGTAGACTCAAGGAATTTTACTTTTCAGAAAACTAAAAAGTCCAACCCGTTCCTGTGGGTGTTTTGGGAATTCCTTCCATCATACAAACATACACCTATTGAAAAACCTTTATACCAAGTATTTCGTTCGAGCACTCAAGGAAAAAGATCATATATTTCCCGTTCCCGTGAGAATTTTGGGAATTCCTTGTACAAAATAAACACTCTTTGAAACGTTTTTATGCCAAGTATCACATCCGTGTACTCAAGGATTATGATTTTTCAGACAAACTAAAAATCATATATTTCCCGTACCCGTAAGAATTTTGGGAACTCCTTGCATAAAACAATCAGTCACTCTTTGAGGAACCTTTATGCTAAGTATCATATACGTGCACTCAAGAAATAAGATTTTTCATACAAACTAAAAAGTCCAATAATTCCCGTTCCCGTGGGAATTTCAGGAATTCCTTCCTTAGTGCTCCCCCACAACCTCTAAGGATTGTATGTTCCAAATATCAGCTCATTACGGCCAGTAATTTTGGCTGTGCGTTGTCTGTCAGTCACTCATAATGGAAGAGTTTTATATATTACTAGCTGACCCGGCAAACGTTGTTTTGCCATATAAAAAAAAATTGATGTTGGCCGATTCTCATAGATACCGGATAAGCACAAAAAATTTCATCAAAATCGGTCAAGCCGTTTCGGAGGAGTATGGCAACGAAAACTGTGACACGAGAATTTTATATATTAGAAGAAGATGAGAAGACAAGATGTTTATTTAAACAAAAAAATTTCACCGGGATCTGCAAAACTGTCGCGAAGCAGTTTATATCTCTGCTTGTGATATTACAGTTTGTTTGCTTGTGAATTGTGATGTAACGTGCTTCCAAGCTGGACTGGGAGCAAAAGAAAAACGTAGACTGTACCAGTTGCTTCCCTTCCCGGGCATACTTTAAAATTCAGTTAAGGGACAGACGTTTTCTTCCTATTGTACGTTGCTTAACTATCAACCTGATTTTAATGAAACTTTGGGTACAACGTAGGTACTTGTTTGGTTGTATCAAAATAACTTAAAAATATGTTTGAAAATTCCGATTATGTAGTAAAGTTGTAAAAAATATTCAGAAGTTGACGACGACATCAGTTTGACTTATATTCATGGCCACTTTTAGTTTTTCGTTCAGGTACTTTCTTATCAGTTTGATACCAAAAAATAGATATTCGAAATCTGTTTTTCACCTCAATATTTCGCGTTTATCTTTACCCGTGGCCGAAGAAGCACTAAAACATCAATTTCAAATATAAAATTGGACAAATCCAGCTATTAATCTCTTTTATTTTATACAATGGATTGCAAAACCTTAAAAAAAATTTTGCAACATTTTCCACTGATCATAAAATCGAGTCGGGGTCATCAATCAGCTTAGGGTCGACTTCAGTTTACGAGTATTGTTTGAAGGAAAAAACCGTAATTTTTTACTTTCCACGTAAAGGTGAAAGTCGTAAAAGGCTTCAGGTGTAAGTATTAAAACGGTAAACTTTGATATTTTTATTCCTGTAACAGATGGCTTTGTTTTCGGCTTTGGTTCGACATTGTTTGCGTATACTGGTTCGTGAGGTGCAACTAAGTAGAGTTTAACTGTATATTTAGTGCAGTTGATCCTCCTCTAAAAACTTATTTAGTTTTGTTTGTTTTGTGTTGTTTTTTTATAGTGGATCCGTGATAAATACAATATAAAATTATCAGTTCTCCTTCAAAATTACCTTTGTTTATCAATCTTCTTTTATTGGTGATGAAACAGACACTTGAACCATCTATTGGAAAAAAACATAATTTTTATTCTTAATTTAAAAAAGTGATGTTTGCGTGCCCTTTTTTTTCTACCCAAGGGTTTATATCTCATACTCAGTTATTATTGAACGCCTTATGTTATATCACTGTATGTCCAACTAGTTTGAGACTCCCTTGGATATCTTCATCAAGCCCGCGCACTACAAAATAACGCTTTGCTAACATACCTCTTAGATAAAAACCTTTTTGAAAATAAGAATACTGGCACCATATAAGATTCAACAGCTTTGATTCCATTACCGTTCCACATTTAAATGTTGCGAAGTTTTATGGCAAGGTAATTTAATGCCTGTCATTGATCAATTGCCTGATTCCCGGAGGTACGAAATATCTTAAAAAGAGTTATTAGATTTCCAGGAACGCCTTTTCGTATTTTTGCATTTCTCGCTTAGCTTTTTATGAAAGGTACTGATTGAGCTATGAGTAAATAATTGGTTATTACTCAATACCGTTGTCGATATAATGTTGAAATATTACCGTTGTTGAAATGAAATATTACCTTGCTAAACTCGTAACTTCGCAAGCTTCAAATGTGTAAAAATATCTTGGATGAAATATTATGTCCATATAAGGCTTAGACTTGGTTAATCTATTAAACCTTGTATGACCATAGAGGTAGGTACGGAAATAGTAATTTAGTTAACCTGTTGGTCGTAAAGTAAAAATACAAATATCCAAATCAGTAGGAATTTATATGAAGAAACATTCATTAGAAGCAATAATTAGGTTTACTATTTTGTATAGATTTTCGAGATATGAGCAAAAATCTAAAAAAGGGACCTTTTTGCGAAACAAGTCACTGAAAAAACATAGTGTTTTATCCTATAAAGCTCATCCCTACAGAGGTTTGAAATTTATATTTTCTTATCGGCCAGTCCCAGTAGGCTATTATATTTCTTTATTGTAAAGGATTTTCGGAAGAAATAAATATTTTTAAATTTGGAACAATATGGCGGACAGAGGGTAGCTATAAATTTTGAGGATGGCTGTAATGCGCGAATACATGGGTTGAATTTTATATCAAGGGATTGGGTTTAGTCGGCATAAATAAATTGTATTGTCATTTTATTTGAAAAGATACTTATGATAAGAACATTTGGTAAAACATATTTGCAATTTAGTTTTAACCGACTTTCAAAACGAGGAGGTTCTCATTTCGTGTGTACCTATGTTTATTTGTGTCTTTGTTACACGATTTTACGAACAATTGTGAATCGAATTTGAATATTCTTGTTTCAAATGATAGAAGATACTTCAAAGATAATCCCGTATAAATTTATATTTTTCCGGAATATAAACAGATAAATAAACGACCGATAGATCAAATCGGGAAATCTATTAAAATAGAATGATGCCAACACGTCTGATACATCACTCACTCGCCTTACTCAGTCAGCCATTTTGTTTGTGTTGTGTTGTTACTAGAGATTACCACTTTTTCAAAAAGTCCAAAAAGTCGTGTTTCAAAGACACAAAAAACATACTCACGCATTGAAAATCTCCTTTGGAAGTGGTTTGGAAAAAAAAAATATGGTTGCTATCACACCGTTAACGAAACTCATTCACGAAATCATTTCCAACTAAAATAGTTTATGCGTTCATTATTAGACGTAATGATCACACGGAGTCGGGATTATAATGGATACAGTACAAATGCATTACTGCATCATTAGCGAGGCAATGAAAGCTAAATATAGTTGTGTTGACTGGAGGCAACGAGGCAATGAACTGACTTCTTCATAAAACAATTAGAAGAAAAACAGGCTACGTAAAATTAAATATTGGATTAATATTAGCTTTTTCTTTAGGATTTTTATAAACCAAAATAGCATGGCCTGCATGCCATTGCTTACACTTTACTTAAATAAAAGCCTTTTTAGTAGAGCAAGAATAAGAGATAAGGTACGTAAAAAGCAGTGTGAAAATTAAGTATATATTTGTAAATACTTATTAATTCATTCAATAACCCTCACAAACTTACCTTAAAACGCTTGTCACGTGAAATACTCCTGATAATGATGACGTAATATGCTTGTAAAAGTGTGTTCGCCTTGATCCATAGATTGCAAGTGATTACAAGCTAGTGACGTTATTGACTCCAATGCAGCACTGTTTTAAGAAATTGTATTTGTATAATGAGTATTTAATTTGATAATTTCATTAGTTTGATTTTAGTAGTTTGTACGGTCCAGGTTCCAGCGAAGAATAAACTAAAACTAATAATTTTTATTGGAGGTTTTTTGTGGGCGATAGGCTGACCCCCTGTCACTGCAATAGTCTCTCTCCACCATTTTAATGCATCAAAATTTGTCAATCGTGACATCAAATGGTTATATAACCTCTGGTGTTCTGCCTACCCCATTATTATTATTAATAAAATATTGCTAAAGAGCAACTCGCCAGGTTCACTCAGCTTATTGGAATAGTTAGTGCTACAATGGTTTATCTCAGTATAACTACCTACTTATTCAAAAAGTCGTTTTGCTGTCACCAAATGAAATTACTAAAAAAACAAAAATGAGTTATTCAGTCACCTTTAAAAACTGACAATCTTTTTCGTGACGATCATTAAAATATAAGCATCATTCATCCTTTCCTCAATTCGACTCTTCATCGAATCGCGAATAAAAATCGCTTTTCAACAAATGATAAGATAGCTTTTTACGACAAAAGCTGCAAAGCCTTTTCCAGGCATTCGTGCCAAATGGGAACTTGGGAACGCGTGATCGCCGCGGGGCTGTTTTAATTTTCCGCATTCGGATTTATATGTTTTCAGAACGGCCGTCAATTTTTAATTTATACGCTGCCATGCTTCCGGAAAAGCTTTTGTTTCAATTTTTAATTTTCATTGTATTAAATATTACGTTTGGTGCACTAGGTTTATTTTGGATGTTTTTTTAGGCTATTAAATTTTAAATTGTTAGGTGGGTTCTTATTATGATTTACTAGCTGTTGCCAGCGACTTTTTTCACGTTGACGTTTTTATAAGTAGGTATATCTCTCACATTTTGAAGAGCAATTGAATAAAATTAGTTTTTACTGAGCGAATAAAAATACTTCCTTCGCCACCTAGTGTCAAAGGGTATAAAATTCTTGAATCAAATCCATCACGTCAGAAACAGTATTTTTCCAAAATTTCAAAATTCCAAAATTTCAATACTTCAAAATTTCATGAAGATCCGTTCAGCCATTCTGCCGTGATTGAGGATCACACATCCATACAAACTTTCACATTTATAATATTATTAAGGTAAGATTGAGCAGCTTTTATTTTCACGATTAGTTTTGGATATGTCAGACTAATTTCGGGATCATATGGAGTGCAGGATACATTGTTGCTTGTCAGGTGTTCGACAAATATTCGATAAAGCAAAAGTTAATAAACTGATTAGTCGACTGAATCGTGAAAGCATAATGCATCTCATATTTAAATTGAACTTATTTGATTTCACCTAAATCTACATACATTATAAAATTCAAATAATAAACACAAATGTAGTATCATAGTTTTGATTAAATATCACTAAAACACATACAAAGTTATGTTTTGAATACATAGTTATGCCTGTACATAAACTCTACACGATCTGAGTATTTAGTTTCCAGAAATTTGTAATCAACGTCTGGTTTGTAACATATAGCATTAATTTATCGGGAATATATATTTGTAATATATTTCATTGTATTCCAGCCTTTGTTAGTTAACCTTCGACAGTGTAGCAGGATATTTGATAATCACGGTAGTATTTAACTATTTAAATTACTCGCTTTGTGGTCAAAATGTGACCGCAGTTGTTTACATCATTATCTAGACTAAGAATACAAACAATAATTTACTTATATATGTAAGAAAATATATTTTTATTCCAGAACTTTTAAAATTTCAAGGATTTTCAACATACACTGCACTTTGATCGAAAAATGATGCTATCTGATCACATAGACCATGTCGCGAAAAAGGCTTTTCAAAATCTCGGGTTTGTCTTACGTACATGCAAAGCTTTTAACAGTTTGGACGCAATAAAGGTCGTATATTATGCATACGTGAGAAGTATTCTGGAGTATCCTAGCCCTATATGGAATCCTCAGTATATTATCTATAAGGACCGCTTAGAAAGAATACAAAGAAAATTCATCAAACATCTTAATTATCGCAGGCGCATTCAACCGGCCTCTTACTTGGATGCTTGCAGGAAGCATGGATTACTGACACTGGATGAAAGACGCACGATTATGGACATGTCTTTACTATTCGACTTGGTTAATAGCCACATTGACTGCCCTGATTTGGTTTCCAAGATTTTTTACCGTACACCGAACTACCGCACTCGACACGCATCACTATTACAAGAGCAAACACATACAACAAACTACTCTAAAAACACAGTTATCTCTCGCATAACTAACACATATAATACAAAATTTAACCACGTAGAATTATTTTCAGGCAGCAAAAATAGATTTAAATCTGAATTATTAAAGGTTTTAGTTCAAAAATAGAACTTAAACATTATATGTATATATTAATGTAGCATACCACTATATATATATAATTAGATTATAATAAATTATAAAGATGAAAACAACATTATATTAATTGTACTTATTTTATTTAAATAACTACCTACTATCCTTGTACCTCAGGCATTTACTTATCTATAATATTTTAATGACATCTATTTTAAGCTATATTTATGAAGCTTATCAATAATAAAAAGTTGCTTATTTTACTGAAATATCATAAATGACTACCTTATTTTTCATTATTTTTCTTAGTTACACCCTAACTCATTTTTTTTAATACTAATGTTCGGCGGTCAACATTTTGTATCTACTTACTTATAATTGTTTGAAAGGAAAACCTGTTATTAGCTTTATTTTAAGTAAACTGCTTTATGTAAATTATTATTTGTAAACGCTGTTGGTTTTCGTAATAAATAAATAGATACTAATTTTCAAGTAATGTAATTTTTGAACTGCCGACAATTTTGCATTTTGATGTATTTGTGAAACAAACATATCATAAAATGTTTGCCACTCCTCATATTTTCCACTAAACGCAGGCAGCTGTATTCTTGGAAGCTTCACATCGTCACTGGTGGTGGTACTTGTTGCAGTTTTGGGAGTTTCCTTTAATTGAACTAACGTTTCCTTTAGTTCAGCAACATGCTCTGTGTATAATTCCTCAAAATTATCGTACTCATCATTAACAAAATAAGGTAAAGTTTGAACTTGATCAGTGGAAGTGCTTTGAATCAATTCTCGATGGTTTTGCTTGAATTCAGAATATAACACTTCTATAATTGTTATTCTGGTTTCTATGTAGCTGACCGTAATTCTATCCTTCGGACTTTTCTTGAAATTGCTTTGCGCTTTTTCAAGCCTTGATGAAAATTCAAATTGACTTTTGATCAGCTTCGCTATGACTATGGAACTTTGACTATGTTGATAGTCAAAGTTCCGAAAAATTTTCAATTAATTCAAGATCAACTAATCTTTAAAGTATACTGCTAAGGAAATTTAGCAGTGAGATGAAAAATTAACTATACTTAATATTTTTAGAGTTAGTTTGAATTCACTTCCAGTGATTAATAAATAAAATGATTTTATCTGTTAGGGAACGTAATAGTCCGTATTTAATGAAGTAATTCTAATGGTATCAAAAGTTTGTTATAAATAAATTTTATGCTAGCGCATTCCTTTGCTATATGGACTTTGTTTAAATATGCCAAATCTTGTGTTTAGGGCACGGAGGAAATATATAGGTTTAGGGTATATGAATATAACAAATCAACTTAAATAACATATCTGCGATTGCTTACGTATTATAATTGGTCACACAAATATTCACTCCCATCCGAATTCGAACCAAGGAATTTGCATTAAATCTAAAGGCAATGTTTTTACTTCTACTGCAGCCTTTTGTTTAGAAAATTTAAAAACCCAATCCTTTTAACGAGATAAAATCCGACTTAAACTTTTTTACTTAACCAAAATAAATTTACAGTTGTCTTAACCACGACAACTTGATACTGCCATCTATTTTAACCGTTAACTAGTTTCTTCTCCGTTTAATTCTCTGATTAAAGTCGTAGATTAGCGCGCTTCCTATCAATATGTAATTGAGTCTATTTCCTGAATACCCGAACCTATAAATCGTAAAGGTTCGTTTCACTTGTCTGCTTAACGAACCGTATTATAACTGGATGTGGCTTAGATGCACAGTTTAAAGAACTTAAGTATTTTAGTTTCTGCTTACTGGAATGTTTAGCTTTTTGAGTATGGAAGGTTTTTACACTGTGTCTTAGTTGCAGTTGTATACTTTTCGGAATATGGTCGTGTTGCGGTTAGAGTTTGGAAACATTTGTTTGGTGTGAAACGTTGCATTTTATATTTTGACTGCTTATTGTGGTATTTTAACGGTATTCGTAGAGGTTTAGAAGAGTGTGAGATGTGAGAGGTTCTGAGTTCGCAGGCCAGTTTTGCCGGTTTTTTTTCACCATTGTTTATTTGTAAGGTACTATTGATATCGATGTCTGTTAAAAGTTAAACTATTATGTCTATTGTAATTTTTGGAGTCGGCTTTTGAAAATTTTAATAATTATTTAAAAACAATGTTTATTATTTATTAAATATCGAAGATATTCAGATATGTGATATAAAGATTCTTCTATGCTGGACTGGGAGCGAAGGAAAAACATAGAATGTGCCAGCTGGTTCTCTTCCCGGGCTTTCTTGAGAGCGATAGGCTAACCCCCCGTCAATGCAATAGTCTCTCTCCACCATTACAATGCCTCCAAATTTTTCAAACGTGACATCAGATGGTTTCATTACCTCTACCTAACCCATAAGGGATACAGGCGTGAAGTTATGTATCGAAAATATTCCTACGGTTAAACAGTTCTGTATAAAATTAATAAAGTGATCGATAAAAATTAACCTATGAGATTAAAAAGTGATCAACCTACTTTTTTCTAACCAGACCTTTCAAAAACCGCCGTACAGCATACTTCCCCGCTACATATACGGAGCGCAGCCTCTCAGGGGCCCTAAGAAATTGCAAACATAAACTTTCTAATCGACGGATCTTTTATTCCCCAGCCTTCAAGACACAGCCCATTAGCTCCGTAATGGAGAAACCTTCGAATTTATTTTATCATCTTTGGCACGTGAGCCTTTGTTTAGGAGACGGAATATGTCGTTTTATTATAAGGTAATAAGGTTGATATTTGAAAAGATTAATTAAACATTTGTCATGACTTCGGAATATAGTCTCTGTAAACTCTATGTTGCACATGCCGTTTATTTTTCCTTTAAAATTTCGAAGTCCTTATAATTTCGTGTCAAATACTACAAAAATAATTGTTATTGTTTTGTATCGTAACTATATTAGCTTATTGCTACAAGATGATTACATGTAGCACAGTCAAATTACGCTGAATATAGGCAAACAGGGAATATTTCGTGTAGTTTTGGACATTGGCACAGGTATGTGCAGTCCAGATTAACATACTAAAACTACTCGAGGATTGAGGGTGTGCTAAGAGTTTTCGGAAAGGGGGTGGAACTTACTTGACTAATTTTCTGGCACTATTTTTAATCCTTGACAAATCGTATTTCATCCCCATTGAAAGTGGCGAAAGCTTTTTATATCCCACACGATTTTTTTTTAAATGTGCACAGTATTTGCGGGGCCCTACAATGAGATTGTTAAGCAAAATAAGGACTCTAGCAAGAGCATCTACCGTGACGTAAGCGTATTCGCTGTCAATTATTATCTATAGAAAACTGTTAAAAAATCTATACTTATCCATTTATGTATTTTTAAATATAAAAACTTATCTATAGTTTAAGTATATTTTTATGTATGTTTTATGTAGGTTTATTGGTATGCCCCAAGCAAAATTTTCGGATATTCTACATTCATGGCTGTCTGCTAGAGATCGCTTCCCAGCGATAAAGCCGCCAATTGTATATCTTTTTTTTAATGTGATTCAATTTTTTGTATTTTTTGTAAGGCATACAATAAAGTGTAAATAAATAAATAAATACTTATGTAGCCTTCAAGTCTTGAGTCTTTCATACTACGAGCGGAAGACTTTCCGAGAGTTTGATGTTTGCTGTTTCTTTCGCAAGATGTCTACTGAGCTTCGACTTTGCTTTACAAAATGGCGCTAAGTACTAACTTGTGAACAACTAAAGTCAGTTATTTTCTACTTTTACTATTTGGTAAACAATGTTTTGAGATAAAATAATGTGTCTTTATTTCCTCCACGATTTATATTTAAAATATCAGTAAATTGCAGTTGTTGTATTGTTAAATTTTGTGTGGTTTATGTCGTAAATAAGGTTGTTTACTAAAAATAATTAGTGAGATGAAAAGAGTATATAAATTAAAAGAACAGTTCAAAGAGTAATGTTCACGGTCCATACAGTCTCTGACCTGTCAAACTACTTTTTGTTAGGTATGTGAATGTATAAAGATGATATTGTCATTGTAATGCTGCCTGTTTATATCTAAACTATTGGTGCAGAATTGATTTAATTTCTTAGAAACGATATCGGGATTTTCATTTCAAGTGGATGATACTAGTAGTCTATTGAGTAACTTGAGAGGGTAAAATATTAAAATGCTTGCTGCGGTTTCCAATATAAGTAAATGTTTTGGAATTAACCGAAAATGTGCTATTATTTGCACTATATGTTGTTTTAATACATTTCATGAGTTTTCAAAAATCTGACAGGTCACCAATGAACATTACTCTTTACCTGACAGTATAAAGATATACATGTAGTGCGATTGAGGGAGTAATAGTGAATGCTTGTTTTAATCGACATTCATGAAAAAGAATATCAATATTTAAAAATGTTGAAGTTTATTACTTATACTTAAAATTATGCCAAAAATTAAATTAAATTAAATTATCTCAAGAAAAATATACAGGGTTGATTTGTAGTAACCGGCCAAATTTTTTTTACACAATAAGTATCACTTGCAGAAACGATTTTTGCAAAAAAATAGTATTTATTTTTTTACAAGGAAATTAATTTATCCGCGTACATATTAACCAAGGTATGGTCACTCTTGCTTACCATTAAAATAAAGATGCCTACGCGCTACTTAGGAAATGCCGCGTTGTAGTAGCTATGTTCACCAACAGCGACTTTTTTTTTAAAACTTTGTGGTTCAATATTTCTATGTTTTTATACTGAGCGCCACTAAAATAAATATGCAGGTACGTTTATATCGTATCAAAGAAACTAACATTTAAATTTGGCTGGTGACGAAAAATCAACCCTGTACAGTAAGGGAAAGAAAATAATTTATTAAAAAAGAACACAAATATTAAGTGTACTTTTCCAGTAACAAAAAAAACGTAGGTTGTATTAATTAAAGAAATAAACCTGAAAGATGATCTAATAAAATACTTGCAACATTCTGCAAACCACAAACATTCGAATACTTCGAATTGCACCTTATTTTCTCCCCCGCTCAATTTTACATAACGCTAACGGTTCACCGTCACTGCCCGGCAGTTATCACTAAACATGACATTTCTATACAATTTATACGTCTACCACAGCGGGCGGTTACTATCATACATTACCCGGTTCTTAATATTGTTGGGACCATAGTTCTAAAACAACATAGTTTGTGGCTTGCTAATGTATCTAGTTTATATCCAAGGTTTAAGGTAAAAAGTTGAGCTAACTTGGCAACACAGTACGATGCTTGTCTTAACTGCGTTTTTTCTTGAAACTTTGGAACAACTTTTTATATTCCTTCCTGAAGTTGTGGCGGAAAAAGATTCTGGGTGAAAATTGCGGGGAAAATATTAAATATATGTTTTAAAAAAAGTACGATAAAAAGTTTATGTAGGTTATTACTTTTAGGATATTATTCTTAGTATTAAAATTATGAACGTTTTCATTATCAGTATCCTGAATAAATAGTTGATTGTAATTGTTTTTGGTACCTACTCTAAACACTCTAATTAACCATAATAAAAACCTAGTTCCTTTGTGCTTTCAATTTCACGTTGGACAATCCTATGATGTTAGGCACTTGAATGATATTGATTATGTAAATGATTAAAATGATTATAAACCAGTCTTGCGCCGCCGGTAATACAAGCCACAACTTTGAGCTTTCTTCCAATACATACATAACTTCACGCCTATATCCCTTATGGGGTGGGAAGAACACAAGAAGTTATGAAACCATCTAATGTAACGTGGGATAAATTTGGAGGTATTATAATAGTGGAGAGAGACTGTTGCAGTGACAGGGGGTAAGCCTATCGCCCACAAAAAAAAAACTCCAATAAAACCTCTGTCCCTTATCTGAATTTTACAGTACGCCCGGGAAGAGAAGCGGCTGTCACATTCCAAGTTTTTCCTTTGCTCCTAGTCCAGCATTTCCAATATTAAGACACTCAATGAACCAAAAGACAACGCATTTACAAAAAACTGAGTAAAGTAAGATTTATTCAGTATAATTTACTCGACGCATACGTTATTATATTGCAAACAATAAGTCCAACACAGACCAAAGACTTCTAGTGTGAAATGAAAACTACGGTGAAACTTACAAACTTATAAATCTTAAAACCTGCTGGCGTAATGTTGACTTTATGGTCCAAGCAATAAGTGTTATCGTTGTTTCTTGGAGAGCCCTGAGGGAAAGTGTTGTCAAGGCATAAGGATGAGACGGAATTGTCGCCAGGCTATGCTAAAGGAGAAATAACTTTAAGTATAATAGAGAAAGGTTGGTACAAAGGGTTTGCTGACACTTTTCAATTTGAATGTTTACTTTGGTTTGTCTAAGTTGTCTGGAGTTTATAGACAGTTTATTTTTGTAGGATTTATTCAAGGTAAGTTTTTTCTTTTTGTTTACCACAAAACTCTACTCGAATTTTGTTCGTGATATTAAATTGAATGGTGTGCCTGACATTATTACCTATAATGCTAACCATATTAGTTGTAAGTTGCAACGTAAGCAAGAGTCGAACTCCATTAAAAATCGTATGAAAATCTGTTTGGTAATAAATATTTAAAATAAAATCCCCAGACTATCAGACCCCAGAAAATCTACCAAAAAAAAAGCTCTGCTTAAGCTTCTGATATGGGATACCATGTAGCGAACTAGGGGGGAATATAATAATATCATATAAGAATATAAATACATTATAGGTAAACGCCCAGACCCGGAATTTTTTTTTTCTTATTCCGTGCGGGTATCGAACCCGCGACAACTGGCGTTTGAGGCAGACAGTGTTACTCCATCGCCAAAGTGGTTGTCGAAGACTCAAACTAACCCTGACAATGTCTAACCATCAGAGCGATCACAGAACTTTATCGACTCGAGTATATACTTACGAGTGTGGAGTCGGTTGCAAGGTAAGCAACATTGGAATTTATTTATTTTAGATTTATTTAACAATACAACATGTTCACAAATATTGAAAATTAACAAAGCACACATTTATTAATAATTGTTGTCTAGCGGTGGGTATATTTCAAATTTGCAAATAAACCGACTCCATACTATGAGAGCATTTGAAAACATACGAATCGATAAAGTTCTGTGATGCGCTGCAGGATTTTTATGAAAATAGTTTACAATGTAAGGTAATTAATGTAGGTAAATACTTTTTTTGCGAGAACTTTGGGAGTTTTCGGAGCTAACATAAAAGCTGTCTCATCACAGTTGAAAACACGGTTTGGATCATTGAGAATGTCGGCCCAACCTTTTTCTTTCAATTTATCTTCAACTTTTTGAAACCAGCCCAGTATCGCTTCTTTTGTCAAAATCATAGGATTTCATCATAGGACCATCGAATGGCCGCTTAATGACGTCACAATTTTGTACTTCGGCTTTAACAAGGTGTTGATAGTTATTGAATAAGATATTACAGTAGACCAAGAGACAAAAAACGCCGGCAGAAAAAAACTCTTGGCACTCTTTTTCAGTCAGGATTATACAAATTAAAACAAATAGGTACATACAGTACAAATTGATCATGACATGAAAAAAAAACAAACACAAGACAGCTAATTCTGAGAGCTAATGTCATGCCAAAACCAAATTGCTTACATAGTAGAGGCATTAAGCTATGGATGCACAACACGAACATGACAAACTGGGACCAGAGTATTTAAGCAAGAATGGAATAAAATAGTCATTGTATCAACAGCGAAATTTTTACAATGCCAAAAAATCCGCTTGACGTCGACCGACGACAATCTATCGGTGTGGTAACTCCCTTAACCTGCTCGATAACGCAACAGCAGCGCCATCTACCCTCACGTTTTATAACCTACTGCAGCGGCAATAGGGCTTTAGGGCCATTACTAGACCGGTCAAACCCTTGTATGTACTCGTACAAGGCACTTAATTCGAGTACCCTGTTACACTTCGGGATTAGTTCCTGTTGGCAAAGATTTAGGCAACAAGGGTGCATTGTTGATGTGTTTTCGTTAATACTGTATATTCGGTAGGAGTTTAGAATTTCTTTGTGTGCTTCCTTGAATACTAAAAGGATTTTTTTTTTATTGTGTCTTGAGGATCGATTATATTTCGATATAGTATACTTAGGATATAGTATACATCTTTAAAAATTGGAATCAGATGAGAAAAGTTTAAAGAAGTTAGTGTTTTAACCCCAGTTAAACAGAATATACCTACTTACGAAAAACTTTTTTTCACTAACAAACACAGTAGGTAATAAATAAATTACTAGGGCAGGATTTTTTTTTATATTGTAAGGATAGAACGTTTGTCTTCCATGCCACCTGATGGAAAGTGCGCATGAAGACTATGGTGTTACACGTCCATCCACGAGAAACCTATTCACTCGACACTTAAAAGTTCCAGGACTGTAGTGGTCAGGAAAAACAGAAGCAGGCAGATTGTTCCACACCTTGGCAATCCGTACCAAAAAGGAACTATCGAAGCGTTTTGTTTGACTTCTTGGTATATCCACGATATTAATTTATACTGTAAGGACTAGAAACGAAGGAATGTCTTAGGGTTTGTGTCAATTGATACTTTTATGTTATGTATAAATTTTATATATTTTTAAAGATTTTTAACATAAGAAATATAAAAAAAAACCCCAGACAATCACACTAACTACATGGCCCCAAAGTAAGCATAGCTTGTGTTATGGGATACCATAGAGCGAACTAGGAGGGATCCTAGAATATAAATATATAAATATAAACACCCCGACACGGAACATTTTTTTTTCTTGTTCCGTGCGGGAATCGAACCCGCAACCACTGGCGTGTGAGGCAGACAAGTTTACCCCATCGCCAAAGTGGCCGTCAACCACACGTATCGAGTAAATCCATACCTATTACAAATAAACACAAATGACTTTACAGCTCATATCTATGTTCATCGCACAAATATCCATCCATGCCAGGATCCCAGGACTCAGGAATAGGAAGGAATGCTTTTCCGTCTACACCTGAAGGCCTTTAATCTCATACTTACACGTATTTGGTTGCCTGGTAGAGATCGCTCACTAACGATGAGGCCACCTATTTGTAAATTGTGTTTTTCCCTTTTGTGTAGGTACCTATATTGTACAAGGTAAATAAGTAAGTAAAAAAATATTTATGTGTTTTTAAATACATCCAATTATTCTTTTCGGATTCTATTAAAAATAACAAACTCTTATTTCCTTGTAAGATTAACAAACTAAGCTTGTTATTCCTACAGTAGTTCTAATTACAGTAATATGCTTACGGCTAAACGTCAATTAGATTAAATATACTTATCCGTGTTCTTCCCGTGTATCCTGAATCTACAGGATCAGGGAACGTCTCTAGAGGTCACGTCATTAGATTTATACCAATCGGATACAGCCAATTATTTTTCAGTTAGACTAATTATAGTATTTTTCGATACGACCATTACACTTTATGTACAGATTTCATAGCGATGTTTTTGATGTCAAATAAGGTGAACAACATGAAAATAAACATTAAAAGCTAGTGTAATGAAAGTGAAGACTTTGAAAAATGAGTTCGAGTTAAAAAATAAAATTTAAGAGCTGTCCAGCAGGGCTAGCATGCGGCCATCGATAAATACTCGAATCGACAAGATAAATGTTATTTTGTTACTTTATCCTATTTTGTTAGCTTACTGCGCACCATAATATATAGAATTACTCGATTTGATACCATGATTAAGCCCACAGAACCAAAGACACCATATTCTTACAAAAATACATACTATAAGTGCCAAATTCTAAGGAAATATCGATAAAAGGCCCGATTTATCGTTGTCGATGGTCATATGCTAGGCCCACAGGTAAATATGATCGATATATTGTTGATATTTTTTGACATTTCTTTTGTCAGATAATAATACGATTATACAGCTAAAGAGTTTGTTTGTTTGTATGTGTCAATTTAAGCAAACATTAGTCGAATTAAAAAAAATCTTGTATCTAATAGTCAATTTCTCTTGTGTCTAGAAGTTCTTCATTTAAAACCGCGGCTACTCGACTTAAATAATTTGAATTTACCTGACTCCACAACATCTTTACTTAATACTGGCTTACTTTATTCAAAATGATGGCGCAAGGCTCATGCATAAGTCAGGGTTTAATGACTTCAAGCTTTACTTGCTAGTCTGGTAATCCGATTCTATTCTACAACTAATGAGTACCATTAGACTTCACAATGCTAACACTAAGAAGTAACCTCCAAATTTAACGCAAATGAAATTAAACCTTATTCATCTAATATGAGTCTCAAAATCAAGTACCACTAAAACTGTTTACTTCAACAGGGAGGACGTACTTAGTTGAATCTAATTCTAAAACAGGTCTTATCTCGTTTTATTTAGAGTCGAATTTTCTTTAATTAGAAGTTCGATAAAGCTTTTGAAAGCTTATGATTATACTCGTAAACTGTTTTAGAAGAAGCTGCCGTGGACTCTAATAGTCACAAAGTAGATATTTTATTTTTAGGTAAATACATCAACACTAGTTTCAAACTGTTCATCTCTACAACTGGACGTCTGAACAAGGCTTGTTCCAAAAGGGGAGAGATGTGTTTTAAAATTCATACTTGTTTATACAAAATGAAACCTAGCAAGAATTCACTATCGCAGAAAATCTGACCGACTTAAATAATAAATGCCTTTTTTAAAACGTTAAATACACACTTGCAAACTAATTCAGATTAAAAAAAACATGACACTCAATTTATTTAAAGGTGACGGTACGTACATGTACGTCCTTTTAATTTCACTTTTCATAGATCCAGTTGATAATCTGGTTTATAACCATCAGGACATTAAAAAACATCCTCACAACCCTTTGTACTGATCCCACTGTAGGTTCATGAGTTACTCCTCCGAGTTGCAAGTAAGTTAAGACCATAAATCATTTAACTGGCCAAATGCTGGTTGGTGGATGTCAGAATGTTTATGGTACCGAAATGGCTTCTGACAAACCCTAACATCTACTTTATACAAGTATACACCACCAAGGACCGACTGCTCACTGTAGGTACCTTCCAAAGCATGAAAGTGGTCGTAATATCGGCATTCATTAAAAACATAATACTCTCTTAAGTTTTCACGATTCATAATTTAAATAAAACTACTTTTTAACCGGATTAATCGCGTATAATTTATATTTTACATTGTAACTCGACGTTTCGAGCGTTTCGAGCGTTCATTGTTTACGAGCGACTGACCACGGGGTCTGCAAAGACACCGAAACGTCGAGTTAAAATGTAAAATATAAATTATATTTCGTCGCTTCATTCTTCAGATATTATATAACAGGTAGTCCTTTTTAGGTACTAGGTAACTTCGCATAATTTAAAGTATCATAAAAAAAACACTGTGGTGGGGCGCCGCGTGGTATGATACACCCGGTTTGCGTCAAGCCCTCATTCTTTTTTCGTGCGTGGTAACAAGCATACGTCATTTACTTTAATCATTTACTTAAGTTTTTACAAAATGCCTAAACGTACAGCAGAAGAACAGCTTCAACATTATAATATAAAGATAAAAAAGTTGGAACAAAAAATAAATAAAAAACGGAAACAGCGAATTATTTCTTCCGATGAAGAAGAAATCTTACAAGGTAAGACCTACTTATTCGGTTTAAAAATGTTATTTAAAACATCAGAGCAGAAAATGCGTGTAATCTATAATAGATATATCACGTTATCCGCTCAATATCGTAATGATGTAAACTTTAATAAATTTTATCTGATCTTATCGATCACCTTTTGATTTCAATACGATTACAGAAAATGCGGGTAATCTCAAGGAGATTTATCTCGTTGTCTGTAATACGTTATGGGCGTTATATTAATATGAATTAGACATAAACATGTCGCCTCCAAGGTTATTTAAAAAATCAGAGCAGAAAATGCGTGTAATCTATAATAGATATATCACGTTATCCGCTCAATATCGTAATGATGTAAAATTTAATAAATTTTATTTGATCTTATCGATCACCTTTTGTTTTCAATACGATTACAGAAAATGCGGGTAATCTCAAGGAGATTTATCTCGTTGTCTGTAATACGTTATGGGCGTTATATTAATATGAATTAGACATAAACATGTCGCCTCCAAGGTTATTTAAAAAATCAGAGCAGAAAATGCGTGTAATCTATAATAGATATATCACGTTATCCGCTCAATATCGTAATGATGTAAAATTTAATAAATTTTATTTGATCTTATCGATCACCTTTTGTTTTCAATACGATTACAGCTGAAATAAATGCTGAAATCTCAGCAGCCATAACCGACATAGCACGAGCACGTGACAAAAAAAAAAAAGAAATAATCCAAAACTTTCAGCAACAGCTGGGGTACGGTATTACCACCATAAATCGAGAGATGGACGTCCTCCCTGAGAAGGAAGAAAACAAAATGAAGGCCTTCCGTCACGTAAGTGATGGATGCTGCCTATTATCAGACCTCCACTTTATGTTCACCAAAGATAGGGTAAAACTGATTTTACCTAATTTGGATACAAACTTTAAACATGTTATACAAGACTCCGAAAGAGACGAAACTTTATTCGGAAGTTCGTTGCCGGAAAAAATAAAGGCAAGTAAAGCCATTGAAAAGTAGGGAGCCCTAATTAAAAAAGGCCCAGCCAAAACAGTCTCCTCTCAAATATCAACGGTCAACCGGTCGTCTCAGCAGGGAAACTGGACAGGACCTCCTCGTTACCCGTCGTTCAGGGGGGGCGGGGAGGTCAGAGGAAACCGATAGCAGCTCAAACACAGCGGCGCCCTCAATCGAACTCTGCGTTCAACGCCAAGTTCCAGCCGCAGACTTAGTCCAGGACGCGTGCTCCGACCCAACATTAATCAAGGTACATGCAGGTCGAAGTAATTTATTTTATGATTGTTGGACAAAAGTAACTAAAAACGAAGTTATATTGAAGTGGATAAATTATGGATTTAGAATACCATTTGATACTCAAATTTGTCAGTATTCTATTCCTAAAAATAATTTGTCATCGTGTGAAAAAAGAGACATGAAAATAGCTATAAATAAATTATTAGACTTAGGGGCTATAAAACCTTGTTCTCCTTCAAATTATCAATTTATTTCAAATATATTTTTAGCTCCGAAACCTAACGGAGAAAAAAGGTTTATACTAAATTTAAAATCTTTAAACAAGTTCGTAACAAAAGTACATTTTAAAATGGAATCTTATAAAACAGCCTCGAAATTAATTCCTCGTAATGGATACTTAGCCAACATAGATATGAAAGAATCATATCTACTTATGCCGTTTTTTGTTAGTGTCAGAAAGTACCTACGATTCGAATTCCAAGAAAATGATTCGTCTGAGCCGATCACTTACGAGTTCACAGCAATGCCGTATGGATTATCGGTAGCTCCGTGGGTATTTACAAAAATTATGCGTGAAGTAATGAGTCATTTGAGAAAACAAGGTTTTAAGTCTACTACCTATTAAGACGATCTTCTTATTGGAGATACATATGAAGAATGCATGATTAATGTACGGGAAACTTTGATGTTATTATATTGTCTAGGTTTTATTGTAAATTTCGATAAAAGTCACATTGTACCAAAAAAGTCAATCAAATTCTTAGGTTTTATGCTCAACACAGAACAGATGTCTATTACGTTACCTGGCGATAAGCGGCACAACATTGCACAGTTAATAAATAGGTACATTAATCTTAAAACTTGTTCATTACGAAATTTCGCTAAACTTATAGGTGGATTGATCGCAGCCTGTCCAGCCACAAAATATAGATTCTTATATACAAAAATATTAGAGAGACAAAAGTTTTTAGCCTTAAATAAGTTCGGAAGAAACTATGAGGTGAAAATGAATCTTAATAAGATATTACTAAAAGATTTATGGTAGTGGAAAAATAATATTAATATTATTTCTTGTCCAATCATTACTCAAAATTATAAGTCAGAAATTTACACCGACGCATCTAGGACAGGCTGGGGAGCAGTATGCAAAAATAATAAATATAGTGGTTCATGGACGAACAGTGAAAAAGAAAATCACATGAACTTTTTAGAATTACTCGCGGTTTTGTTAGGTCTCAAAAGTATAGCTAGTGAAGGAAAAGATTGTGCAATATTATTACGTATTGACAATACTACCGCCATTAGCTACATTAATAGGATGGGAGGTATTCAGTTCCCACATTTGAATATTTTAAGTAGAGAAATTTGGCAATGGTGTGAAAAACGCAATTTATGGATATTTGCTTCTTATGTTAACACCAAAGAAAATCGAGCAGATTTCGAGTCCAGAAATGGGCCCTCTCGGATAGCGCTTTCCAACTTATTGTAAATAGTTTCGGGCCCATTAAGATCGACTTGTTCTCAAGTCGAGCCAATGCCAAATGTTAATTATTTGTCACCTGGAAGCCTGAACCTGATGCAGTCGCAGTTGATGCATTTACAATAAGCTGGGCTGACTTGGATTTTTATGCATTTCCTCCCTTTTCTCTTGTTTTAAAATGTATACGAAAAATCATTGATGATAAAGCCGAAGGGGTACTTGTATTCCCCTTCTGGCCTTCCCAGCCATGGAGTCAGCACCCACTGCACTCCAGCCTTACCCTGGGTGCCGCCAGGCTCTCCGGGCGTCGTTCAGCCGGCGCAGCTGCCCACCAGAGGCTCTCACGTTGATGCTCGCCTCGCTCGCAGACACTACTGTTCGCCAGTACAACGTCTCATTGAAGTTATGGTTTCAAGAAGTGTGGTTATGAATTAATAGTCTCGAAAAATCCATTCCATTATTTCTTTGATTTTTAAACGAGCAATTTAATAAGGGATGTTCTTACGGTTCATTAAATACACATCGATCTGCATTATCTCTTTTATTAGGAGAAGAGATAAGTGATAATAGTTGTGTTAAACGCCTCTTAATAGGAGCCTATAAAACTAAACATATTAAGCCTAAATATTCATTTACTTGGGATCCAAATTTAGTACTAAATCAACTGTCTTCTTGGTATCCAAATATTAATTTATCATTAGAAAATATTACAAAAAAAAAAAACTCGTTACATTATTAGCTTTATGTACCGGTCAAAGAGTACAGACATTGTCTTTAATTAAATTAGAAAATATTGTTTTTCAATCTGATAAAGTAAATTTTATTATAACAGATATAATCAAGACTTCCGCTCCAAATCGTGAACAGCCCTTATTATCTCTCCCAAACTTTCAAAGCAATATCAACATATGCCCAGTATCAACTTTAAAAGAATATATTTTTATTACAAAAAATATCTGAGGTTCAAACTCCGGGAATCTCTTCGTAACATTCAAAACTCCCCACAGAACTGCATCAAGTCAGACGCTAAGTCGATGGATTAAGCAAACGCTCGCCACGAGCGGCATTGACATGAGCGTTTTAGTGCGCACAGCACACGACACGCGTCGACCTCAGCCGCGCGCGCGGCCGGTATCAGTGTCGATGTCATTCGAAAAACGGCCGGGTGGACACAAAACTCACAGGTGTTCGCAAAGTTTTACCATCGGCCTTTAGATGATCAACAAAATAACTTTGCTTTGTCGATACTTAATCGAGACATGAACAATACTTAACCTAATATTAAAAATAGTTATTGAATATTACGTATTTTGATATTAAGTAAATTACTACATTAAAAATTATGTGTCTATAAATAGACTATCACTAAGTTTCATTAATTTAAGCTGATTATAATTTCTAGTGACTCAAATAAAGTAAGATTATTTGAAGCTCATTATGTAATAATACTAATTATTAAGTACTATAATAATAAAATATGTAATTACATATTTATATCTTTACTTATTTCAATTCCAAGTATATACCTAAACAAAACTTTCTATCTCTGAAAATCTACCTGTTATATAATATCTGAAGAATGAAGCGACGAAATATAATAGATGATTAAACGAACTTCTAAGTGAAGTTCTATCGCTATTATATGAGTCGCTTCATTCGAAGATATGACGTACCCACCCACCCCAGAACCCATTTAAAAGTTTTGTTTAGGGTCTCTAAAGAATGAGGGCTTGACGCGAACCGGGTGGATCATACCACGCGGCGCCCCACCACAGTGTTTTTTTTATGATACTTTAAATTATGCGAAGTTACCTAGTACCTAAAAAGGACTACCTGTTATATAATATCTTCGAATGAAGCGACTCATATAATAGCGATAGAACTTCACTTAGAAGTTCGTTTAATCATCTATTATACGCGATTAATCCGGGTAAAAAGTAGTTTTATTTAAACATAATACTCGGAGTCATATAATTATTTACATAAAATGAATGACTAAGGTACTTGGACAGATAATTGGTATTAGTTCCATTTGCTCTCAGAACTTGAAACATATTACACTTAAAGAAGCAGGATTCTCAAAACAACATCACATGGTTTGAGTGTACGTTCAGACGGTGAATGTAAACACCACATTTAACTAAACCAATTGAGACGTAATGATATAATCACAGCTGTTTCTGCGCAGAAGAATTGCAGTTCAAATTTTAAATACAAGTTTCCCTCACGAAATAATTGTAAAGATTTCTGCACGAATGTTTTGATTGTGTTATAATTTTGCTTTGCTCGAGTTCGAGTTTAGTTTGGATTGATATATTATATTCTTGGTCTTTTTGTGGTTTATTTTTAATACTTGCAGTAGTATCCGTCCTATATACAAGGTTATACTATGGAATATTATATGGTCTTTATTTATATAAATCTATGCTTAGGTTGGGCGTAGGGAGTTTGTATGTAACGCTGACTTTTTAGTTTCTACAATCGTCTTACCTATGCTAATATGAAGAAGTAGAATAGTTTGTTTGTACATACATACATAACGTCACGCATGTATCCCTTATGGGGTAGGCAGAACACCAGAGGTTATAAGACCATCTGTTGTCGCGTTTGACAAATTTGGAGGTATTATAAAGATAGAGAGAGACTATTGTAGAGCCAGGGTGTCAACCTATCGCCCACAAAAACGCCAAGTAAACCTCTGTCCCTTAAGGTGGATTCTCACCATCAGCTAAGCACTTCGCGCTCATAGATGGCGTTGATGCGAAAATTCAACGTTTTTAATTGTTTAATGAATGATAATGTTTACATTATACGTTTTGCTGTAATAACGTAACATTTTTAATGTCTCAAGCAAGATTTAGCTGAGTTTTAAGTCACGAAATTCGTATATTTGTTATAAATAACGACTTCTTAGTGGCAGCAAAGTTCTCACGCACACATTGACACACGAAGCACGCGGGGGGCAGGTTTTTTTACAGTATGCTCGGGGAGAGAAGCAGCTAGCACATTCTAAGTTTTTCTTTCGCTCCCAGTCCAGCATGGACTGTTTTTTTGTATAACGTTCTAATCATTTGAAACTACCAGTCAAATTTGAAGAAAAAATATTTTATGATAGCCTCATTCTCAAGATAAAAATACTTAAGGCTCGCTTGCGCCAAACCGATTAAAAACGCAAGGGTTAAGAGTTACGGTGTTACCACACCGGTTATTTTGACCTAGTAAAAATATCGATTGACGTCGACTGTTCCAATTGACCGTCAATCGACAGTTGATTGATTGGTGTGGTGAAACCCTTAACCTGGGCTAAATTGATAAATTATCTTGCACCATCCAGTGTTAGCAATTTAACCTGAGTTAAACTGGAGAATTTTAAAGTTACATTGTAGCTTTGTTAGTTTGAAGCTGCTTGTAAAATAAATAAATATTTCTGACACTCACACAACATTATCTAGCCCAAATTAAGTTTCTTAAAAAACTTGTGTTATGGATACTAGTTAACTAATATATTTAAGAAATATATAAACATACGTATTGATTAAATACATATTTTTTATTAGAATAAACTTAAATAAACATATAAACATCCATGACTTGACGACTAATATCTGTGTTCATCACACAAATATCCATCGCCGCCGGGATTCGAACCCAGGACCTCTGGCATAGAAGGCAATGTATGTTACCGCTACACCAGCCGGTCGTCTAAATATAATAAATATCTTCAAGGAATAACATGAAAATTGCATGTTTATGAAACTTTAGTATTAAGTTATTCGCAGTGTGTCGTATAAGTGAAGTGACTTACTACCTGGGAGGGCGGCGTAGACGTGGCGGCAAATTGGTGAGGATGAATTATGATGTTGTAGGGTGTGCATAAAAATACCTGAAAAGTATATAGATTTGAGAGTTTTTTTTAATATTGTGGCTTAGTATTGTCTTAATTTTTCACGCTCATTTTCAACCGACTTTCAAAAAAGGTGGAGGTTCCCAATTCATCCGTATGTTTTTTTCTGTGTCTTTGTTAGACAATATTTCGGACATTTATGAATCGATTTGAAGAATTCGATGAAATTCTTGTTTCATATAATAGAAAATACTTCATAGTTGGTCTCATATAAATTTCATCGAAATCGGTTGAGTACTTCATGGAAAATTTAAATATTTTGAAAGAATATGTATGATTTCGGAGAATGTTTACGTTGATGTCATTATAAATCAGCCAAAGAAGTCGGTTTTATCCTCTGCATTCGTTGCATTAATACTATTTTAGCCAAAGATTTAAATCTTTGATTTTAGCAGGATAATTGTCTGGTTTCTTTATCAACCCTATTTTTTGGGTATAATTTACCTAAATCGTCAAAATTAAGACAATAATAAGCTTTTAATTACAAGTTAAAATACCCTATTTTCATCTTAGACGTTTTTATTGGCTTTTATCAACATCTTTTATAACACCATTTATAAAATCAGAAAAACAAAAATGAACAGGCAAAATCTAAACAATGGTTATAAATATTTCAATTCACGCCGACTTAACAATAAAATGACGGTGAAACATTAAGAAAGCTTTCAAATAAGCATTAAGTCTTATAACAAAAAGGCGATTACGTCTCCCTGAATATTTCATAAACGTAAAGTAATAAAAACATTGATTTTTGGTAAAACAATTTTTGAGGATTAAGGAGTTACGTCAGGTCCGCGTCGCGTCGATGCGATAGGAGCAGCTTAAGCTCGAGGATTAGAGAAATACTAGCAAACACTCCTGGTTTTACCTGGTTAAAAATTGATACATAATATACAGGGTGACTGGTGGGTCACTTTTGAAATTCAAGGACGTGACAGTTTGAGATCATACATGAAATTATTGAATGAGTAAACTTAATCGAAAGTGACAGAATTCATTACGCAACGCAGGGTTACGCTAGCGTTGGCAGCGATTCGCGAGCCAGGTCACGTGCCGCGATTGACAAGGCGTAAGTAAAGTAAATAGTAACATAGTATTTACTTATAGGGAATTCTAGTGAAAAATTAAGTACCTACTTTTATTACATAATTATGATCAGAATCGAGTACAGGGTGCTCTCTTTCAGTATTTTAAATTTGTCACTAGTCACCCTGTATAAATGTGGTATTTGTAAATAATTGGTTCACATTTATCCACACAGCGCAGTTCTAGAAAAGCGATACACTTACGTTTAAAAAAGTTCATACATACACCCAGACCGATGCAAATAAACAAAGGAAAAAATGCGTTTTGCGGGGATCGAACCTGAGAACACTTTTGTTTGATGCAGGCAGTGTCACCCTGTCACCAGAGTACCTAATCCTGTGATTGAACGTGCTTAACTCGTAAATAATTATATTAATATAGATAACCGGGAGCGAAAGAAAAACATAGAATGTGCCAGCTGCTTCTTTTCCCCGGCAAACTTAGCGGTCCCCCGACGCGACGACGACGCTCGGAAAATAAAAATATTTTAAACTACAAGTCTTACAGTCAATTATATATGGGACGATAATAATTAGAACAGGTTTAAAATATTATTTGTTAGTTTTTAAGGTCTTTTTTTGTGTTGGGGGGTTTTTAAAATTTTTAATTTTACTTTTATTTTGTACCTTTTAAAGTAGGTAGTTTTTAATATTAGGAAGTTATTTAAAGTTCAATTTCACTGAAGTAACACGGTACGAAATTTCGAATAGATAGGACATATGGAAGGTACTCAGATCCCCTCATCAACAATAAGAGAGCTGATGCTCTTCAAACGCCTGATCAGGTCATTGTAACCTTACCATACACTTTCAATTTCATTGATGTAATACGGTACCAAATTTCGAATCGATAGGATATATGGAAGGTAGTCAGATCCTCTCATCAACTATTAAAGAGCTGATGATCTTCAAACGGCTGATCAGGTCATGGTTCCCTTACCATATACTTTCAATGTAATTGTAGTAATACGGCACCAAATTTCGAATCAATACGACATATGGAAGCTATTCAGATCCCCTCATCAACTATTAGAGAGCTGATGATCTTCAATTGGCTGATCAGGTCATGGTTCCCTTACCATATACTTTCAATGTAATTGTAGTAATACGGCACCAAATTTCGAATCAATACGACATATGGAAGCTATTCAGATCCCCTCATCAACTATTAGAGAGCTGATGATCTTCAACTGGCTGATCAGGTCATGGTTACCTTACCATATACTTTTAATATCATTGTTGTAATACGGCACCAAATTTCGAATCGATACGACATATGGAAGTTAGTCAGATCCCCTCATCAACTATTAGAGAGCTGATGACCTTCAAACGGCTGATCAGGTCATGGTTACCTTACCATAACCTTTTAATATAATTGAATCAATACGGTACCAAATTTCGCATCGATAGGACATATGGAAGGTAGTCAGATCCCCTCATCAACTAGAAAAGAGCTGATGATCTTCAAACGGCTGAACAGATTTTCATGAAACATGGCTAAGAACACTCGGGATAAAATTATCTATAACACAAAAAAAACTAAACGAAAATCGGTTCATCCGTTTGGGAGCTACGATACCACAGACAGATACACAGATACACAGATACACAGACACGTTAAACTTATAACACCCCTCTCGTTTTGCGTCGGGGGTTAAAAATTGTTTACTAACAAAGGGGGATAAGGAGTGAAACATATAAAACTAGCCATACGTACCAGCTTTTGTAGTTCTTGTGGGAAATTATTATTAACATCTTCACTATGATTCTCCTATGTTTGTTCAGAAGTTTGACATTAATCATGCTTTATTTGTATTTGCGTGTTTTATATTGAAATTGTGCACAATTACAATATTATCGCGTATTTATAAACCTCTTCGGATTTGATCTAATTTGATCAATAATGATAAGAAACTATAATTGGTCCACTAACACTATACGCGATATATTTGACTATTTGATATATTTGACTATTACAATCAAATTAAATCAAAGTTTAAGTGACCTACTACGAATGCTACGTTCGTAGACGTCAGTCGACGCTACGAGCTACGAATCACAAATCTTTCCTAAGTAGGTCGGACTGTGCTTTGTCTTTCTCATTCTTTTAAAATTCAAAAACTTTAAGAATATAAATTATATTCTTAAACGTGCAAAAGTTGGAATGTTAAGTGACTATAGAAAACTTCTTGTTTAAGACGAATATAGGGATTTCGATAAGTATAACTTGAAATTGTCTTGAACTACAGGTCTGTTTTGATACCGTTTACATTTTACATAACATAGTTTTGTACTAAACCCTAGATCATATAAAAGCCACATCCATACATTAGTTTAGATGACAAATACTGGATTTTAATATAGAATCTTAATTAAATTTAGGATCTGGATTTTGGTAGTATTTTTAAGGTTTTTTTAAGCTGACCGAGTATGGAGATTTATAAAATCAGCTTTTAATTTTTATGTAATTCAAATGTAAATTGTTATTATAGTACTTTTAAATTGTACTAATAAAATTTTAAATGCAATATTTATATTTAATTTTATTTATTTATTTATTAAACAGATTTACATTAAATCTTTAACAAAACAAGCGTATCAAAAACCATCTTAGGTTTGTATGTACAAGCACTCATCATCGTGCGCCTATTTCAAATTACAAATACTTTATTCTACATAATACAAATACAGAAAATAACAATACATACAAAATAACAACACATTAAGAAATTTACGTCTATGTCACAATCACAATACATATTAGACTAACGTGTAAAGCTCTTGATGAAATATTTGTTGTTATCGAGTAATTTTCTTTATGATCTTTAAATAACAATCAACGAATGCAGAGTATTAAAAAAACCGACTTCACGTCAAAACTTTGGCCGACTTATAATGTCATCCACGTAAATATTCTCCGAAATCATACATATTGTTTCAAAAATTTGAAATTTTCAATGAAGTTCCCAACCGATTTCGATGAAATTTGTATGGGACCAACTATTAAGTATCTTCTATCATATGAAACAAGAATTTTTAAAATCGATTCATAATTGTTCTAAATATCGTGTAACAAAGACACAAAAAAATATACAGACGAATTGAGAATCTCCTCCTTTTTGGAAGTCGTTTGAAAATGCCTTTCGGGTTTAAATAAATAAGCAGATCTATGAACAAAACCACTTAACTATGCATGTAGTTGCCACTCCTCAAATAATACATACATAACTTCACGCCTGTGTCCCTTATGGGGTAGGCAGAACACCAGAGGCTGTAAAACCATCTGATGTCACGTTTGACAAATTGGGAGGCATTATAATGATGGAGAGAGACTGTTGCAGTGATAGGGGGTCAGCCTATCGCCCACATAAATTTCAATAAAACCTCTGTCCCTCAACTGACTTTTACAGCATGCCGGGGAAGAGAAGCAGCTGGTACATTCTATGTTTTTCTTTTGCTCCCAGTCCAGCGTAGAAGATATAATAATATCTCAAATAATACTTCTATAGAATCGTCTTACATTCATAGTAGTTACGAAAGCAATTTTCAAATCGCTACATTTGCCTTCACTCAGAACGCAGGAAACCATAGATCTATGCATTGACTAGAGCGGACAATGCACGCTGACAACTCCTACTTGGCCATTGTTGCGATATTCCCTACAATACCACTTCGTTGTGACCTATTTTTGTATATTGAAAAGTATCAAAAGTTATCTATGGGCTTTGTTTGTGTCCCCAGTATGCTGGTGGGTTTAATTGAAAAAGTTTCGATCGGTGATTGTGTCGTGAATGTCGTGATAAATTGGGTTCTTTTTGTTTATCTGACTACAGTGATATGATGTGATTGTAGATCATTTGTGGGATTACTTTTTAAGTGGGCTGTATTTGTGGTGGACTTAGCCAGTTTAATGAAGATAATGCATGGATGAGACTTTTATTTCAACTAGCGTAAAGTGACGATAAAATAATATTATATTGTCATTTAGCCTTAAAAGTGCTTTTGTTCTATCTCTTGGGAACATTTTTAGCCTCGAAGCCACAAAAATGAATTCAATCACAAACTTTAGCTTTACGATATTATGAACATAGTATATTAAAGTTGGTAAGTGCACCTCAACATATTTCATCTTTGGATATAAACTTTTAATGCTTTTCCCATCACTTAGTCTAGATAGAAACGCATTTGAGTCAGACGAAATAGTTCCTACCCTCTTCAAACAAAAGACACTCAAACACAACACTAAACAAACTTTTGTATTATTCAAAACTAACTTTACGAGTATAAAATGTTTGAAACAACGCAAACGTAAGCCTTCTATACGTGTAAAGTAATTAGTTTCGAAGACCGTTAAATTTGCATGACAATAACATTTCCTTAGGGTACACGCGAAACGGGTAAATTTCACTGTTGTTGACTTTGGACATTTAGATGCACCCCCCCGCAAATAAAGACTGCCTTAAGACGGCACCGTACTCACAACTGTTTAAACTAAGTGTTAATGAATATTCATGTTCAACGAAACACTCACGAATGAACCTAAACACAAACAGCATAAAGACGATTTCAACAAGGTTATGACAATGACTGTACTTTTAGTGTTCATTATCGTTAGTACGATCATTTAGGATTAAAATCAGTTTTAAATTCAAGTCGCTTTTGAACAGGAATAATGCCAACAAGCTTAATGACGCAGCCGGTCAGCAATTGATATTTTTCGATACAAAACAATTTGCATTTTTTAAAAAACAGAACGGTATCGTTTTGAAAACATTATCGCAATGTGTCTGATAACGACCCCTGTAGGTGGAATTTGGCGTTCTTTTGTTTATACACAAAAATTGGGTCATAAAATGGAAGTTATCGCCCCCTAAGCTCCAATC
The DNA here is from genome assembly GCA_944452665.1 of Stenoptilia bipunctidactyla. NCBI lineage: Eukaryota > Metazoa > Arthropoda > Insecta > Lepidoptera > Pterophoridae > Stenoptilia > Stenoptilia bipunctidactyla. The sequence goes on from OX101724.1 coordinate 25,365,129, forward strand.
ACGTTTGGGGTGAAGGTATATGTATAATAATATATCATTGGACCAGTACTGTTTTACAGGGGTAGGTACTTGGGGATCATGAATATTTTTATGGACAACATATTGTGGTGAAAAGGTTACTGTCGTGAAGTTATAAATCGTTTTGTAGTGTGTCTTGTTTGTGTTGTAACAAGGACTAATTTTGACTGCAGTTATGTGTTTTTTGACTATATCTTTGACTGTCTACGGTTTCCGTGGTGCATTGGTCTATTATTTGCCTGCAGTGTGAGAGGTTTGAGTCCTTGCCTGGCTAGATTGATTAAACGAGTTTTTAAGGGTCAAGGTGAAAGCATAGATGGAATCAAGTCCCAGTGTCCCATAATAATAATAATAAAAAAAAGGCGTGCAGCTGTAAGCATACATAATAATAAATATTTCTGACACTCACACAACATTATCTAGCCCAAATTTAGTTTCTTAAAGAACTTGTGTTATGGACAGGGACCGGAACCGCTTACCCTTAAAGAGGTTTTTGATTGGGTTTTTCATAGACTTGTTTTAAAAAACCCTATCAATTAGGTAACCGTATCGAAGACTTACCCTAATTTAAGGCTTACCATATCAATAGAGTTAGCTTCATGTAAGCAGTAAGCCTATCGAAAACCCTATTGAAGGTTACCGATTCAATAGGGTTTTAAAACCTGCAGGCAAATTTAATCTCTAAGAATATCAAATTATCAAAAATATCACCATCTATTCAATCTTGCACTTCGAATTATACTTCCAAATTCAACAGCATGCGCAGAAAAGAGATAGAAATAGGCAACCCTATCAAAGGGTAAGCGCATCCGAAAGTAGTTAACTTTATTCAAAGTGTTACCACGTCGATAGGCTTACCATATCAATAGGGTTACACTTCCATATGGTAAGATTTTGATAGGGTTACCCTATCAATACGCTTAATCAAATAAAGGGGTTTTCCGGTCCCTGGTTATGGATACTAGATAACTGATATACTTAAGAAATACATAAACATACATATTGAATAAATACATATTTTTTATTAGAATAAACTTAAATAAACATATAAACATCCATTCATCACACAAATATCCGCCGCCGCCGCCGGGATTCGAACCCAGGACCTCTGGCATAGAAGGCAATGTACATTACCGCTACACCAGCCGGTCGTCAATAAAAGCTTATTCTTTTTTTGTTTTGGTAGCTAATGAATTATTTCAAATTATAAAATTGTTAAATCCGGTAAATACACTTATGAAAAGAAGCACATTGAATTTTTTTAAAGAGCATATGCAAGATAAATATATGCTGCCCGAAAATTATTATTCCTACTGGACAGAAGCCAATTCTCCGCATAGCTCGGTTCTCCGTTGCATCTACCTACTGGCGACTTTCAGAAGATCGTTGTCAGAATTTCGCGACGGATTTTTCACTCTCCCATTTCTTCCTAGTCTTTGTACTCGTACTCGTACTTATACTATTACGAAAATATAAGAACATGCTTTAAACATACCTACTTTAAAGTAATCGATCATAAAGTATCTCAATGTGGGTCACATCGTAGGTTCGTGTCACAAAATCATTCGCGTGTTGACTCTACGGGCATTTTTCAGAGCATTGCTTGCATGCAAAATGAATTCCAAGACTTTTTACATACAAGTAATGGCAAATTTCATTGTTGTTAGAAAGCACAAATGTAGGTGAAATTATGGCAAAGGTATTTTAAATTTTAAACTACAAAGTTTGAAATACCGAAGGAGTTTTTGATGAGAGTAAAATGCTTATAAAGTTACATGAAAATTAACTCATCTCAGTGTCACCTACACTGAGGTTTATAATTTAATTTGTAAGAGTTTTTAAGCTTTACAGAATTCTGGAAAGTTTCAAATCAAATCAAATCAGTTTATTGCACTTAACATTTGGTACCTATACAAAATAAATCAGTAGGTACAATTTAAAAATGACAATTAAGGATCCTGTTGGGCGATGCAAAAATTAGAAGAGAGGAGGACTATTTTATTTTATCATTTGAGTATTCTTTTACAGTGTAGTAACACTTAGATAGCAAAAAGATTTTAAGTTCCTTCATAATAGTATATTATGTAACAAGTGAGCTAAGTTGCTAATTACAGTCGAGGCTGTGATTTGAGTTACATAAGACGTTTTTCAACACACTTGTGAGTAAAAGACAGACATACGTGGTCATAAAATAACAAACACACTTGATAACAAAGCTGTGAATTGTGATTGAAAAATGGCACAGAACCTCGCGCATGCGCGTAGGTTTTTTTTTCCGTCAAATGTGTCAATGTGTGTATAGCATATACAGCCTATTTTAAGTGAAAATGTTTAATTTGGAGTGGTAAATGCAAATATTTTTATATTTTATGACAAATGATTGTAAATTGTGAATAATTTGTTTAATACACAAATTTATTTTACTAATATAAGGCGCAAACATTTAAAAATGTATATGGATTTGAAGTGGTATAAAACCTCTTTGTTGTTTCTGAAAATATTTAGTGTATAACCCGGACCAATAAAATATGCTCTGTTTTCTCGCATGTTATTTGCACAAAGGTACAATGCAACTTTGTAGGATTCATTATATTATGCATAAGGGTATAATATATTATGCACGCGTAACTTATAGCCCAGTTTATAGTTCTAAATTCAATAGAATAACGCTCAATTTACGAGCAAGTGTGTTGAAAATATTTTTTCGTTACAAATGCTTTTAATATTATGTGGTAGTTTGTTGAAAATTTTTCACTTAGAATAGCTTTATTGCTCCTGAATAACTTTAGTTATTGTAAACTATAAAATCGGTAGTCTTCCTAAAATGTAAAAATATAATAATTGAATAAAGGGTGCTTTAAAAGGCAACTCATCCAAGTGATCCCGCTTAGTGATAGGTTTCCGTCCAACGGTGATGTGTTCCGGTAATATTTTATGCGGAGTTCTGAGCTTCTGGATGCTGGAATGAAAATGAAAACTTTTTTTTCGTAGTAGGTAATTTTATACACTTTACGAACGTCAAATGCTGGATGAGGGCGGCGCGGGTCCGGACGATATGAAGAATCCAGGGGAAGGCCTCCGTCGAGAAGTGTGCGTCTCTCAGCTTATAAAGATAATGATCGCCCATTATCCACCAATGTCTTGGTGTTGTCTACTACTACTTCTTCTTCGGCTTTAAAAAACCCTAATAAAGTAGAACCGTAGGAAAAAAGCCGGCGGAAAAAAAACTCTCGGCACTCGGAGCAAAAGAAAAACGTAGTGTTAAGGAAAAAAGGGTTTTAGGAAAGAACAGTTCTTTGACATCTTCGACCTCATGTATACTTACCGTCAGGTGAGATTGAGGTCAAACAAGGGCTATTATAAATAAAAAGATTGGGTCACTTACCACATCTTACAAAACATAAAAATCGTGTATTTAAAATAACATTATCTCAAGGTTCCACAATTCATTTAAAGCAGCGTTAGTGAAAACAAAAATGGAACCCATAAATTAAATTATTACTCGTAGATTTAGAATTATTTCCAGTAATAATTTATATTACTGGAAATAATTCTAAATCTACGTTGCTTATCAGCAAAAGACAGAAAATGTCTCCTAAATTAAATTGGATTTGACCCAATTTCAGCTGGTTTCGTGATGGCACTGAGGAATCCGATCAGCAATAATTTAGCTTCTTAATTTACTGCCGGAAATCGCTACTTTTGTTAACTAACTTGAATATTAATTATTGAATTATGGGCTGAATTATATTTTTTTGTCTTTATATTCACATTAATTTTTATTCAACAAGAGAGAATACACATATGAGAAGGAATATACGTAGTTTAAAAGAACAAAATATTGAATGCCTCCTGGAGGGAAAGTACTCTAAATAATAGAGATAGCAAATTTACTCCAAAGAAACATTCCTTTTTTTTGGAAAAGAAATAAAACTGCATTCAAAGATTTTTCGAAAATTTGCTTGCTTCACCCAGAAATCGAATTGACGTTATCTATTATAGGTAGGTTATCTACATTAATTGTAGTATATTTGCAATGCCCTTGCAGGGCGTCACTAGAACCACCAATTATTTTAAGGCCCTTTCTGTACAGTGATACGCAATAAAGAAATTTGAATTTGACTTTAAGCTAAGCTAACATTATGATTTAATGTATTTACGGGATTCTTACCACGATTTTCGATTCTATTTTCGCACGTCTCATGACGGACTGGCCAGTCCGCGATCATGGTGCTTGTAACAGCATCGAAATATCGGACGTGCGAAAATAGAATCGAAAATCGTGGTAAGAATCCCGTAAATACATTAAATCATAGTGAAAATAACCGCGATAGTTTAAAACAATTATTAAGCTAACATTCTTTAGTTGGCGGTGGACATTTGATTTGCTCACATATTGTATGCCTTGGTAATGCCCGTTGCATTTTTTATTGTATTTCCTAAGGTTCTAATTTCTGCTGTGTTGGCTTTGTAACTGAACTTTTTCAAATACTACCTTAAGTTTTCACAATTCATAGCCTGAAGTAAAACACAAAAATAAAGATGCCAAACTGTTCATTTGACTTTTGCGTGAAATATCCAGTTCAAAGAATGCTTTAATTCTTTCTTGTGTTGGATACGTGTTAATACAGTTAATAGTGGGCCGTATTCGACGTTGCAATTTATTATTTTTAACTTTCTCCAGTGTCAAATTTTACGTGAAACATGACAGCCTCATACAAACTATTTGTTTCTCTTTCTTTCACGGCATTCAGAAACATTTAAAATAAGAGAATTCAATATCGAATCGGGCTCAATAAACAACAATATCAGCCACAATCACAGAACATTTTTCTAAGTGAAACATGCTGATATGTTTAGTGTGCTAATGAAAATAAATTCTACAATTCTCTGGCTATACAATTAAATAAAAAAATAGCAATTAGTTACACTGTTGCAGAAAAAAATAACAAAATCAAAATCTTATATTTTTTATCTTTTCAATTAATAACACGCAGATTTTTCGCTGAAAACTTTCTATTCGACGATTTCATTATTTGTTTTTTTTTTTAAGATATACGAGTACCTGTCTAATCGTGCGATTAGCCATATAAATAATATCGCGTTGTTTATGTAAGAAACCAATGAATTACCGATTTAAGAAAAGGAAAGGCATCTACAGAAATTTATTCGAAATTAATGTTCTAAATCTAAATCACAACAAATTCAAAGCCCCGAAAAAACGCCATTTCCATTAAAAATATAAAGTCTAATAAAATAACGAATCTATCTAAAAACTCATTCCTTATGTTATTAATAGCGATAGAATCCACAAGGCCCACGAATGTCCTATTTCCTCTCACAGTCCTGTCAACATTATAATAGATGCCACTTTGTCACCTGAAGGACGCCAGTGATCGATCGAAATCGATGACAAGAGGTTTTCCAAACTCATCCGTCCTAGTGTCGTTCTAAATTGATTGCCTCCCAATATCAAAAGTCAGCCAATAAAAATATATCATCAAAATCCTAACATTTTGCCTTTGAAAATTCAATTAAGCGTCGTTTATATTAAAATGAGTTACCGCATCAATAGACAATTAATATACTGTACGATATGTTAATTATGTCGTTTTGTTTCTTATGCTGAATTTAGTTAAGTTGTAACAGCTAATATGGTTCTGAGTTTACATAATTTAAAAAAAATGAAAAATGAAACAATATTTATTTGCCAGAAACATAATTCACAAAAAAACTCTTAAAAATCTAGTGGTTGTTTCATAGCCTGTATCGAAACTACTAAAACTAATAATTTAAATAAAAAGTCTGCTTTTTTTGTCAATTAAGTTTTAATGGCTAAATTACAGCACCGATTTGAATGAAACGTTGTAGGTACTTAATGAAAAACTTGGAGAACTGTATTTTTATTTTGAATTGTCGGTGTACGTACATAACATATACATAACTTTTTACCACCGGACTACCAGACGCAGACAGAACTTCCATCCCTATATAGTGGATTTACCAAGAAGTCGAACAAAACGCTTCGATAGTTCCTTTTTTTGTAAGGATAGGACAAACGTCCTATCCTTACAATAAAAAAAAAAAATAGGATGCTTGTCTTCCATGCCACCTGATGGAAAGTGCGCATGAAGACTATGGTGTTACACGTCCATCCACGAGAAACCTATTCACTCGACACTTAAAAGTTCCAGGACTGTAGTGGTCAGGAAAAACAGACGCAGGCAGATTGTTCCACTCCTTGGCAATCCGTACCAAAAAGGAACCATCGAAGCGTTTTGTTCGACTTCTTGGTAAATCCACTATATAGGGATGGAAGTTCTGTCTGCGTCTGGTAGTCCGGTGGTAAAAAGGGGTGGGTTCAATTTGGTCAAAAAGAGCACTCGCACACTCACCAAAATGTAGCCGATAAAATACTGTCAAACAAGCAACCTTACGACGATGCTCCAGCGTCTGCAATTTTTTATTTGTAAGGTTGTTGTTGTTTATGATTTTACGGGCTCTTCGGTCAACAGAGTCTAGCGCTTCGAGCTGGTATTTGGCAGAACCATCCCAAAGGTGACTACAGTACTCCATGCACGACCTCACTTGGGCTGTGTATAAGTTGAGCAGCCGTTCAGGCCATAGACTCAATTTGTTGTCCGAAGTTTATTTTGGATGTTATAGTGACGCCCAAAAGCCCTAGTTGGTCGGTGATGGGAACAGATACATTCTGGAAAGTGGGCGTAAAAGTAAAAGTGCTCTTTTTTGCGGAGAATAGACACGCTTATGTTTTGGAGGCGTTGAATTTGACCAAGTTAGATACGCCCCAATCGGACACATTCCGCAAGGTCGAATCAACGCGCTCAATCATAGACTTTCTCAAAACCTGGATTTCATGGGCGCTCGTTCGCGCATTGGATATATATCTCTCAACAACAGTGCTGTCATCAGCATATCCAATAATTCCTGGTGTTAGGAGGTCATTAATGTGCAGCAAGAATAAAGTTGCAGAGAGAACAGATCCCTGAGGTACCCCGGCATTAATCGCCATTAGGTCAGAGGAGTAGCCGTCTAAGACTACTCGAATCGACCGTTCCCTCAGAAAATCAGATATCCAGTCGCAGAGCCCGGTCGGTATGACATATGCTGGAAGCTTGCTTAAGAGACCATCATGCCAGACCCTGTCAAAGGCCTTGGATATGTCTAAGGAAACAGCTATTGCTTCACCATGACCCTCCGAGGCCTCACTCCATAAGTGTGTGGCATACACGAGAAGATCGCCGGTCGAGCGTCCACTGCAGAAACCATATTGGCTATCGCTTAGGAGCTCGTTGGTCTCGAGGTATGCCAGGAGTCGATTGTTCAATACACGTTCCATGACTTTGCAAAGTATGGAAGTGATTGAGATTGGTCGATAGTTGACAGGATCAGCACGGCTTCCCTTCTTCGATACTGGTTGTACGTTAGCCAGCTTCCAGGATTTTGGGTCTTTACCAGATTCCAAAGAAAGTCTATAGAGACGCGTCAAAACGGGAGACAACTCAGCTGCGCAGCGTTTCAACACCACTGCAGGAATACCATCTGGACCGCTAGCCTTATTCTCGTCTAGGTGCAGCAAGCATTTAAGAACCTCCTTTTGGCGAATATGAACGGTACCCATTGTAGGACCGAACTGAGGTAATTGGGGTGGGATTTTTCCTTGGCTATCTAGACGAGAATTTTCCGCAAAGATACTGGCAAATAAATCCGCCTTTTCCTTAGCGGTGTGGGCCAGAGAACCGTCAGGTTTCCGCAGTGGCGGCAGCGATGGGCGACAAAAGTTCGTTTCGACCGACTTGGCGAGGGACCAGAAAGCTTTGCTTCCAGAGGGGTATGACGCTATTCTGTCTCCAATACAGCCTATGTGGGCGAAACGAGCTCTTTTGATCACCTTCTTGCAGGACTTGGCGGCAGCATTGTACCTCTTCTTGTGTTCATGCGAGTCATCGGCTTTGCTTCTGCGAGCGGTTGCCCAGGCTTTATACGCTTCTCGCTTACGCTTTTCAGCGGAAGAGCATTCAGCACTAAACCATGGGCGAGCTTTGGTTTCAAGGGATAGATCAGCGTAGGGAATGAAGAACTCCATTGCCTGACCTATCACACTTGAGACTGCATCAGCGCAGCACGATGGATCGGTTGATGTAAAACAAGCTTGCCGCCACGGATAAGATGCGAAGAAATGTCGCATTTCATCCCAATCTGCCGACTTGTAACGCCATACTCGCCTAGAACCACTTGGTCGGGTGTCAGGTGGCGAGTACTGCGATACAGATTTCACCAGACAGTGATCGGATGTCCCTAAGGGTGCAGTGACGGTGCAGTAAGCAGTGTGGCCAGCAACGTCTGGGATGCGCGTAGGCTCGTCAACAAGCTGAGAGAGGCCATGAGTGAGCGAAAACTTAAAAGCCTCTCTACCAGCATGGTCAGTGTCCTGAAACGGGTATAACCACTGTCCGTGGTGTGCGTTAAAATCCCCCAGGAACACCAACTGCGCTGTGGGAAAACGTTGCTGAACCTTGTCCGCTGTACTGCTGAGATAGTCCATAAGCCTTGTTGTCTCCCGATCTCCGCTGTGTGACCAGCGTATACCATTTGGTCTAGGCCGGTATCTATGTGAACCCACATAACTGAAAGGTCCGGCACTTCTAAGTAACGGAGACGCTGACAACAGATCTTGTCACTGGCATACATGCACACTCCGGCGTGCGGGTGGAATTTGGACTCCAGGATGTAACCTGGGTAACAGAGGTATGCCGAGTCTGACGGATCACAGATCTGCGTCTCCGTTAGGAAGAGTAGGTGGGGTCTCTCCGTCTCGAGGTGGTGGTGGACATCATTAAGATTGGAGTGCACTCCTCGGATGTTACAGAAGTGCACTTTGAACGAGAGGAAGTGCAACCGCTGTGTTACCTTACTCTTTTTTGGACCTTTCATTAATTTTGGAGTGGAGTGAATAGGGAGGAGAACAGAAGTTGAGTGAAGTGCTGCAAATGGAACCAAGCAACTCGATAGGGGTAACGCACCTTTGGGAAACTCGCTTGGAGACTGCGGGGACGCCCGAACCCCCCCGAGTTCGCCATCGGGTCCTCTCAAACCGGTCGCCAGCTGGCACGATGGAGCCTCCCGGGATTTTTCGCGAGGTGGCGGGGCAGCCTTTTGCATGTGGCTGGCATGCTACTTGGGCCCCCTACTACCTGCGGTCGGCCAGCGGTGCACCGTGCTTCGGATCCCGCTACCCTCCAAAACGAGTCACCCGGTGAGTCATTATCCTACGAGTTGAAAACAGTTCTCCGATGCAGCACGATTACTCAGACCTATCCTCCCCAATGGCTTTACTAGACATCATGCCGGAACGCAACTAGGTTACTTGGCGGCATGGGTTTGTCTAGTGGGTGGTGACAAGCCACTGCCGAAGCCTACCACCAGATTTTACTGCTCGTTTAGCACCACCCAGGGACCACGTACAAGGCATCGAGGGCAAAACCTTGCGGACGCGAGCAGTTTTCAGTCCCCAAAAAGAGAAACCTATCCTTACAATATAAAAAAAAAATCATAATAATATTGATAGACTCTGATTTTGATTCCTAATATTATGAGAAACAAATTTCTCTTTACTGGCACTGGTTTGGGATTCCATTTAATAAGCTAATATGAATGTTTCAATTATCATGCCGTGCACTGAATAGGGTTACAACTACAAAGCCATATGTATTCTGGATGAGGCACACTAAAGGATCCCCGTATTAGTGGCCCATTTGAGTTACCAAGGTACACTCATCAGTTTATAATACCTTTGATTTCACTACAGAAAACTTAAGGTCTAAGCTGAACTTTAAACTAAGAAAAAAAATATTACTTGTGGCTTTGTACACAAGCTGTACTATTATTATTGTATTGCTGTACTATACCCATGACAAGAAAATACCTATCATAAAAAAATGTTACTATAACTGTCAAACTGATAGTTTGTCATTCCATTATTTATTTATTTATTCAAATAATTCCTTATTTAAATGACTAACGGAGTGCTGCCATCCTGGCATTATTGACATATGTCAAAAAATAATGATCTTATGTTCCGAAACAGCTATTTTTTTACAACTTTCAGTAATTTATTTTATAGCATTTAATTAATCACAAATAGGTAGAAATATTTTACAGTTTCTCGGTTTATGTACTACAATTTGGTGTACATGTACCTCGCGGTACACATATGGGCCAAAATATATGAAGATAAAATCTTGTCCTTTGGAGCTACACCCTTTATCTTTCAAATCTTTTATTGCTAGTACTTTGATTCTTTATAAGTGGCAGCAGCTTTATTAGGTTTTAAAAATTCTTGAAACAAATTTCAATATTAGAAAATGGTGAGTGAAAGTACAATGAAACCTATACACCAAACCAATGAGAGAGTATTAAAAATATCGAAACCCGTGTTGAATATCCACGAGATCTACAAGATAAAGTTAGAAAATACCTTAATGGCAGGTTTCAATATTCAACTGACTGGTATGAGTAACCAATACAGGTACAAAACTGGTAGAAAAAAAAATAGCGTTTCACAATATCTATTAGCTACGAGCTGTAAATTCTCAAATTTGGCATTGGCCCTTTTTACATGACGTTCTTCCAAGAAACTAGGCGATATGCGATTTATAGAATATCACGCATTCGCAAATTATTTGTATGATATTTGAACTAAATAAATTTATATAAACTTATTCAATTTATTCTTGATATGTTTTGGTATTCGATAAATATATTATAGTATATTTTTAGAGATTTTTGTTAAAAATTGCGTTTTATCCCATACGTAAAACGAAACTTCAATCCTTTGTGCCATTGGTTAAATCACATTTTTATGACGTCAAAGTAAATATTTAAAAGATAAATTATGTCATTCAATAATACTCGGCCTTTTTGCAAGAAGAAAGAAAACTGAATTATTGATGTTTTGTTGGATATTTGATAGGATATTTAGTTAAATTAATAAAATGTTACGTCGTTGGCTCGATAAAATTACTTATTCTGTAATTGGTCATATGTAATGAAAACTTAACTCGCTATTGGCCGCAGCAGACCGCCATGCTACGTTTACCTTATTGTTTTAAATTAATAACTTGTTACGTCGTCGTTGGCTAGATAAAATGACTTATTTTGTAAATGGTCGAATGTAATCTAGCAACCCATTACAGTGGTTTAGATGTCAAGATTTTGGCATCAATCAAGGCATTTTGGTAGTGACTTCTATTGTTCATAGGCAAAACGAACAGTTTTCATGATATTAAAACCCGCCAAAGTCATGGGAATGACTGCTAAAGGGATTTAGAATGTGGATGATTAGTTTTTGGTGCCAGCAAAAGGTTTTTAATTGTCAATTTTTTAAAGTACTTGCCATCATATGTAATATTTTTTCCCCTTGTATATATTTCTGATAGTTATTAGGAGGAGCGGTGGCTTCTGGTACAGATTATTTGTTACAATAATCTAAAAGGAGGCACCAGTCTCTATTATTTTAAGAAACGTTTGTGAAAAGAAATATTTTCCTTTTATTATAGACTAGCTTTATCCCGCAACTTCGTATGCGCTTAACTACCCTTCTCGTGAAAATTTCAGAAACTATACAACCAGACACCCACTGCAAAGAACCTTTATACCAAGTATCACACCCATGCACTCAAGGAATAAGTTTTTTTCATACAAACTAAAAATCATATATTTCCCGTGCCCGTGGGAATTTCGAGAATTTTTTTTCGTAACACAACCAGTCACTCTTTGAAGAACCTTCATGCCAAGTGTCACATCCGTACACTCAAGGAATAAGAATTTTCATACAAACTAAAAAGTCCAACCCCTTCCCGTGGGAATTTTGGGAATTCCTTCCATAATACAAACAGACACTTATTGAGGAACCTTTATATCAAGTATCACATCCGTGAACTCAAGCGATGGGATTTTTTCATACAAACTAAAACATCATATATTTCCCGTTCCCGTGGGAATTTCGGGAATATTTTTCGTAACACAACCAGTCACTCTTTGAAGAACCTTCATGCCAAGTGTCACATCCGTACACTCAAGGAAGAAGAATTTTCATACAAACTAAAAAGTCCAACCCCTTCCCGTGGGAATTTCGGGAATTCCTTCCATAATACAAACAGACACTTATTGAGGAACCTTTATATCAAGTATCACATCCGTGCACTCAAGCGATGGGATTTTTTCATACAAACTAAAACATCATATATTTCCCGTTCCCGTGGGAATTTCGGGAATTCCTTTCATAACACAACCAGACACATATTGAAAAACCTTTACACTAAGTTTCACATCGGTGCACTCAAGGAATAAGATTTTTCATACAAACTAAAAAGTCCTATATTTCCCGTTCCCGTGGGAATTTCGGGAATTCCTTCCTTAGTGCACCCCTACATCCCCTAAAGAATGTATGTTTCAAATTTCAGCTCTCTACGCCCAGTAGTTACGGCTGTACGTTGTCTGTCAGTCACTCAGTCACTCAGTCACTCAGTCACTCAGTCACTCAGTACCTCAGTCACTCAGTCAGTAACGGAACAGTTTTATATATATTGATAACTTCAAATCGCTTAATTGCTTAACGTTAACGTTCATCAATGTACAAAACTTAAATATTAATTTTTAGCGTTTAATTTGTAAAACTTACTCGACTTAGCGAAGATGAAATAAAAAATTGATACAGAACATCAGTATGAATCTTAAATTAAATCGTCAATTAAAAAAAAACATATTTATTCTTAAATACTCCAGGCATTTCCAGTAATTTATAGCAGAAACTTCCAAGAGTGCAAAGTTAATTCAGTCTCCCTGAAGGAGCTTTTACAAGCTCCGCCGGTTAGAAGTTAGAGCTTACGCGTTGTGCTTTTGACATTCATCGGAAAATAATAAAGCTAATTAGAATTAAGTGCAAGTAAGCTTAATTTGTAATTTGAACTTTAAGAACATTGAAAAGAAAGTTGGATGGCGTTTTGATAATAAGATGGCAGAGATATTACAGCAATGTTAATTAAGAATTCAATCAAAAATTTAAACACTTTTGAGTGCCTTAATTTATTAAATTAATTGTAATATTTAACAGAGCTTGTTTAACTTAGCCTATGTACCCACTTGACGTTGAGTTTCGGGACACTTGGAAAATTAAATTTACTAGTCTTTCTTACAGGTATACTTTACATTTGGCAGCTTTCAGTCTTCGTTATCATCATCATCACAACGCTCTTAAATGAGCCTACTACAGGGTCATGAATCTCTCCCCTGGGTGACGAGAAGATTTAAACCATAAACTACCAAGGTAGCCCAGCGCTAGTTGGTGAATATTGGATGCACTGCTAATTGGTAAAAATTGTATTATAATGTTGTATGGTGATCTACAGCAGGAAAATTCTCATCACAATCATCTATTATTAGTTTGAATCAAAGTTGAGGAGGTCTCGGGTTAGTTTAAATTTTGTACAAGACGTAAAAAGAATTAAAAAGGGAAAGTAAAAAGAAGCAAGTTTTATTCAAGAGTTGCACTTTCACATGTTAAACAAAACAATAGATGGAAAGAAAGATATGCCTTGGCTGTGGAAAAACGAACTCGCCTCTAACGAAGCTGCTTTATTCTTTATTTGACGACCACTTTTGCGATGGGATACACTGTCTGCCTCAAACGCCAGTGGTCGCTGGTTCCATTCGCGCACGGAACAAGAAAAAAAAAATGTTCCGGGTCTGGTCGTTTATCTATACAGGGTTAATTTAAATAATTTAAGCATAACCTCTTGCGGGCAGCCTCTCCGCGTCAATCTCAACAACATTTGTTCTACGACTTTTTACAAATCTTGATAAATAACCAAAAATAAAAACAAAAAAATGTTTGCTCCTTACTCTACATTTTGTAAGAAGTACCTATTATTAGCATGCCTACGCTCAGAGTTAATAGAGTTACGCCCCTAAACAGAGGCTATAAATTTTTTTTGTAAAAAAAAGCTAAAATTTTAAAAAGTTGTAGAACAAATATTGTAGGGATTGATGTGGAGAGGCTGCTTGCAAGAGGTGATGTGCTAATTAATATTGACCCTGTATATGTATTTAGGTATATTCTAGGTTCCCCCTAGTTCGCTACATGGTATCCCATATCACAAGCTCTGCTTAGTTTGGGGCCATGAAGTTGGTGTGATTGTTTGGGGATTTTATTTTATTTTTATTTATTTATTAATCAAAGAACTCTAGGTAAAGGTTTCATGCAGCATTGAAGTTACTGTAGAGACCTGACAGCAGGATAACGTAGACACATAGGTTTGAGTACCGGGAAAGTCCGGCTATGAAATACGCCAATCTTCTGGATTGTGAACTGAGAAATAATTAAATCTTTTAGAACATATCAATGGCAAAGAAACAATCTTCTAGCAGTGCAGGTCAGAATAAAATGAACCTACAATGTCAAAATATGTATCGGAACTTTTAAGTCACACAGTAAGTTTTAACTCTTGTCTAAGCTTAGGTTTCAGCTTAAGTCTATATTTTAAGGGCTCAAAAGCGACTAGAAGTTGGCAAAGTTATTAAAAATAGTAAACTGCATAAGCTTAAAGTCAAATTTCTCTTCATTATCTGGATTGAAAAGGTCGGGCCCAGGACCTCTCACATGGCATACGAACAGTCGCACCAATTCACCATGGAGTTTGACACACATATATACGCGCCTGAGAAAGAAATTTTTTAAAGCTGAAGAAGAATAGGTCATCATCTTCATGAGCCGACAGACGCTCATTGCTGTTGGAAGACAGAGGCCTCCCCCGGGATTCTTCACGTTGCCCGCACCCGAGCACCTCATCTACCGTATTACGATCACTAAGTGTGAATTATTTACCTACAGGGATTAAAAACTTTTTGATTTTAAATACAAATGTAACAAATCCACATCACTGATGTCCTCTCCGAATTGTTACTTGCAATTCACAACAACACACCAAGCTTTTACTAACAAAAGCATCCTCGCCAACACAGTAAGTAACTTAGTATAGTCAAAGGAGTTCAATATTCGCTTCTGGCTTACAATAGACACAAGGTATCAATCTATCGTTAAATGATGATCCTTTGTAACAGGTACAATGGCGGCATTGTGTGAATTAAGGTCAATCATCTGATAGTTGGCTATCCTTATTTGTATTATGTGGGCGTCGATAGCCTTTGTATATGTGTTTTATATGAAAGTATTGGTCAGTGATTGGATTTGTATTCTTATTATGATTATTATAAGTAGTATAACAATGTGGTGTTTATATGTTTTTTGTTAAGAATTCAAAATCTCGTATACGTTTAAAGAAACTTGTATGAAATAAAATACATATAAGATGCAAGATAATTCATCAGTCTTAGCATACAATAGTACTTAAATTACTTATTCTGTGCTTAAGGCAATATTATTACCTGTAGAGTCCATATTAACTCTTTAGTTGTGCTAAACCAAATCGCTACTTTAGGAGTGATATTATTGTATGTTTATTTTTTTTCAAAGGAATTATACAAAGTGTTCCTGTGATTAAGACACAAACTTTTCGGTGTCAAAAATTTTGCTAGTCATGTAAATTACGGTTTATTAGAAATAATTGGAAGAATTGGAACAAGAGACGAAGATGAAATGCTCGGATCATGCTGTTTGTATTATTTAGACGCTCCCTTCACCCATTGTACCAATAACACTTCGAATTGACTTATTTTAGTGGACCACGATATTTCTCTTGCTGTCATTTGGAAAGTGAACTAAATTTGAACTCGGCTCGTACTGAAAGACATGATCATAGCTATGGTACCCCTCATTCCATGCCTTCTAGAGTTTACAAATGAAAAGTATGCGCGTTTCCAAAGGCGCCATTACACATGCTTGAAACGGAACTTAACGGAATCCACATAAGTACGCCAAGTCGAAGGTTATATATCTAAAATGGTAAATAGAGTATCTCAAAAATACAAATCGCACGAGTAGACCAGTTTATCTTCTCCTCTCATTGCCAAAGTCATGGGAATGACTGCTAAAGGGATTTAGAATGTGGATGATTAGTTTTTGGTGCCAGCAAAAGGTTTTTAATTGTCAATTTTTTAAAGTACTTGCCATCATATGTAATATTTTTTCCCCTTGTATATATTTCTGATAGTTATTAGGAGGAGCGGTGGCTTCTGGTACAGATTATTTGTTACAATAATCTAAAAGGAGGCACCAGTCTCTATTATTTTAAGAAACGTTTGTGAAAAGAAATATTTTCCTTTTATTATAGACTAGCTTTATCCCGCAACTTCGTATGCGCTTAACTACCCTTCTCGTGAAAATTTCAGAAACTATACAACCAGACACCCACTGCAAAGAACCTTTATACCAAGTATCACACCCATGCACTCAAGGAATAAGTTTTTTTCATACAAACTAAAAATCATATATTTCCCGTGCCCGTGGGAATTTCGAGAATTTTTTTTCGTAACACAACCAGTCACTCTTTGAAGAACCTTCATGCCAAGTGTCACATCCGTACACTCAAGGAATAAGAATTTTCATACAAACTAAAAAGTCCAACCCCTTCCCGTGGGAATTTTGGGAATTCCTTCCATAATACAAACAGACACTTATTGAGGAACCTTTATATC
Source organism: Stenoptilia bipunctidactyla (assembly GCA_944452665.1). Taxonomy (NCBI): domain Eukaryota; kingdom Metazoa; phylum Arthropoda; class Insecta; order Lepidoptera; family Pterophoridae; genus Stenoptilia; species Stenoptilia bipunctidactyla. The sequence continues at coordinate 25,381,821 of OX101724.1, forward strand.
AAGTATCACATCCGTGAACTCAAGCGATGGGATTTTTTCATACAAACTAAAACATCATATATTTCCCGTTCCCGTGGGAATTTCGGGAATATTTTTCGTAACACAACCAGTCACTCTTTGAAGAACCTTCATGCCAAGTGTCACATCCGTACACTCAAGGAAGAAGAATTTTCATACAAACTAAAAAGTCCAACCCCTTCCCGTGGGAATTTCGGGAATTCCTTCCATAATACAAACAGACACTTATTGAGGAACCTTTATATCAAGTATCACATCCGTGCACTCAAGCGATGGGATTTTTTCATACAAACTAAAACATCATATATTTCCCGTTCCCGTGGGAATTTCGGGAATTCCTTTCATAACACAACCAGACACATATTGAAAAACCTTTACACTAAGTTTCACATCGGTGCACTCAAGGAATAAGATTTTTCATACAAACTAAAAAGTCCTATATTTCCCGTTCCCGTGGGAATTTCGGGAATTCCTTCCTTAGTGCACCCCTACATCCCCTAAAGAATGTATGTTTCAAATTTCAGCTCTCTACGCCCAGTAGTTACGGCTGTACGTTGTCTGTCAGTCACTCAGTCACTCAGTCACTCAGTCACTCAGTACCTCAGTCACTCAGTCAGTAACGGAACAGTTTTATATATATTGATAACTTCAAATCGCTTAATTGCTTAACGTTAACGTTCATCAATGTACAAAACTTAAATATTAATTTTTAGCGTTTAATTTGTAAAACTTACTCGACTTAGCGAAGATGAAATAAAAAATTGATACAGAACATCAGTATGAATCTTAAATTAAATCGTCAATTAAAAAAAAACATATTTATTCTTAAATACTCCAGGCATTTCCAGTAATTTATAGCAGAAACTTCCAAGAGTGCAAAGTTAATTCAGTCTCCCTGAAGGAGCTTTTACAAGCTCCGCCGGTTAGAAGTTAGAGCTTACGCGTTGTGCTTTTGACATTCATCGGAAAATAATAAAGCTAATTAGAATTAAGTGCAAGTAAGCTTAATTTGTAATTTGAACTTTAAGAACATTGAAAAGAAAGTTGGATGGCGTTTTGATAATAAGATGGCAGAGATATTACAGCAATGTTAATTAAGAATTCAATCAAAAATTTAAACACTTTTGAGTGCCTTAATTTATTAAATTAATTGTAATATTTAACAGAGCTTGTTTAACTTAGCCTATGTACCCACTTGACGTTGAGTTTCGGGACACTTGGAAAATTAAATTTACTAGTCTTTCTTACAGGTATACTTTACATTTGGCAGCTTTCAGTCTTCGTTATCATCATCATCACAACGCTCTTAAATGAGCCTACTACAGGGTCATGAATCTCTCCCCTGGGTGACGAGAAGATTTAAACCATAAACTACCAAGGTAGCCCAGCGCTAGTTGGTGAATATTGGATGCACTGCTAATTGGTAAAAATTGTATTATAATGTTGTATGGTGATCTACAGCAGGAAAATTCTCATCACAATCATCTATTATTAGTTTGAATCAAAGTTGAGGAGGTCTCGGGTTAGTTTAAATTTTGTACAAGACGTAAAAAGAATTAAAAAGGGAAAGTAAAAAGAAGCAAGTTTTATTCAAGAGTTGCACTTTCACATGTTAAACAAAACAATAGATGGAAAGAAAGATATGCCTTGGCTGTGGAAAAACGAACTCGCCTCTAACGAAGCTGCTTTATTCTTTATTTGACGACCACTTTTGCGATGGGATACACTGTCTGCCTCAAACGCCAGTGGTCGCTGGTTCCATTCGCGCACGGAACAAGAAAAAAAAAATGTTCCGGGTCTGGTCGTTTATCTATACAGGGTTAATTTAAATAATTTAAGCATAACCTCTTGCGGGCAGCCTCTCCGCGTCAATCTCAACAACATTTGTTCTACGACTTTTTACAAATCTTGATAAATAACCAAAAATAAAAACAAAAAAATGTTTGCTCCTTACTCTACATTTTGTAAGAAGTACCTATTATTAGCATGCCTACGCTCAGAGTTAATAGAGTTACGCCCCTAAACAGAGGCTATAAATTTTTTTTGTAAAAAAAAGCTAAAATTTTAAAAAGTTGTAGAACAAATATTGTAGGGATTGATGTGGAGAGGCTGCTTGCAAGAGGTGATGTGCTAATTAATATTGACCCTGTATATGTATTTAGGTATATTCTAGGTTCCCCCTAGTTCGCTACATGGTATCCCATATCACAAGCTCTGCTTAGTTTGGGGCCATGAAGTTGGTGTGATTGTTTGGGGATTTTATTTTATTTTTATTTATTTATTAATCAAAGAACTCTAGGTAAAGGTTTCATGCAGCATTGAAGTTACTGTAGAGACCTGACAGCAGGATAACGTAGACACATAGGTTTGAGTACCGGGAAAGTCCGGCTATGAAATACGCCAATCTTCTGGATTGTGAACTGAGAAATAATTAAATCTTTTAGAACATATCAATGGCAAAGAAACAATCTTCTAGCAGTGCAGGTCAGAATAAAATGAACCTACAATGTCAAAATATGTATCGGAACTTTTAAGTCACACAGTAAGTTTTAACTCTTGTCTAAGCTTAGGTTTCAGCTTAAGTCTATATTTTAAGGGCTCAAAAGCGACTAGAAGTTGGCAAAGTTATTAAAAATAGTAAACTGCATAAGCTTAAAGTCAAATTTCTCTTCATTATCTGGATTGAAAAGGTCGGGCCCAGGACCTCTCACATGGCATACGAACAGTCGCACCAATTCACCATGGAGTTTGACACACATATATACGCGCCTGAGAAAGAAATTTTTTAAAGCTGAAGAAGAATAGGTCATCATCTTCATGAGCCGACAGACGCTCATTGCTGTTGGAAGACAGAGGCCTCCCCCGGGATTCTTCACGTTGCCCGCACCCGAGCACCTCATCTACCGTATTACGATCACTAAGTGTGAATTATTTACCTACAGGGATTAAAAACTTTTTGATTTTAAATACAAATGTAACAAATCCACATCACTGATGTCCTCTCCGAATTGTTACTTGCAATTCACAACAACACACCAAGCTTTTACTAACAAAAGCATCCTCGCCAACACAGTAAGTAACTTAGTATAGTCAAAGGAGTTCAATATTCGCTTCTGGCTTACAATAGACACAAGGTATCAATCTATCGTTAAATGATGATCCTTTGTAACAGGTACAATGGCGGCATTGTGTGAATTAAGGTCAATCATCTGATAGTTGGCTATCCTTATTTGTATTATGTGGGCGTCGATAGCCTTTGTATATGTGTTTTATATGAAAGTATTGGTCAGTGATTGGATTTGTATTCTTATTATGATTATTATAAGTAGTATAACAATGTGGTGTTTATATGTTTTTTGTTAAGAATTCAAAATCTCGTATACGTTTAAAGAAACTTGTATGAAATAAAATACATATAAGATGCAAGATAATTCATCAGTCTTAGCATACAATAGTACTTAAATTACTTATTCTGTGCTTAAGGCAATATTATTACCTGTAGAGTCCATATTAACTCTTTAGTTGTGCTAAACCAAATCGCTACTTTAGGAGTGATATTATTGTATGTTTATTTTTTTTCAAAGGAATTATACAAAGTGTTCCTGTGATTAAGACACAAACTTTTCGGTGTCAAAAATTTTGCTAGTCATGTAAATTACGGTTTATTAGAAATAATTGGAAGAATTGGAACAAGAGACGAAGATGAAATGCTCGGATCATGCTGTTTGTATTATTTAGACGCTCCCTTCACCCATTGTACCAATAACACTTCGAATTGACTTATTTTAGTGGACCACGATATTTCTCTTGCTGTCATTTGGAAAGTGAACTAAATTTGAACTCGGCTCGTACTGAAAGACATGATCATAGCTATGGTACCCCTCATTCCATGCCTTCTAGAGTTTACAAATGAAAAGTATGCGCGTTTCCAAAGGCGCCATTACACATGCTTGAAACGGAACTTAACGGAATCCACATAAGTACGCCAAGTCGAAGGTTATATATCTAAAATGGTAAATAGAGTATCTCAAAAATACAAATCGCACGAGTAGACCAGTTTATCTTCTCCTCTCATTGCCAAAGTCATGGGAATGACTGCTAAAGGGATTTAGAATGTGGATGATTAGTTTTTGGTGCCAGCAAAAGGTTTTTAATTGTCAATTTTTTAAAGTACTTGCCATCATATGTAATATTTTTTCCCCTTGTATATATTTCTGATAGTTATTAGGAGGAGCGGTGGCTTCTGGTACAGATTATTTGTTACAATAATCTAAAAGGAGGCACCAGTCTCTATTATTTTAAGAAACGTTTGTGAAAAGAAATATTTTCCTTTTATTATAGACTAGCTTTATCCCGCAACTTCGTATGCGCTTAACTACCCTTCTCGTGAAAATTTCAGAAACTATACAACCAGACACCCACTGCAAAGAACCTTTATACCAAGTATCACACCCATGCACTCAAGGAATAAGTTTTTTTCATACAAACTAAAAATCATATATTTCCCGTGCCCGTGGGAATTTCGAGAATTTTTTTTCGTAACACAACCAGTCACTCTTTGAAGAACCTTCATGCCAAGTGTCACATCCGTACACTCAAGGAATAAGAATTTTCATACAAACTAAAAAGTCCAACCCCTTCCCGTGGGAATTTTGGGAATTCCTTCCATAATACAAACAGACACTTATTGAGGAACCTTTATATCAAGTATCACATCCGTGAACTCAAGCGATGGGATTTTTTCATACAAACTAAAACATCATATATTTCCCGTTCCCGTGGGAATTTCGGGAATATTTTTCGTAACACAACCAGTCACTCTTTGAAGAACCTTCATGCCAAGTGTCACATCCGTACACTCAAGGAAGAAGAATTTTCATACAAACTAAAAAGTCCAACCCCTTCCCGTGGGAATTTCGGGAATTCCTTCCATAATACAAACAGACACTTATTGAGGAACCTTTATATCAAGTATCACATCCGTGCACTCAAGCGATGGGATTTTTTCATACAAACTAAAACATCATATATTTCCCGTTCCCGTGGGAATTTCGGGAATTCCTTTCATAACACAACCAGACACATATTGAAAAACCTTTACACTAAGTTTCACATCGGTGCACTCAAGGAATAAGATTTTTCATACAAACTAAAAAGTCCTATATTTCCCGTTCCCGTGGGAATTTCGGGAATTCCTTCCTTAGTGCACCCCTACATCCCCTAAAGAATGTATGTTTCAAATTTCAGCTCTCTACGCCCAGTAGTTACGGCTGTACGTTGTCTGTCAGTCACTCAGTCACTCAGTCACTCAGTCACTCAGTCACTCAGTACCTCAGTCACTCAGTCAGTAACGGAACAGTTTTATATATATTGATAACTTCAAATCGCTTAATTGCTTAACGTTAACGTTCATCAATGTACAAAACTTAAATATTAATTTTTAGCGTTTAATTTGTAAAACTTACTCGACTTAGCGAAGATGAAATAAAAAATTGATACAGAACATCAGTATGAATCTTAAATTAAATCGTCAATTAAAAAAAAACATATTTATTCTTAAATACTCCAGGCATTTCCAGTAATTTATAGCAGAAACTTCCAAGAGTGCAAAGTTAATTCAGTCTCCCTGAAGGAGCTTTTACAAGCTCCGCCGGTTAGAAGTTAGAGCTTACGCGTTGTGCTTTTGACATTCATCGGAAAATAATAAAGCTAATTAGAATTAAGTGCAAGTAAGCTTAATTTGTAATTTGAACTTTAAGAACATTGAAAAGAAAGTTGGATGGCGTTTTGATAATAAGATGGCAGAGATATTACAGCAATGTTAATTAAGAATTCAATCAAAAATTTAAACACTTTTGAGTGCCTTAATTTATTAAATTAATTGTAATATTTAACAGAGCTTGTTTAACTTAGCCTATGTACCCACTTGACGTTGAGTTTCGGGACACTTGGAAAATTAAATTTACTAGTCTTTCTTACAGGTATACTTTACATTTGGCAGCTTTCAGTCTTCGTTATCATCATCATCACAACGCTCTTAAATGAGCCTACTACAGGGTCATGAATCTCTCCCCTGGGTGACGAGAAGATTTAAACCATAAACTACCAAGGTAGCCCAGCGCTAGTTGGTGAATATTGGATGCACTGCTAATTGGTAAAAATTGTATTATAATGTTGTATGGTGATCTACAGCAGGAAAATTCTCATCACAATCATCTATTATTAGTTTGAATCAAAGTTGAGGAGGTCTCGGGTTAGTTTAAATTTTGTACAAGACGTAAAAAGAATTAAAAAGGGAAAGTAAAAAGAAGCAAGTTTTATTCAAGAGTTGCACTTTCACATGTTAAACAAAACAATAGATGGAAAGAAAGATATGCCTTGGCTGTGGAAAAACGAACTCGCCTCTAACGAAGCTGCTTTATTCTTTATTTGACGACCACTTTTGCGATGGGATACACTGTCTGCCTCAAACGCCAGTGGTCGCTGGTTCCATTCGCGCACGGAACAAGAAAAAAAAAATGTTCCGGGTCTGGTCGTTTATCTATACAGGGTTAATTTAAATAATTTAAGCATAACCTCTTGCGGGCAGCCTCTCCGCGTCAATCTCAACAACATTTGTTCTACGACTTTTTACAAATCTTGATAAATAACCAAAAATAAAAACAAAAAAATGTTTGCTCCTTACTCTACATTTTGTAAGAAGTACCTATTATTAGCATGCCTACGCTCAGAGTTAATAGAGTTACGCCCCTAAACAGAGGCTATAAATTTTTTTTGTAAAAAAAAGCTAAAATTTTTAAAAGTTGTAGAACAAATATTGTAGGGATTGATGTGGAGAGGCTGCTTGCAAGAGGTGATGTGCTAATTAATATTGACCCTGTATATGTATTTAGGTATATTCTAGGTTCCCCCTAGTTCGCTACATGGTATCCCATATCACAAGCTCTGCTTAGTTTGGGGCCATGAAGTTGGTGTGATTGTTTGGGGATTTTATTTTATTTTTATTTATTTATTAATCAAAGAACTCTAGGTAAAGGTTTCATGCAGCATTGAAGTTACTGTAGAGACCTGACAGCAGGATAACGTAGACACATAGGTTTGAGTACCGGGAAAGTCCGGCTATGAAATACGCCAATCTTCTGGATTGTGAACTGAGAAATAATTAAATCTTTTAGAACATATCAATGGCAAAGAAACAATCTTCTAGCAGTGCAGGTCAGAATAAAATGAACCTACAATGTCAAAATATGTATCGGAACTTTTAAGTCACACAGTAAGTTTTAACTCTTGTCTAAGCTTAGGTTTCAGCTTAAGTCTATATTTTAAGGGCTCAAAAGCGACTAGAAGTTGGCAAAGTTATTAAAAATAGTAAACTGCATAAGCTTAAAGTCAAATTTCTCTTCATTATCTGGATTGAAAAGGTCGGGCCCAGGACCTCTCACATGGCATACGAACAGTCGCACCAATTCACCATGGAGTTTGACACACATATATACGCGCCTGAGAAAGAAATTTTTTAAAGCTGAAGAAGAATAGGTCATCATCTTCATGAGCCGACAGACGCTCATTGCTGTTGGAAGACAGAGGCCTCCCCCGGGATTCTTCACGTTGCCCGCACCCGAGCACCTCATCTACCGTATTACGATCACTAAGTGTGAATTATTTACCTACAGGGATTAAAAACTTTTTGATTTTAAATACAAATGTAACAAATCCACATCACTGATGTCCTCTCCGAATTGTTACTTGCAATTCACAACAACACACCAAGCTTTTACTAACAAAAGCATCCTCGCCAACACAGTAAGTAACTTAGTATAGTCAAAGGAGTTCAATATTCGCTTCTGGCTTACAATAGACACAAGGTATCAATCTATCGTTAAATGATGATCCTTTGTAACAGGTACAATGGCGGCATTGTGTGAATTAAGGTCAATCATCTGATAGTTGGCTATCCTTATTTGTATTATGTGGGCGTCGATAGCCTTTGTATATGTGTTTTATATGAAAGTATTGGTCAGTGATTGGATTTGTATTCTTATTATGATTATTATAAGTAGTATAACAATGTGGTGTTTATATGTTTTTTGTTAAGAATTCAAAATCTCGTATACGTTTAAAGAAACTTGTATGAAATAAAATACATATAAGATGCAAGATAATTCATCAGTCTTAGCATACAATAGTACTTAAATTACTTATTCTGTGCTTAAGGCAATATTATTACCTGTAGAGTCCATATTAACTCTTTAGTTGTGCTAAACCAAATCGCTACTTTAGGAGTGATATTATTGTATGTTTATTTTTTTTCAAAGGAATTATACAAAGTGTTCCTGTGATTAAGACACAAACTTTTCGGTGTCAAAAATTTTGCTAGTCATGTAAATTACGGTTTATTAGAAATAATTGGAAGAATTGGAACAAGAGACGAAGATGAAATGCTCGGATCATGCTGTTTGTATTATTTAGACGCTCCCTTCACCCATTGTACCAATAACACTTCGAATTGACTTATTTTAGTGGACCACGATATTTCTCTTGCTGTCATTTGGAAAGTGAACTAAATTTGAACTCGGCTCGTACTGAAAGACATGATCATAGCTATGGTACCCCTCATTCCATGCCTTCTAGAGTTTACAAATGAAAAGTATGCGCGTTTCCAAAGGCGCCATTACACATGCTTGAAACGGAACTTAACGGAATCCACATAAGTACGCCAAGTCGAAGGTTATATATCTAAAATGGTAAATAGAGTATCTCAAAAATACAAATCGCACGAGTAGACCAGTTTATCTTCTCCTCTCATTGCCAAAGTCATGGGAATGACTGCTAAAGGGATTTAGAATGTGGATGATTAGTTTTTGGTGCCAGCAAAAGGTTTTTAATTGTCAATTTTTTAAAGTACTTGCCATCATATGTAATATTTTTTCCCCTTGTATATATTTCTGATAGTTATTAGGAGGAGCGGTGGCTTCTGGTACAGATTATTTGTTACAATAATCTAAAAGGAGGCACCAGTCTCTATTATTTTAAGAAACGTTTGTGAAAAGAAATATTTTCCTTTTATTATAGACTAGCTTTATCCCGCAACTTCGTATGCGCTTAACTACCCTTCTCGTGAAAATTTCAGAAACTATACAACCAGACACCCACTGCAAAGAACCTTTATACCAAGTATCACACCCATGCACTCAAGGAATAAGTTTTTTTCATACAAACTAAAAATCATATATTTCCCGTGCCCGTGGGAATTTCGAGAATTTTTTTTCGTAACACAACCAGTCACTCTTTGAAGAACCTTCATGCCAAGTGTCACATCCGTACACTCAAGGAATAAGAATTTTCATACAAACTAAAAAGTCCAACCCCTTCCCGTGGGAATTTTGGGAATTCCTTCCATAATACAAACAGACACTTATTGAGGAACCTTTATATCAAGTATCACATCCGTGAACTCAAGCGATGGGATTTTTTCATACAAACTAAAACATCATATATTTCCCGTTCCCGTGGGAATTTCGGGAATATTTTTCGTAACACAACCAGTCACTCTTTGAAGAACCTTCATGCCAAGTATCACATCCGTACACTCAAGGAAGAAGAATTTTCATACAAACTAAAAAGTCCAACCCCTTCCCGTGGGAATTTCGGGAATTCCTTCCATAATACAAACAGACACTTATTGAGGAACCTTTATATCAAGTATCACATCCGTGCACTCAAGCGATGGGATTTTTTCATACAAACTAAAACATCATATATTTCCCGTTCCCGTGGGAATTTCGGGAATTCCTTTCATAACACAACCAGACACATATTGAAAAACCTTTACACTAAGTTTCACATCGGTGCACTCAAGGAATAAGATTTTTCATACAAACTAAAAAGTCCTATATTTCCCGTTCCCGTGGGAATTTCGGGAATTCCTTCCTTAGTGCACCCCTACATCCCCTAAAGAATGTATGTTTCAAATTTCAGCTCTCTACGCCCAGTAGTTACGGCTGTACGTTGTCTGTCAGTCACTCAGTCACTCAGTCACTCAGTCACTCAGTCACTCAGTCACTCAGTCACTCAGTACCTCAGTCACTCAGTCAGTAACGGAACAGTTTTATATATATTGATAACTTCAAATCGCTTAATTGCTTAACGTTAACGTTCATCAATGTACAAAACTTAAATATTAATTTTTGGCGTTTAATTTGTAAAACTTACTCGACTTAGCGAAGATGAAATAAAAAATTGATACAGAACATCAGTATGAATCTTAAATTAAATCGTCAATTAAAAAAAAACATATTTATTCTTAAATACTCCAGGCATTTCCAGTAATTTATAGCAGAAACTTCCAAGAGTGCAAAGTTAATTCA